>CM076569.1:840004994-840604994 GCA_034641835.2 Pinus albicaulis | reverse complement strand
TTGAATTTGTTCTATGTTTACTGCTATTAAGGAAAGTAACATTCTTGGATATGTTTTAGGTAGCATGGGTGTTGATGGAGGGGTTGGTGTAGAGGTTTTTTTAAAGAAAACATGTGTATAGATAAATGGATGATACTCTAAATTGAATATTTATATATCATTAGTTAATAAATGTGAGTTGTGTATGGTTAGCATGTGTTTGTTGAAGTGAAATGGTGTTACTATTAGATAAAACATGGAGTACTAGCTGCACTGATCTAGGTTGGAGGGTAGTATAAATTCTAGTAGTAACATTTATAGTTGATCATGAGAGGAGGAGTGGATAAATTTTGCATGTGCACACCAACCTCTATTATCCATAGGGGAACTCCAAAAAAACTACACTCTATCATTTCCAAATGGTATTTTCATGCATCATTTACTTTTCCCTCTACTAGTAACATATAAAGTTCATATTCAAAATAAAATGAATAATTCATTGCATAGATGTGAACCATACAAATACAATCCACAATCACATACATACCTACTAGAAAAATTTCCATCAATTTTTCATTTTCTCAATTAAGAAAATATCAATAACAACATCAATGGAATCATGGACAAAGATATAACACGTAGAGACAAATAATTTAAGATGGATTAATACTTAAACTTTCTTAGGAGATGGTCCACCACACTTTAGTCATGAGAGTAATTCACTTCCGAACTATAGGAATTTGTTATAAATATTGCTCCCAAATATGACTATGACAGAACAAGGTTTAGTGATATCCATTGGACTCTATTCCTCACTTAACCCAACAATAATGCTAAAAAACTATTCTAACTAGATCATGATTCCTCTTCAGAAATAAATTCCAGGAATGTCATCTAACATCAAATTAGCAATGAGTGTTTTCCCCTCATATGGAGACATTATATAGTTAGTGTATTCTTTCTCTAGTGTCCAATCCTTGATTACTCCATCCCCTCCAAGGCTCATCATCAAGCATGGCCCATATTACAAGATGAGCCCATATTTTTAACCTTGTTTTTGAAGAAAATTGTTAGATTCCAAATTTGGCTTAAAATTTTATCATCATTTTATTTAATTTATGATATCATATACTTTCAACTTTTTTTTCATAGGCATTGGCATAAATAAATTTTCTACTAAAAGATGCAAGTGTTTTCTATCTTGAAATACTAGTCATTGTATAGATCAAACTCAAGGTAAAATATGAAAATGTAATAGAATCAAGAATAATGAAACAAATATGTAATATAGATTGATAATATGATATTTATTTGAACAAATTGATAATATAACATTAAGAAATATATTTCTCTAAAATTGATGTTGTCAATTGAAAGATATTGTGTTTTTTGGTAACTTTTCTATTCTATTATAATTTGTTATAATGTATAATAATATTATGTTGTCATCTTAATTACAATATATAATATGTCTTAAATTTACAAAAAATATTATAACAATTGCAACTATGTTAATATTAATTATAATCATATGATTATCTAATATTAATATATCATCTTTTCTCATAATTTGTTATAATATACTTATTTTATAATTGTAATATAATTTTTATAAATATCATAATTATAAAATATTAATATCAAATATTATTATGATTGTGTATTTCTCTTCTAATATTGTACTATTCTAATTTTTTTTCAAATTATTATTATTAGTTTATAAATGCAACTTTATATAATATTATAATATTTTTAATAAAAATAAATAAATCATAATATTCTAACTCTAGTTTAATTCTAAAAAATATAAATCATAAATAAATATATATATTATAAAAAACTAAACATATTTTATCAAAAACACAATAATTAAAAGCTTAATTATTCATATATATAGCATACACATCAGTAAATTTTCTATTAAAAATTAACTAATTACAGAGTGGAAAAAACATATTAAATTTATATAAAAATTACAAATAATATATCATTAATGAGACAATATACCAGCAAATTAGTTTAAAAAAAAAAACTTTAAGATCTAATTAAAAAAATAAAAATTATGATCTTCATTATCTATATATCTTTTATGTTGTAAAATTATGATACTCGTGAATATTTCTTCTTTTCCTGTATAGATATAAAGGAAACAAACCTTCTTTTCACCACTAAAACATTTTAGTGAAACAACACTTAACCCTTACTGACAGATGTCAGTGGAGTTGTAATACCCCATTTATCAATGAATAGACAACACTACAAACATCTTTTAGTACATTAACATATGTTGCAAAAGCGTAGTGAATATTTCTTCTTTTCCTCTATAAATATTAAAGGAAGAAAACCTTCTTTTCAGCACTAAAAGATATTATGAAAGAACACTTAACCCCTTAGTGACACATATGAGTGGAGTTCTAATACCCCATTTATCAATGAATAGACAACACTGCAAACATCTTTTAGTACATTAACATTCGTGGCAAAAGCGTCGTGAATATTTCTTCTTTTCCTCTGTAAATATTAAAGGAAGCAAACCTTCTTTTCACCACTAAAACATTTTAGTGAACGAACACTTAACCCCTTAGTGACACATATCAGTGGAGTTGTAATACCCCATTTAGCAATGAATAGACAATACTACAAACATATTTTAGTACATAAACATTTGTGGCAAAAGCGGGGTAATGATTTCTAAAACCTATGCCTATGTGATAAATAAAAGTTGCAGATCAATCGCCATCATCGAGTCTTGTAATTCTTCTACTATGGTGGGTTGCAATAGTTGATGCCAATTTCAAAAATTAAGCATACCGTTCTTGCAAAATTACCTTTACTTCCTAAATAACGAAAGTAGTTTACGATTGGAGAAAAGACGCAAAGATTTTATAGTCACGTTTAGAAGATACGACAAAAATATGCGTCCACTTATCCTATCAATTTTGACTTTTCTCACTTACATTCATAGATTGAGTAGAGGAGTATAGAGGATAAGGTGCGGAATTTTATATAGTAGCACTGTCTTAGCATAACTAACCTACGAATTCTCTTTCACTATCCTAAATAGGTTAGGACAAATAGGTTAGGAATTTATCCATTAAAAATGAGGTATATAAATGGGTTAATTAAATTAGTAGTTGATGATTATGGTTGGATTTTTCTATATATCATTCCGGTGAATAAATATTAAGTGAATAGATTTTGAACTTAAGTTAGCATTTTTGAAATTTAATTTTGATAATTTTAGATTTGGTGAAAATGATTTAGATTAAGAAGATAAGGTTTAGGTTTAATGGTTAAGACTATATAGGTTTTCTTAAAATATTATGTGTTCATATCTAGAGGGACTTTACTGTTATTTTATTATTATGATTTTGAAAGGTATCCTAATAATATTTATAATATATTTACTAATTTCAAGAAAAAATATATTATTATATTTTAAAAATATTAAATTTAAAAAAAAATAACATACATATATATATGAAAAAACAAAAAAATAATAATAATAATAATAAGAGGGAAATTAATTACTTGAAATCATCTCTACACTAATTTCAAAGAAATGGCATTGTTGTTTGGCATAGTTTTTTTTATAAGGTTAGGATTTTACCCTCAATGAAATGGCATAATTGGTTGTTATCATGATTTTTGTTTGCTTGATTTTTTTTTTTATTTGTTTGACTTTTAAGTTTTTTAATTCATTGTTTTTTTTCTTAGTTACATTATAGTTGTAAAATGTGATAATTTTATTCTTTATTAAAAAAAATAAAAAATATTATTATAACATTTTTCCAAATTTTTAATTAATTTTGGTATTTTGATTCAAATATATAGATTTTAAAGTTAAAATTTGTATTTTTAAATCATAATTTTCATGAAGTCAATAATTATGTTAACATTCATTTAATAAATAAAAAAATATTGAAACTTTTAACAACTTAACCATTAAAGTGAATCAATAAAATAACTTACCAAATGTCAAAAGTTCAACGTTACATGGCATGAACTCCTCACTTTAATATAAAGTGATCACATATAACCGTGAAACATAAACATTGTTAGTAGTTACCATATTCCCAATGCAAAATAATCTAATAAAGTTGATCTGATAAAGAAGAATATTCATACAACAAATTTAACAATTATTTCGTTATTGATTGATTTAACATTTTTCAACATATAGAAATTGATCATGGACCACAAGAATCTTGCAATTTGCAATAACAATACTACATGGAAGGTGGCCCCTTCCAATCACGTCACCCAAACATGGGATCAAATCTAAGCACCAATATTGGAAGAAACCATTGGGGGTATTCACATTTGATGGCATTAATAGAAAGTAGTCAGTGCACACATACAGTCATGAAAAAGCCAATAAAGCGAATGAATTATTGAATTTAGAGACTATATACTTCACAATTCTTGGTCCCTTAACTCCAATGGGTCTTGGTGGAAATCTAGTAGTTTCGAAATGGAGGGAGCTACAACAATTTGTAGCTAAAGAGGGTATTTTGGAGGAGACATGTCAAATTTCCATGTCTTTCTTTTTTTGGTAATGATAATGAATTATCATTGTTTCACGTGGGAAAATACCATTGAGAAGGGAAAAATAGAAGACACATTGAATAAAATGAAAAGAAAAGGGTTGTATTTGAATTTATTTTCATCGTAGATTGAGATTGTAAGTTTATTTTATCGAAGGTTAAATTATAAAGTTAAATATTTTTTTTCTAATAATCTATAATAACTCAATCCTATATTAAAGATAATGAAGGTATTTTACTAATTGTGTTTATTTAAATTAAAAACACTAAGGAACTCGTTAAGAAAGTACATAACATCATTTGAAGTTATGTTATTATTCATAAGTCTTTTAACAAATGCATTTGATAGAGAGACAATTTTCCAAATGAAAGAATGTTGCATCATATAAGATGCTTTACACATTCATAATAAAAGAAAATAACATGAGGACGTTAAAATTCAAATGAAAGAAGTTAGCAATAGAAAAAAATGAAAAGACAAAGGAGAAGTAGCAAAGAAAATAAATAAGAATCAGAGGGTAAAGAAATCTGAAGAGAAGGGGTAAAAACAAATAACAAAGCACACGTTGATTCTAATAAACAAAATAATGTTTGGGAAGAAGATGAGAAGTATAAGAACACATGGGAGAATTCTATAAGATAATAGGAATTCAAGAAAGAGGATGACCATTGAAACATAGGGAATTAGAAACAAATTTGAAAAATTAACTCATCCTTCTCAAGTATATTAAGAAAATGTTATCAATTGTACAAGATTAACTACACTAAATTCACATAAAACAACCGATGACAAAGTAGAATAGGAACCCAATGCACTCAAATACATGGTAGAAATATACATCAAGAAAGTAGAGGAGAAGGAGGAAAATATTCATAATTTAATGAAGATGGTTGAAGAATCAGATGGATAGGAGGAAAATAGAGTATAACCTCTTATTAGAAATAAAATGCAAGAGAAAATACTTAATAATTATTGATAATAAAACACATAGCAACTCAACACTATGATTATCCTCAAAATCCTAAACCAGGAAGTCAACTCCTAATAGATGTATTAGTGTTGACAAAAATACATCTTTTAAATAGACTATATTACATCAAATATCATGTGGTAGTGAAACCTTGGTCTTATTAACTACCAATGGTAAGCTCCTTAATTGATATATCTAAATGACCATATGATTGAGTCAAGTTAAGCCTAAAACATCCCCATTTAGATTAATTAAGGTAACAATAGGGGTTTACATGCCTAACCAGGTCTTACATTCCTATCCCCAATTACATGAAATTAAAATTTCCAACTCCATTATAAATTTTTGTATTTATTATTGTAAGAAATCCATCGGAATGCATTCAAAATTTTCATCATTTCCTTTATTGGCACTTATAGTTTCTATCCTCCTCTCACCTTACTCTTATTTCTTCAACATTTTATTGTCGATTTTATTGACACTTACAAATGCTACTACCCTTTCACCTTATTCTTGTTATTTCTCTATTATCCCACCTTTCTCCAAATATTTCTCTTGTATAACATCATATAGTGGCTTTACAAAACCTTTGTCCTACTATTTCTCTTGTATTATGTCATATAGTGGCTTTGCAAAATATTGTGTACCTTCGTGGAACTAAATAAAACTTGGCTTTCTTCACAATGGATCAACACTTGATTTAGTGGTGACTTGTTTCAATTCCCTCTTAATCAAATATTCAATATCTTTGACAACATCAAGCAAGCATACTAGTGCACCTTCCACCCTTGTACCTATCAAAGTGGTTCATTCCATAACTTGAGCCTACATCCTCTCTATGCTTAAGAGGTATAATTCCATGCACTACCATCCCATGCCATTCATGCCTAAATAACAAGATTTGCAAGAAACTTAAGGAAATTCAACTTTTTTTTATGCCACTTGTTAGAAAAAAAATTTGAAGGAAAATAATAGAAGTCATAACAATCACACACCATGGTGATCCTAGAAACCCTAAACAATAAAACAAACTCTTAATAGGCCTATTAATATTGAACAAGAGACATTTTACAATGGAGTCATCAAACCATTATATAGGCTATACTATATCAAATAACATGGGTTACCGAAATATTGGATCTATAAAAAACCAAATATAAATACAATAATTATCATATCAAATATCTCTATAATTTAGTCAAGTTTAATATAACGTAAAAGAATTAAAATCTAACAAACTAAAGAGTTGGCCAAAAAAAGAATATTAATAAAATTTAATGCGACATAGAAGCATGAAAACCAACAAAACTAAGGGGTTAGGAAAAGAATGTATTAATGATTGAATTCTTCAGTTGGTCACTAGAGTGCATCGAGGTAAATTTTTTTAATTTGGTACATTCAATCCATTTTAGTACATTTTTTACCTTTCAAGTTATTAATAGTAAATATAATTAATGGAGTGTTATTTTATAAGAATTTTTTATTGAATTTTATTTGGTCAAATCAAAGAATCCTGGTCTTGATAGAATTAATATCATAGTTACCTCAAAGTGATGAGGACACTATTGAAATCAACCTATTACCTAACAAGCATATATTCCTCATTCATTTGAGAAACCCTCGGTATTGATATACTTTTATTTATCTTCAAATTTAGAAGTTTCCCTCTCATTTCTTGTGGGATGGTTGACATAATATATGACACTTAGCTAAAATCCACCTTATTATTGGTGAAAATTTGTATCATCATGGGGTAGACTCAATTTTTCATCATTCCATCCCTCACATGGAAGCCAAGAGTACTTTAAATTATTTCCATGGTGGAGCCTATATAGGTCATATTTTTGGGTTGGCTACAACTCAGAAAATATTATTTGTAGGTCATTTGTAGCCTTAAACCTTTAAGTATTATGTTAGGTAGTCAAGAAATTTATTTTTTGTCAAATATTTACTCACAAAGTGTGCATCCATCTAGCTTTTATGTTTCATCACTATCAGCCAATTTACAAAATGGGGGTTATAATTTACAATGTTCCATCGAGCTTTGATAATGGTGCATAAGTATATTATCTTGGTCGTCGGCTAATTCTCAAAGTGGGACAAGTTTATGCCTACCTTTCTTAATCATGGTGAGATGACAACATAATCATATTCAATCAAGTCATAGTTCATTTTGGTATACCTAGGGAGATTTTCACTAACCATTGAAGTCACTTCCAAAGCAAGATGATGTCAAAACTGCGATCAAAGCTATGATTCAAATAAGAGAATCCCTCTCCTTATTACTTGTAAGTGGATGAATAAATGGAGGGGGGGAACAAGTCATTAATAACCATCCTCATTTTGTATACAATTATTTAGGCTTATTCAAAATCAAACATATTAATATAAGGTTTAATCCTTTCCAACTCATTCATGGGGTGTAAGTATTATTTTCAATTAAATGTGAAATTCCTTCATTTGATCTAGGAGTTGAATGCATACCTAACAAAACATCACTTGAGGAATGCATCGTTCACTTCGAAAAACTTGATGAACATTGGAGACATGTGTTCACTACAAATGAGGCTCCTAAGAGCCATGTAAAACATAAATATGATTATCTTTTCCCAATTTTTTCCCTACAATCATATAGGTTGATAGTAAATCAATTTCACTAAGTTTAATTGATGAGTGAAAGGAAACTTTCACGATCTAATAATAGCAGAAAATTATTTTTTTACACTCCAAAAATGAAATTGAGCAACGTTTTGGATAGGACTAAACTAGAGAGAGATTGAATGTACATTACTAAATCTCCTTCCTTCCTTACAAGTAAACAATGAATGATTCTGAAACATTTTTTATGGCAAGTTAAAGAGGCTCCCCCAATTCTATATTGGTTGTTAGATGCATCCCTATTTATTGTTGGTTCAAGATAGACTATAAACAATATGGGTAAAATTATATGCCTGGATATTCAATTTCATAATTGTGATAATACCCCATTGGTCCCATATGAACTAACTTGATGGGGAACTTTTCTATTAACTGATTTTTTTTATTTCCTAATAAATTATGTTATTGACTAATTGAACTAAATAATGAATGTTACTAATGTGGTTATGTTACTAATTCATAACTCCTTTGATTCAATAAGGAAATAAGGGTGAATGAAAGGAGTCAAAAAATATTCATTCATGTCAAATGAAATTCTAGTTTTCCAGAAACAATGACCTATCCAATCTACTAAGGCCCTAGACATTATGGTAGAAACTGATAAGGTTGAATAGTTAGAGCCATTTATACAATCACATGCACTTCTTTAATTTTGGATATTTTATGAGGGAGATATTTTCTAGTTTATGATCATGACAAGAGTACTTTGGGGATAGACAAATTTAAAGTGAAGTGGCTTATGTATTACATGTTAGACATATCCTTTGAAAATGATCTTATAAATTGGATGATTATGAGAGTAATATTGTTAGTGATCCCCATAAAAGAAACAATGCTTTTGTGTTTTCCCTATGTAATTATTGTATATTCATATTTTTAGGGTGGGTATGGTGAGCATGCATTTGGTGAAGTAAAATGGTGTTACTATTGGATGAAACATGGGGTTCTAGTTGCACTAAGGAAGGTGGGATGGTAGTATAAATTCTAGTAGTAAAATTTATAAGTTAATAATGAGAGGAGGAGTGGAGAAATTTTTCATGTGCACATGAACCACTATTATCCATATGGGAACTCTAAAAAATCTATACTCTATCATTTCCAAATGGTATTTTCATATATCATTTACTTTTCCTTATACTAGTTACATAGAAAGTTCATTTTAAAAATAAAATCAATAATTCATTAAATATATGTGAACCATAAAAAAATTCAATCCATAATCACATACATACCTACTAGAAAAATTTTCATCAATTATTCATTTCCTCAACTATGTAAATATCAATAAAAAAATAAATGGAATCATGGAAAAAGATATAACATGCAGGGACAAAAAATTTAAGATGGATAATAATAATTAAATTTATTATGAGATGGTCCACCACAATATAGTCAAGAGAGTAATTCACTTCCAAACTATAGGAATTCGTTATATATATTGCTCCCAAATAGGACTATGAAAACACAAGGGCGAAGGATCTCCATTGGACTTTATTCCTCACTCAACCCAACCATAATTCGAAAAAGCTATTGTAACTAGACAACTATCATGATTCCTCTTAAGAAATAACTTCCATAAATTTCATCTAAACTCAAACTTGCAAGGGGTATTTCCGCTCATCTTGACACATTATATAGTTAGTATATTCTTTCTCTATTGTCCAATCCCTCATTACCGCATCCCCTCCAAGGTTGATCATCAAGAATGGCCGATATTACAAGATGAGCCCATATTTTTAACCTCATTTTCTAAAAGAAATGTTAGATTCCAAATTTGGCTCAAAACTTTAATACCATTTTATTTAATTTATGATATGAGATACTTCAACTATTTTTTCATAGATATTTTCATAAATACATTTTCCACCAAAAGATGTAAGTGTTTCTATCTTGAAATACTAGTCATTGTATAGATTAAAATCAAGGTAAAAGATAGAAGTGTAATAGAATCATCAATAAAGAAATAAATATGTAATATAGATTGATAATACCATATTTTTGTTGACAAATTGATGATATAGCATTAAGAAAAATATTTCTCTAAAATTTATATTGTCAATTGAAGAATATTGCATTTTTTTTTTTACTTTTCTATTCTATTATAATTTGTTATAATATTATACTTATCTAAATGTTATATTGTCATCTTTGTTACAATATATAATTTAAATAGATATTATAATTATTGTAACTATGTGAATATTAATTATAATATTATGATTATCTAATATTAATATATCATCTTTTCTCATAATTTGTTATAATATTAATTATAATATTATACTTATCTAACATATATGAATATGAATAGTGTAATTTGTCATACTTATTTTATAATTGTAATATAATTTTTATAAATATCATAATTATAAAATATTAATATCAATTTTGGTTATGATTTATTTCTCTTCTCATATTATGTTATTTTAATTTTTATTCTAATTTTATGTTTGAGTTGTTATTATTAATTTATAAATGTAAAATCATATAATAATATAATATTTTTAATAAATAAAAATATAATATTATTACAATTTTCATTTAATTCTAAACTATTTAAATCATAAATATATATACATCAAAAGTATTATAAACAACTAAATATATTTTTATCAAAATACAATAATTAAAAATTTAATCATACACATACACACATATAGATATAACCAACTTTAACATAGTATACACATCAATAAATTTCCTATTAAAATTTAACTAATTACACAGTAAAAAAGATATATAAAATTTATATAAAAATTACAGATTATAAATTATTAATAAAATAATGCTCTTCATTATCTATAAATTTTCTATTTCCTAAAATTATGATACTAGTGAATATTTTTTCTTTTTCTTTATAAATATTAAGAAAATAAACCTTCTTTTCCACACTAAAACATTTTAGTGAAACAACACTTAACCCCTTAGTGACACATGACACATATCCCTGGAGTTGTAATATCCCCATTTATCAATGAATAGACAACACTACAAATATCTTTTAGTAGATTAACATTTGTGGCAAAAGCGGAGTAATGATTTCTAAAAGTTGCAAATCAATCGCTATCATTGAGCCTTATAATTCTTCTAGCATGGTAGGTTGCAATAGTTGATGCCCATTATAAATATTAAGCATACCGTTTTTGCAAAATTACGTTTACTTCCTAAATAACGAAAGTAGGTTATGATTGGAGAAAAGAAGAAAAGATTTTATAGTCACATTTAGAAGATATGACAAAAATATGTCCACTTATCCTATCAATTTTTACTTTTTGTGGCATACATTCATAGTTTGAGTATAGAGGATAAGGTGGGGAATTTTATATGAGCATCAATAGTAGCATTGTCTTAGCATAACTAACCTACGATTTCTCTTTCACAATCCTAAATAGATTAGGAATTTATCCCTTAAAAAAGAGGTATATAAATGGGTTAATTTAACTAGTAGTTGATGATTATGGATGGATTTTTCTATATATCATTCGAGTAAATAAATATTAATTGAATAGATTTTGAAAGTTAGGATTTTTGAAGTTTAATTTTGAAATTTTTAGATTTTGTGGAAAGGATTTAGATTAAGAGGATGAAGTTTAGGTATAATGGTTAAGAGTAAATGGATATTTTTAAAATATTTTTTTTGAAATTTATAAAGACTTTATTATTATTAAATGTAACATAATAATATTTATGATATATTTATTAACATAATAATAAAAATATTACTATAGTTTAAAAATATTAAAAATCATATATATATATATATATATATTAAAATGAAAAAACAAGATGATAATAATAATTAGAATGAAAAAACAAAACTATAATGATAATAATAATTGGGAGATTAATTACTTGAATTACTTCTTCATCCTCTGCACTAACCTCAAAGAAATGCCATTATTGTTTGGCATAGTTTTTTTTAGAGTTAAGGTTTTATCTTCAATGGAATGACATAATTTTTTGTTATCATGATTTTTGTTCTCTAGTTTTTTTTATTCAATGTTTGATTTTTAAGTTTTTTAATTCATTGTTTTTTTTCTTAATTACATTTTAAGAGTGTTCAATTTATAGCTGTGAAATGTGATAATTTTATTCTTTATTAAAAAAATAAAAATATTAATATAACATTTTTTCTAATTTTTTAATTAATTTTGATATTTTGATTCAAATATATAGATTTTAAAGTTAAAATTCTTTTTTTTTAAATGATAATTTTCATCAAATCAATAATTATGTTAACACTCATTTAATACATAAAAAAATATTGAAACTTTTAACGACTTAACTATTAAAATGAATCAATAAAATAAAATAAATTACGGGATATCAAAAGTTCAACTTTACATGGCATGAACTCCTCACAATAATATAAAATTATCACATATAACCATCAAACATAAACATTGTTAGTAGTTACCATCTTCCCAATGAAAAATAATCTAATAAAGTTGATCTAATAAAGAAGAATAATCACACAAAAAATATAAAAATTATTTTGTTATTAATTGATTTAACAATTTTAAACATATAGAAATTGATCATGGACCACAAGAATATTGGAATGTGAAATACCAACACTTCATGGATGGTGGACCCTTCCAATCACATCACCCAAATGCGAGATCAAATCTAAACACCAATATTGGAAGAAACCGTCGGGGATATTCACATTTGATGACATTAATGAAAAGCATCCAATGCACATATACAATCATGACAAAGGCAATAAAGTGATTGACTTGTTGAAGTTGGGAACTATAGAATTCAGAATTGTTGGTCCCTTAACTCTAATGGCTCTTGTGGAAATCAAGTAGTTTCGAAATGGAATGAGCTACAAAGTGTTGTAGCTAAAGGTGGCATTTTGAAAGAGACACGTGGCATTTCCATGTCATTTTTTTTTGGTAATTATAGCGAATTACCATGGTTTCACATGGGAATATACCATTGAGAAGGAAAAAATAGAAGACACCTTGAATAAAGTAAAAATAAAATGGTTGTATTTGAATTTATTTTCATTGTAGATTGAGATTGTAAGTTTAATTTATCGAAGGTTGAATAATAAAGTAAGAGAATTTCTTTTAAGTATCTCTAATCATTTACTTTTCCTTATACTAGTAACATAGAAAGTTCTTATTAAAAATAAAATTAATAATTCATCGAATAGATGTGAACCATAACAAAATCCAATCCATAATCACATACATACCTACTAGAAAAATATCCAACAATTATTCATTTCCTCAACTATGTAAATATTAATAACAAAATCAATGGAATCATGGACAAAGATATAACATGCAAGGAAACATAATTTAAGATGGATAATAATACTTAAATTTATTAGGAGATGGTCCACCACACTATAGTCAGGAGAGTAATTCACTTCCAAACTATAGGAATTTGTTATATATCTTGCTCCCAAATAGGACTATGAAAACACGAGGGTGAAGGATTTCCATTGGACTTTATTCCCCACTCAACTCAACCATAATTCTAAAAACCTATTGTAATTAGACACCTATCATGATTCCTCTTAAGAAATAGCTTCCAAAAATCTCATCTAACCTCAAATTAACAATGAGTATTTTCCCCTCAACTAGACACATTATATAGTTAGTATATTATTTCTCTAGTGTCTAATCCTTCATTACTCCATCCCCTCCAAGGCTCGTCATCAAGAATGGCCCATATTACAAGATGAGCCCATATTTTTAACCTCATTTTTAAGAGAATTCTTAGATTCCAAATTTGGCTCAAAATTTAAACACAATTTTATTTAATTTATGATATGATATAATTTCAACTATTATTTTCATAGGTATTTGCATAAATACATTTTCTACCAAAAGATGTAAGTGCTTCTATCTTGAAATACTATTCATTACATAGATTAAACTCTAGGTAAAAGATAAAGTGTAATAGAATCATCAATAAGGAAATAAATATGTAATATGAATTGATAATAGGATATTTTCATTGACAAATTGATGATATAGCACTTAGAAAAATATTTCTCTAAAATTTATATGATCAATTGAAGATTATTTAATTTTTTTAGCTTTTTTATTCTATTATAATTTGTTATAATATTATGTTTATCTAAATGTTATATTTTCATCTTTGTTGCAATATATAATATGTTTTAAATTTGAAGAAATATTATAATGGTTGTAATTATGTGAATATAAATTATATGAATATCTAATATTAATATATCATCTTTTCTCATAATTTGTTATAATATTATACTTATCTAACATACATTAATGATATAATTTATCATAATTATTTTATAATTGTAATATAATTTTTATAAATATCATAATTATAGAATATTAATATTAAATTTGATTATGATATTGTATTTCTCTTCTAATATTGTATTATTCTAATTTTATGTTTGAGTTATTATTATTAATTTATAAATGTCATCATAATATTATAACTTTCATTTAATTCTAAACTATTTAAATCATAAATATATATACATCAAAAGTATTATAAACAACTAAACATATTTCATCAAAAAACAATAATTAAAAACTTAATTTCATATATATAATATACCCAGCGATTATTTTTCTAAAAATTAACTAATTACACAGTGGAAAAATATATATAAAAATTACAAATAATAAATTAATAATAAAACAAGATACCAACAAATTATTTAAAAAAAATATATTTATAATTTAAATAAAAGATAAAAATTATGATTTTCGTTATCTATATATCTTCTTTATGGTAAAAATATGATACTCGTGAATATTCCTTCTTTTCCATTATAAATATTAAAGAAAACAAACCATCTTTTCACCACTGAAACATTTTAGTGAAACAACACTTAACCCCTTATTGACACATATCGTGGAGTTGTAATACCCCATTTATCAATGAATAGACAACACTACAAACATCTTTTACTACATTAACATAACATTTTAGTGAAATAACACGTAACCTCTTAGTGACACATATCAGTGGATTTGTACTACCCCATTTATGAATGAATAGACAACACTACAAACATCTTTTAGTACATTAACATTTGTGCCAAAAGCGGGGTAACGATTTCTAAAAGTTGCAAATCAATCGCATCATTCAGTCTTATAATTCTTCTGCCATGGTCGGTTGCAATAGTTGATGCCCATTTCAAAAATTAAGCATACCATTTGTGCAAAATTACATTTACTTCCTAAATAACGAAAGTAGTTTACGATTGGAGAAAAGACGCAAAGAGTCACATTTAGAAGACATGACAAAAATATATGTCCACTTATCCTATCAATTTTGACTTTTTGTGAGTTACATTCATAGTTTGAGTATAGAGGATAAGGTGGGGAATTTTATATGAGCATCAATAGTAGCATTGTCTTAGCATAACTAACCTGCGAATTCTCTTTCACAATCGTAAATAGGTTAGGAATTTATCCATTAAAAAAGAGGTATATAAATGGGTTAATTTAACTAGTAGTTGATGATTGTGGATGGATTTTTCCCAATATCATTTGACTGAATAAATATTAATTCAATAGATTATTTTGACTGAATAAATATTAATGGAATAGATTTTGAACTAAAGTTAAGTTTTTTGAATTTTTTTTTGATATATTTAGATTTTGTGGAAAAGATTTATATTAAGAAGACGTTTAGGTTTAATGATTAAAAATATGTGGATTTTTTTAAAAAATATTTTTTTTAATCTAAAATGACTTTATTATTATTATTATTAAAAATAATCTAATAATATTTATAACATATTTACTAATTTAATTATAATTTAAAAATATTAATAATCTTTAATAAATATATATATATATATATATATATATATATATATAAAACAAAAGAAAATTAAAAAATAAAAACATAATGATAATAATTACTTGAATCACCTCTCCATCTTTTATACTAATCTCAAAAAAATGACATTGTTGTTTGGTATAAGAATTTTTTGGGTATAAATTTTACCCTCAATGAAATGAATGAACTGACGTAATTTGTTGTTATCATGATTTTTGTTCTTTGATTTTTTTTATTCAATGTTTGATTTTTAAGTTTTTTAATTTATTGTTTTTTCTCTTAATTATATTTTAAGAGTGTCAAGGTAATAGTTGTAAAATGTGATAATTGTATTTCTTATTAAAAAAATAAAAATTATTATTATAACATATTTTTCAATTTTTTAATTAATTTTGGTATTTTGATTCAAATATATAGATTTTAAAGTTAAAATTTGTATTTCAAAATCATAATTTTCATCAAATCAATAATTGTGTTAACACTCATTTAATACATAAAAAAATATTGAACCTTTTAATAGCTTAATTATTAAAATGAATCAATAAAATAAATCACCAGATATCAAATGTTCAACTTTACATTGCAGGAATTCCTCACATTAATATAAAATGATCACATATAACCGTAAAACATAAACATTGGTAGTAGTTACCATCTTCCTAATGAAAAATAATCTAATAAAGAAGAATAATCACACAAAAAATTTAACAAGTATTTCGTTATTGATTGATTTAATAATCTTAAACGTATAAAAATTGACCATGGACCACAAGAATCTTGGAATATGAAATAAAAACACTTCATGGATGGTGGCCCCTTCCAATCATATCACCCAAACGCGAGATCAAATCGAAGCACCAATATTGGAATAAATCGTCAGGGATATTCATGTTTGATGGCATTAATGGAAAGCAGCTAGTGCATATAGACAGACACAACAAAGCCAATAAATCGATTGACTTGTTGAAGTTGGGAACTACAACCTTCATAATTTTTGGTCCCTTAACTCTAATGGATCTTGTGGAAATATAGTAGTTTCAAAATGGAAGGAGCTACGAAGTGTTGTAGCTAAAGGTGTATTTTGGAAGAGATGCATGGCATTGCCATGACGTTTTTATTTTTGGTAATGATGGCGGATTATCATTGTTTCTCATGGGAAAATACCATTGAGAAGGAAAAAATAGAAGAAACTTTGAATGAAGTGAAAAGAAAAGGGTTTTATTTGAATTTATTTTCATTGTAGATTGAGATTGTAAGTTTAATTTATTGAAGGTTGAATAATAAAAGTTAAAGAATTTGTTCTAAGAATCTCTAATAACACAAACCTATATTAAAGATAATCAAGGTATTTTATTTATTGTGTTTACTTAAATTATAAAAAATAAGGAACTCATTAAGGGAGTATATAATTTCATCTGAAGTTAGGTGATTATTCATAAGTCTTTTAACAAATTCATTTGAAAAAGATATAGTTTTCCAAATTAAAGAATGTTGCACCATATAAGTGGCTTGTCACATTGATAATAAAATAAAATAATAGGAGGAGGTTGAAAATCAAAGGAAAGTAGAAGATAACAATAGAAAAAATGAAAATCGAAAGAAGAAGTAGAAAAGAAATAAATAAGAACAAGAGGCTAAATAAATCATAAGAGAAGGGGTAAAAAAAATAAGAAAGCACAAGTTGATACCAACAAACAAACTAAAGTTTGGAAATAAGACAAGAAGTAGAAGAATGCATGGGAGAATGCTATTAGATAATAGGAATTAAAGCAAGAGGATGACCATTAAAACATAGTTAATTAGAAACAAAGTTTAAAAAATTACCTCATCCTTCTCAAGTATATTAAGAAATTGTTATCAATTGCAGATGATTAACTACACTAAACTCACATAAAACAACCCATGAAAAAGTGGAAATAAGAACCCAATGCACTCCTGGTAGAAATATACATCAAGCAAGTATATGGGAAGGAAAAAAATAATCATAATTTAACAAATATGGTTGAAGAATGGGGTGGATAGGATGAACATAGAGTATAACCTCTTGTTAGAAATAAAACGCAAGAGAAAAGAATTAATAATTAGTGATAATAAAACACTTAGCAACCACACACTGTGATTATCATAAAAATCCTAAACTAAGAAGCCAACTCCTAATAGATCTATTAGTGTTGACCAAAATACATATTTTAAATAGGGTATATTACATCACATACCCTGTGTTAGTGAAACCTTGGTCTTATTAACCAACAATTGTAAGCTCATTAGTTACCATATCAAAATGACCCTATGATTGAGTCAAGTTTAACGTAACACATCCCATTTAGATGATGGGATAATAGTAGGGGTTCACATGCATAACTACGTCTTACATTCCTATCCCCAATTACATGTAATTAAAAATTTCAACTCCATTATAAAAATTTTGATTTAGTCTTGTTAGAACTCCATGGTAATGCATTCAACATTTTCATCATTTCCCTTATTAGCACCTACAATTTCTATCCTCCTCTCACCTTACTCGTATTTCTTCAACATTTTCATTTCTTATTTTACTACCACTTACAAATTCTACTATCCTTTCACCTTACTCTTGTTATTTCTCTATTATCTAACCTTGCTCCTACTATTTCTCTTCTATAACATCATATAGTGGCTTTACAAACCCTGCTCCTATTATTTCTCTTGTATTATGTCATATAGTGGCCTTGCAAAATCTTGTGTACCTTTTTGGAACTAGATACAACTTGTTTTTATTCACAATGGATGAACACTTGAATTAGTGGTGACTTATCTCAATTGGACCTCTTAATAAAAGATTCAAGATCTTTGAAAACATCAACCAAGCATACTAGTACACATGCCACCCTTGTACCTATCCAAGTGGTTCATTCCATAACATGAGCCTACATCCCCTCTATGCTTAAGAGGGATAAGTCGATGCACTACCATCCCATGACATGTATGCCTAAATAACAAGATTTAGAACAAACCTAAGGAAATTCAACTTGCTTTAATTCCACTTGTTAGAAAAAAAAATGTAAAGGAAAATAATTAAAAAAAAAATTATAAAACTCATAACAATCACACACCATGATGATCCTAAAAACCCTAAACCAGAAAACAAACTCCTAATAAGCCTATTAATCTTGACCAAAAAACATTTTACAATAGACACATCAAACCATTAAATAGACTATACTATATCAAATAACATGGGTTACCCAAATATTAGGTCTATAAAAAACCAAATATAAATACATTAATTATTATATCAAATAAATCTATAATTGAGTCAAGTTTAACGTAACTTAAAAGCATGAAAAGTTGGTAAAAAGAAATATTAATAAAATTTAATGTGACATAGAAGAATGAAAACCAACCAAAGTAAGGGGTTAGCAAACGAATGTATTAATGATTGAATTCTTCAGTTGGTCACGAGAGTGCATCGAGGTAGAAAGTTTTGACTTTGGTACATTCACCCATGTTGCCTTAAGGAAAAAGAATAATAAAGTGGCATGAAAAAGGGTCAGACTGTCTTCGAAATATTAAAACAAGTTAACTACGAGAACATACCTTGAATCTAGACACCATTTGATCCAATGATACGAGTGTTGTAAGCGATGATGGAAATGCCCTCGAATATGTATGACAAGCTGAAGTTTCTTGTGGGAAACAACATATCATAACGACTTGCAAGCCAAGGCCATGTTGGTAGCTAAGGAAAGGTGACAGCACTTTGAGATGTCGAGCCAAATGATGATCAAGAAATACAGAAACTACGAGATGAGAACAAAGAAAAGAAAGAAACGATAGGAGGTCGCAGAAATACTTGGGAATGCTTTATGTCAAGCAATGAAGGCAGTTCCTTTCATTTCAGTTGTCAGATATTCAGAACTCCATAGGAAATTACAGTGTGCCAAACCTAAAAATCTTTGTGACATAGACCGATGACTTCTCTAGATCAGAACAAATGATCTAAGTGTGTTTTTTCCTTTAAGAAATGGGTGTTTTTCTATTAGCCCAAAGCGATGGCATTATACCGACTACACAAAGTGTAAAGAATTATCAAGACCACACAAAGTGCAAAGAATCGACCTAGAGAATCTGTCTTTTATGTGTGTGTTTATGTGTGTGTTAAGTAGTTCAAATAATTTTCTTATGGGCAGAGAAAACAGAGTTTTTCTAATAAGAATTCTATAACTATATACAACTTTGATGAATTACCGAAAGGCAAAACGTAATGATAGCACATATAAACTTTGTACAGCTGATTCCCTGAACGAAAAATAAATTCCATATAAATATAAGAACTTTTTTTCCGCCATCTCTATCTGGTCCTCGGATGGACAGAGAGATCGTCATTTCCCTATGGAAGTTGACAGAGGAGGATAGCTAAGCCATTAGACATTCAACAGCGTCTAACTTTTCACCTTTTCTGCGAAGGCTGCAAAAAGATGGTTTTCTTTTAGCTTCCCGTACCCTAAGATGCTGTAAGCGTGTAGAGAGATTGCAGGTCCACTAGAGTATCCCAACATTCTTCTACTTTCGAAGAGTTCAGGGTCGCTATGCTTCTGTATGTCATCAAGGTCACATGGGAGGTTGGGGAATGAGCGCCCATCTCTGTAATGTGTTCATAACTTCAAGTCCCAACGTTTGGGCACCATCTTTTAAATTGGGTGTCTCCAAATTCTCTCAGATGACTGGAATCTCCTTTGACTGCGTGCCCCTATGTCATGTGATGTGAATTGTCACCACACTAAGGGTTCATAACCGGGTTCCTCACTAAGAGTCCTAGCTTTACTGAAGATCCCTCATTGAGGTGAAGTTGAGGGTGGAGAGAGCTACTCAATGGTTGGTTCTTTTCAATAGTAGTTTAGTCATAGGTTGGTTATTTTTAATATTATTTTAATCATAAAGTTAAATTATTGATGAATGTCAATAGGTTTAGGATATTTAAGAAAATAAGAAAGACAATCGATAATATTAAGAATAATTTCAATGTTTGAAATCAACTACATAACTAAAAATATAACCACATATATTCATTAAAATATCTATGCAGATTCAATTCATTAAGGAATCAATCCCAAATGAGACATGTGACAGCTATTCATTAAAATATCTATACAGATTCAATTCATTAAAGAATTAATCCCACATGAGACATGTAATTCCAGTTAAGTCAACGTGGGAAAAGTGTTTACGCTTCCTTGGATGTTGAAGGAAGGCGAAAAGGTGGCATAAGGTATTTTGGATATGTAATTCCAGTTAAGTCAACGTGGGAAAAGTGTTTACGCTTCCTTGGATGTTGAAGGAAGGCGAAAAGGTGGCATAAGGTATTTTGGATGTTGAAGGAAGGGGAAAAGGTGGCGTAAGGCATTTCACCAATCGTTCTCATATATGATGGTAATGGGGGCTACGGGGGTGGAGTGGGGCCAATTTAAATGTCTCCCGTTTACATAATAATCAAGGAGAAAGAGATGGTTAATACATCAACCCTGATCCATCCACACTCCATCTTTGACTATATCTAAATGAAACTTGACCCTTTCCTTGCGCTGGAGTTATGATTCACAATGTCCAACTAGATGGAGCTTGAGATTTTCCTTGCGAAAGTTACAATTGAAATTCCCCTCTAGGTTACACATATTTATGCTAATATGTCATTGTCATTATGCCTCAATAATTTTTAACTATTTTAATAAAGCATTGCTTTGTAATTTCAATAGTGGTTTTTCATCTCAATTCATTGGATTATTTCTCACTATAAATTGACATTGTAAAGAGGGACAAATTAATTAAGTGGGTATGTTAGTAAGTGAGTGCCTCTCCTTAATGTACCTCAGTGGGGTTTATTGTTGTGGATCTTATCTCTGGTCAATTATTATTATCAATATATGTTGAAAATGGAAATGTTGTGGTTGATATTATAATTTTTATATTATGTTAGGTTTATTTTTCTAAATTAAAATGACTTTCTAAGTCAAAGATTGGTAATATTATGTAATTTTTTTAAGGTTGGTGCATAATATAAATCTAATAGAATTACTAATCTCAAACAATTTTCCCTAATTATTTAGGTATGAAAATATACCCAATTGAACAAACTAGCCACAAAAAAAAAAAACTTAAGTCAATGATGGATATGTCCCTCAAAATGAAGAAGTGAGAATCACTAATCATGGTCACCTTATCTCAACTTGTTAAGGACAAAAATAAACCTACAACTATAGGGAATATTTCCCAGATATGAAAATCAACTAATTGAACAAATTAGCAGTCACAAACAATTCAATTGGAAAAAACTACCTCTCAAAATGGCTTAATTTAATAAGAGGAATTCCACTAAAAAAATCAATAATTACAAGCATTTTCCTTTACTGCTTAAAGACAAAATGTTGCTCTATTGAATAGGCCATATACTCATGCAAAATCAAATCTCTAAACACACAAGCTGTTCAAATTTAAGTTATCATGAGAAACACTAACACTTTTCTTTGTTTAGTTATTACGATAAGAGATATTAATACTAATCTTTAATTGCAATGGGAATTGAAATTTGATTAAAATCTTTAACACATTTTCACATTCACTTTCTAATATTAATATAAATTTGATTTTTTATTTCAAATTATCATGACAAAAAATGTTAATACCAAACCCTAATATTAATGAGAATAAAAATTTGATCAAAAACATTAGCACATTTCCACATTCACGTTTCCATAATAATTTACCAATCAAATCAATTTTTTATTTTATTATATATATAAAAATATTGAAATTTTCTATAATATTTATAATTATTTTTTCAAATCCAAAATTGAAAAAAAAATATCAAAATTTGATATATTCTAAAATATTTTTTAAATATAAACTAATTAAATAAAAGTAAAAGATAAATATTAATAAATAAATAATGCAACTATGATGTCAAACCTAACAATAAAGTTGAACACTACAATGATCCACTCGTGCTTACTTATAATCGGTGCGATAACAATCATGTAAAAAAAACAAAATAAAGTTGAATACTGTAACAATCAACTCTTGTACTCTAGAAGTGCCAATGTATATAATTGTACGAATTGATAGAAGTGCCTCTGTATATAATTGTACCAATTGATGCGATATCAATGGGTTATACGTGCAATAAGGGGGGTGAAAACAATCACATCTGCCTCGAGTTTCAGCCCATATAATCAAGGCCGTGAGGACATCCACAGTTACCCTACGAAACTTCCATAATTAAGTTGGGCTCAAAGGTGTTAGAAGATAAAATAATATCTTACCTTAAATAGTTTGGTGAACAATTAGCTTTCGAATTGTTTTGATTTAAGTCTCTAAAAAATATTATACTTACTCATATGTGCTATTTTTGAAATAGCTATATTTAATGAAAATAATTAATGATCATTATAAAATATTATGATGAGAATGAAAATAATTAACGATTATTATAAAATAATATGTATAATGTATTATAATTTATTTTCAAAATTTTAGTTGAAGAAAATTCCATTAAAATCTCCAAATTTGATTATTCACAAAACCTAAATGTTCTTCTTAATAGTGATGGATCAATTCATATGTTAAAATTAATGACTTGAAAAAAAATAATAAAACATAAGACATCATGTTTTAAGGACACCATTACCTTCAAATATGATTAATCACACTCATCCTTTACGGTAGTGAATCAACGTGAAATAAAATGAGAGAGAAAATAATTAATAAATAGCAATAATAATATCTACAAAACACCATAATTTATTCAAAACCATAAAAAACATTTAATAAATCTATTTAAATATATTAATATTAATTAAAATAAATTTTATATTATTAATGCCTTGAAAAAGAAATATCATTTTATATTATTAATGTATTAAATAAGTAATATCATTTTATATTATTAATGCATTAAAAAAACAATATTCCATCAAATACTATGAACAAAACCACACATTAAAAAACAATTAAACCACTATTAAAAAAAACTATATAATACATAAATTTTAAATCGTTATTTATTTAATCAAAATAGCTTTATTATTAAGTCAATTTTTTTAAAATTTAGTAGTACTTCTCTATTCATCCATCTAATTAAAATAGTAGATTACAATTATCAGATTATATACTTGGTAGCCTCAACCTGCCCTTAAGAACCAAGTCTGCTGCTCACCTTAAAGAGTTATAAGCCAGCCAAAATTGGAACAGTTTAAATATGTTTCTAGGTACCTTAAGAGGCCTATTATCTACTACATCTAGTGACATACAAATAAAATAAATGATATCTGCTCTTTGCAAATCAAACAAAAAATAAGAAACCTCTTAACTCATCCATCTAACGATTCAATGGGCGTCAGATCCTTGACACCTAACCCCGACATATCAACTTGGTTCATGCTCTGGAGTTGTCATTCTATTCAACCGAGGAAAACATTCTGATGATGTTGCTAGAGGTGAATTTCCTAGATATCCTTTCACATTTATACTAATATGGAGGCTGCCTTCGGGTCTCCTCCTACCTCTTAAACATTGATAATTGATTTAGCCATTAAACACTTCATAGTCTAATAAATATGAATACACTGCTTAAATAATGACGGTTTGTCTCTAGCATTCCCAGGGTCAGTCAACATTGGATCCATCTCATCATAAGGGATGTCTTCCTCCACTTTAGTTTTAAGGTCTTGTTCCCATCAAGAAATCAAGGATTTTACGTGACCAGGTGTCCCAAATCCATAGGCATAGAAGAGGTTCTCCATAATTTCTTTGCGAGATTTTCTTCCCCTTTTTCTAGGCCCCAATTTTGCCTTTATTTTTTCTTTGCCCTCTCTTTTCCCAGCCTTGGCTTTCACCATTTTTGTTTGAGGTTGGTCTCCCAGTAGCTGAACGTTCACCAAAATCCACACGGGGGTTCTCCCCCGACGTGCAAAGGCTTGAGGGTGAGAGATGCTAGGAAGACCTATAGAAGGAAACAAAACAAAAATATTGAATTTAGGTAGTTTACATAATATTATCCTGCTTATTGAGGATCGCCACCTCAACCATTTTCATATTCTCTTGATTGTTTGTACAAATTCCTTTGTCCTTGGATTTTTTTCTATTTTCAGCAAGCGACAGCCTCTTAAACTGATCTGAGAGCAGTATACACTTCTCATATCCCTCAGTTCCAAAAACAAGGCCTCACAAGCATGCCTCTGCCTTTAGAATTTTGTAATAGTTCCACTTTTAACCTTGGGTATGGAGTAAATACTTGACATACAGGAGTGAGATGTTCCCACTCACCAAAGACAATGGGAAAGAGACAGGACAAATACTGAAACCAGAAAATTGGTCAACTAATCCCATGAATCTCAAGAATAAAATCTCGACCTTCTTGGTAATTGAGTCAAGCCCCCCATCAAACAACAATCCAGAGTAAGACATGCATGCAAGTTCATAAAATTGCCTTGCAAAACTAAAAAATTGACAAGCACAGCTGTGAAATTAACATGCAGAGCTATAGAATTGATACACAATGCTATAAACTTGACATGCAAAGCTATAAAAATGACATGCAGGGTTATCAAAACAACTATAATAATAGACTAGGTTGGGGCTCATGGTTTCCCCATCACATTCGCTTGCCACCTCCCGTGCAATTTCCATGCCCAGGATACATGAATCAACCAAACCAACAAAATAATAGACACTCATGGAATCATGAAGGAGTACAAGAACAGTATCTCCATACAAAATTAAAAACCAAAGACCAGACTCGCAGGGGCTATCAACCTTAGCAAACCATATGAAATTCCTCCTAGATAAAGCATAATCTGAAAACTTCTTAACTAAAACAGGGTGGTACACATCCATTCTAAGTGTTGAATAAAGAATTAGAGCATACAGACAAAGCCCTTTTCTTATCGCACAAAAAATCATACACAGAAAGAGACAAGATATGAGAACATACTCGAGGAACCAATACACAAAGTTTGCCAACACCCTCTTCTACTCACATGCTTCTGCGAAGTTTCCTGCGCTACCTGCTCCACAATCATCAGCTCAGTAACTAACATAATGTTTATACCCGACCTTTTCTCCCTCCAACGCCGACGTTTTCGCCAAAAACATTTTGACATTCCTCGATGTCTTTTGTCCACATTAACTGTCGTCATTATTCGGCGTGGGTGAAGCCACCCGCCACTGCCACCACGTGTCATCAATATTACTACATGTAACCCGCATAGCCTCGTAGTACCTCACACCTCCCTTGGCACGCTTGGCACCCCGATTGAGGAATTACTAAGTCAACTTTAATCAAATATAAAATTCACATTTACAATACCCAAATCATTTAAAATAAATATAAAAAGATGATGTAACTAAATTCTTATAACCCTTAGGGTGAAGAACTGTTAGTTTTTCTATATTGTTGACAAACTTGAATAAAACCTGTCCTTCCTTACAGATATGTTGGATTCGTTTTTTTATTTTGTACCAGCCATAGGCACTTGGATTGTTCATATTCTGGATGGTCCTTGGTACTCTATTTGTATATGTTTTCTATCTTAGTAAGTTGCTTATGCTTTTGGAATAAGTGGGTTCTCATTTTTCTTTTGAATGATTTTACTTTGATAAAAAATTTCATTGTGTGTGAAAATTTTGGGAATACATAATAGTTTCATGCATAGTAAATCAATATCGACTCTCACCATCTGAGAATCAACCTTAAACCAACGTCAAAGAATCAAATCTAAAACCTTCCATATCTCTCAATCAAACCTAAAACGAACATCAAAGAATCAAATCTGAAACCTTCCATATCTCTCAATCAAGCCTAAAATTCTAGCGATTCAAATCATAATTTTTACTTTCTAAACTCTAGCGATTCAAAGGCAATTTGCAATGACAAATAGAAAGATCTGTTTAAATCGCCCATACGTTCTTTTGAAATTTTATGTTTGCCTTCTCTCATTTGATACGCTTGCCACCTTTTTGTATTTTCTCTTCCGCTTGGACCCCTTTTTTTTCTCTGCAAGTTGGAATGACCAGTGGCTTATGGAGATTTAACTCTAGTTTGACACGGATCTGGTTATTTTAACTCTATCTCTGTTCTGAAAAACCAACTTATCGTATGAACTTATTCTCCCAAAGTTAGAATTCCTCCTCATTCCATGATACCAGATTTAAAGAGAAATGATGCTGACATTTCATCATAGAATGTACAGTGGCCTTTCGCCTTTCAATCTCGATGACCCCGCCACATCTTTTTTAAAAACATGAGAACGACGTTGTTAGGAAAGATCTTGAATTAATTGTATCCATGAGGAATAAAGCAAAAACTTTATGAACGCAACTTGGTAGGCAAACTCCATTTATTGATGAGAAACAGCTATTAATTTCAATAAAGTCGAGAAAAATTGTGATTTTTTTTTTCAAGCGATCGATTAGGTATTTATTCGATTCATACATATAGCGTTGTTAGTGGCGAGCAACAAGTAGAGGGTTCGTCACTGTATTCATCTCTGCGCAGCCACTTGTAAAATGCCCATGGAGATTCTGCCTCAGGCATCAAAATTCATTGTTTTTCTTGAAGAAATGCTGCAGCAGCCTTAACTTCTGTAATCTCGCCTTTGAAGTCAAATTCCAATGTAGTGGATCCAAACAAAATGGAATGTTCGGCGTTTTTTTAATATAGAGCAGAGGGAAGCTTTTATCTTTTTCATGGAGGTCATAGCAATTAGCTTTACTCGCCGATAGTAACAGGCTCTGTAATTGGCCGGCCATGAAACGGGCCCCAGCCGGAAGTTTAGGCCAAGCCAGCGGTGTGGTGAAAAGGAAAGGGGTCTGTGCCTCCGTAGTTCTCCTTTCACGGCATGACCATTATTAATCGGTAAAGTTCAATCAGATTAGTCGACCATTTAAGTTAACTTATAAGTGCCAGATACAGAGAATTATTGACAGTTGGTTCGAGACAGCAAATATACGTAGATAGAGCACAGGCAGAAGCAGTAGCGCCATAGATAAAGGTCCTCCACGCTCGAATTCTGGAGAGGCGACTGCCTTCGAATCCAAAGTCAGTAGGATCGGCACAGTGACAAACTTGTTGAAGGACAGAAAAAAGTCTCGCCTCACCTGATCAGATCATTCATTCCTTATCGGCCGCTGTAATGGTAATAGACTGTGCATAACCCATTACCATTTTCTTTGTTTTTTCATCATATATGTAATTCTTGGAAGTTGTTTCTTTGGAAAGAAATCAGCTTCCTGGGCAAGAGGGTTAGAGTGAGAGAGTGAGGTTGTTGATATTATTAGATATTACAAAAATACTTTCATTTGAAGTTATAGATAGTAATGGACATAACAAAAATGCTCTCAATGAAAGTTGTTAATATTAGTGGACATCACAAAAATATGAGTTTAAGAAAAGAGTTCATAAAGCACTAAACCATTATAACAATACTCATCATGTCCAAAGATTTCAATCTGAATAATGAAAATAATAACAATCCCTCCCAATCACCCATAATAACCCCAAGTTATAAATCTTATCCCAAATTATAAGTCAGTCTTATGATTTTTGTGTTTGTGAATTACTATATTGAGAACTCTGATAGAAGTAACTCTGGTAAGAATATATACATATATATTTTTTGTATTGTGTTTGTGAATACTGAACGTGGCTTGAATATACAGGCAGAGTATGAAATCCAGTTAGAGAGATATGTCGACGGGAAGGGTCGACCTGCTCGAGCATCCAAGCATGGCGGAATGAGGGCAGCGGGGTTCATTTTCGGTACCTTTAACAATTTAGTTCATACGTTGTATCTAATATGAATATCTATAAGACCAGTATTGGCAAACAAAATTATGAATGCAATGATAAACGTTATAGTTCTGTTTGTGGTATTCTATGCAGTGGTAGAGGCTTTGGAGAATATGGCATTCATTTCCAATGCTACCAATCTGGTTAGGTACTTCAGTGTGTCTATGCACTATTCTCTTGCGGTATCTGCCAACATGCTCACAAATTATATGGGTACCTCGTTTTTGTTGACTCTGGTTGGAGGTTTTATATCAGATTCATTCATAACCAGGTTCTGGACAATAGTCTTTTTCGCATGCGCAGAACTTCTTGTGAGTCATCTTATATTTCGCCACTCTGAAATTAATGTTATGAACTGCAAATATATATTCTTTATTATTTGATTAGAATAACATAAATAGACTTTCGTGAAATAAACATTACTTATCATTTCCAAATTTTGTACTGATAAACATTATTTATTATTTGTTACATGTAAAGTTGTTTTAAACAAAACAATAGATATTCCATGGTACAAAATATTTAATACTTTACCATATATTCGCCAAGGTATAAATAATATAATACTTTAATGTAAAATGCATTTTATTTGTTTTATCCATTATATATTACGATGAAAATTAGGATCTTCATATCTCCATCTACCTGATAATGTATATTTTAACACTTATATCATTACTTGCATCGCTGTTGTGGTATGTATTACTTGTTGTTTATAGATTTTAAACTACTAAATTGAGACAAAATGAACTAGACATGCTGTGTCTTTATCTCCCATCAATATGCGTATTAAATAGATAATTTGAAAGATGTGTGGTATTTTTTTATTTTTATTTTTTAAGATTCTTAAACTTCTTATTTAAAACAAAATACAAACCATAGTGTCTGTTATTCTCCCGTGAATCTGGGTGTTAAAAAGATAAATTGAAAATCAAGTAGAACAATGGTAGAATATGAACCATTTTTTCCCTGCCTTAAACTCAATATATAAGGAATCCAGAAAGCCCAAAATCAATCAATTAAAATGTTGATTGATTTTGGGTTTTCTGGATTCCTTATATATTGAGTTTAAGGCAGGAAAAATTGGTTATATATATATATATATATATATATATATATGAGAGAGAGACATATTTATAACATTCATATGAAACTAATTATGCAGGGTCTGCTAATGCTCACTCTGCAAGCACATTTCGCTGTTCTGATGCCTCCACCTTGCGATACGAAGCAACTAAGGCAAAATTGTGAGCAACCCACAGTTGGGCAGGCGGCCATGCTCTACACGGGCCTGTACATTGTAGCTATGGGAACGGGAGCCGTGAAAGCCTCTTTACCAGCCCATGGGGCCGATCAATTTGATGACACGGATCCAACAGAAAAAAGGCTTATATCGCATTTTTTCAACTGGTACTTCTTCAGTCTCTGCGTTGGAAGCCTGGTAGCAGTTACCCTAATCGTGTGGGTACAAGAAAACGTGGGGTGGGAGTGGGGATTCGGCCTTTCTACAAGCGGAATATTTATGGCTCTTGTGGTATTCGTGTTGGGTTTTCTCAGATATCGTAACAAGATGCCGTCAGGGAGTCCTCTGACGCGGATTGCAAAAGTAAGCAATTTTTACTGTTTACAACTACTTGTTTTGGGCAAACATTATGCATTCAGAGATCGAGTGCATTTACCATAAAATTCATTATGTGTACATGGATAGAATATTTGTTACATTAATGGATACACAGCAGCTGCTTTTAAAGTTTTTATATTTTTTTACTATAATGAATTGGTAACTTTTTGTTTCAAAATTAATCTTAATAGCTGCATTGTAACACCAACAATCAGTAATTCACTTTTTGTTTCAAAATTAATCTTAATAGCTGCATTATAACACCAACAATCAGTAATTCTTTACTAATTTAGAAGATCCCAAAATCAATCCTCATGACTGTTTTATTTTTTTCCTAATATATCTTGTAGTTTTTTTTTATGGATAATATATATTGTGAGTTTTTATGGTTACTTTTTAAGAGTATTTAAAAAATCTAAGAATTTTTTATTTTGATACTTTTAATATTTATTTACACAATTTGTATATTGATTAAATTGTTTATAAATTTTGTGTATTCAATTTTATTTATTAATTTCATTTGTTTTTTTCATTCACGTAAACTGCCATAAATTAACTAAATTGTAAAATATATATAACAGAATATTTTACTTTTCAAGGGAATTGAAGCTCCTTTTTCTGATATATATGAATGCAAATAATTTGAGATTTTCTTCTGTTTTAGGTACTGATAGCTGCGATCAAGAATCGAAAGCTGCCTCTGCCGGCAGATTCAAAGATGCTCTATGATGTCTACTTCGTGGAATCGTCTGTTGAACACACTGAACAGTTTCGGTAATGGAATCCTTCTTTGCAAAAGTAGGAAATAGCTGATTAACCTATGGTACTGTTTTTTATACTTTCCAATCAAAATTTGAGCTTTGATTATTTTTTTTTCATTTTTGTGGGGTTAAAATTCAATGTCAAAGAAACCCAAGAAAGAAGATAATAAGACTTTTATAGGTAAATTAAAATATAGTAATTCTTTATTAAGAAAATTAAATTATATTAAATAACATTATTAAGTTTATAGGTTTTTTTGGTAATTTTTTTTAATTTTAATTTTTATCTTATGATTATAGATGAAAGATGTTAGTATATTTTGTATTTCAAAATTTATGGTTATTCTTATACATTTACTTAATAAAATTATCAAATGTCCAATATAAAATAGCATAGCATCATTATGATGAAAAAAGAAAGTTATTATTTATTAATGTAATTATATTAATATAAACAAAAATTTAATCTAATAACATATTTTTTTCAATATAAATTTAATTATTTAAAATAGAAAAAGTATATATTGAATCTATTATTACATATAAAATGTAAATTAAAAGAATACTTATATTATTTTTATAAGTACTTTAAAACTATTTTTATTCCTTACATAATTAATTTTACAGTAAAATATAATTATAATTTTCTGAAATTAAAATGTTTGATAAAAATTAAATAAATAATAATTTATAAATAAAATTATATCAAAATTATTATCATACTATAATTATTAACATAGCAAAATTTTAATATAAATTTAAAACATAAATCTTGATTTAGATTTTAAAAGTTGTTTTAAAAAAATGAAATTATAATTTATCATTCAAGTCATAATCATATTTCTAACAACACCAATCGCTTAAAAAAGAAGAAGCTAAAACCCATTGTTATTAATGAAATTATAGTTATGATTAATCTAATAATTATAATTTTAAATCTAGCATAATGGTTTAGGATGGGCTTTGTCAGCAAGTAGACTCAATATCAAATTTCATTGGGTGGTTGTGCCTTGTGCTAGGGAAGTAGACATGCAAAAAAATCTAGTGAGCTATAAGACTAATATGACAGGATAGAAACCCTAAATGAATTCTCAATCCACAGGTCAAACTTCCATAATGACATACAACTTAACCAAAAACAAAGCAATAATTCTAACAAAATTACTAATATTTACAAAGTGCTAAAGCAATTACTAATATTTACAAAGGGCGAAAAAATAGTTGTTCTAATGAAATTTTTACTATCAAATTCATGTAAATAGCGAGTTTATTGCATTATTTACGAAGTGCGAAAACAATTACTAATATTTACAAAGGGCGAAAAAATTAGTTGTTCTAATGAAATTTTTACTATCAAATTTATGTAAATAGCGAGTTTATTGCATTTAGTATTTTTGGAAATTTATGATGCTATTAATTAATTGGTCTGGTATGTTGTTCAGGTTTCTGGACAAGGCTGCGATCGCACGCAGAAGCGCCCAGGAGGATACCTACACAGAGAGTCAATGGAGACTGTGTACACTGACCCAGGTGGAGGAAACAAAATCATTGCTAAGAATGCTACCCATTTTCGCGAGCACAATCATGATGAACTGTTGCCTTGCACAGCTGCAAACCTTCTCTGTCCATCAGGGAAATACCATGGACAGGACACTAAAGAGTTTCGAGATTCCGGCGGCCTCCCTCACGGCCATTCCCCTCGTTTTCATGGTCATACTCGTCCCGCTTTACGACCAGCTTTTCGTACCGCTGGCCCGTCGCATCACCGGCCACGAATCCGGAATCACCCACTTGCAGAGAGTGGGAATAGGATTGCTACTGTCGGCGCTCGCCATGGCCGTGGCCGCCGTTGTGGAGCTGAAGAGGAAAGCCGTTGCCAGGCACCACTCCCTGCTGGACACGGGCGAACCGTTGCCCATTTCGGTGCTCTGGCTGGGCTGGCAGTACCTCGTCCTGGGCATCGCAGATATGTTTACGTTGGCGGGCCTCCTCGAGTTTTTCTACAGCCAGGCCCCCTCGGGGATGAGATCGTTGTCCACCGCACTATCCTGGTGCTCGATATCGCTGGGCTACTACCTGAGCTCCGTGCTGGTGTCCGTGGTCAACAAAATAAGTGCGAGGCTAAGGAATGGTGCAGGGTGGCTTTCTGGCAATAATTTGAATCGTAACCATCTGGAGCTTTTCTACACGCTGCTCTGCGTTCTCACCTTTCTCAACTTCTTCCACTATCTTGCCTGGGCGAGATGGTACAAATACAAATCATGAAACTCGTTTTAAATTCAAAATCATGGCAGATCGAGATTTGCCTAGATGGAAATCTCCAATAGTGATCCATAGTGATCAAATATAAAAAGGTTATTTTCAATTGCAATATAAAAAGGTTATTCTAAATTATATTGTCATTTTAATTACTTAAGTCAGTAAAATGAAATTTTAAATACAGCTTTTTATAGGGGTTGGTTATATATATATTTTACTAATAATAATAAGTTAAAAATGTTTAGCCAAATTTTCTGCGAAGGAATTTAAAAATGCTAAAAATGCTAATATAAAGTTTTAACGAGAGGATGCAATATATGTATTTATATTAAGCATTAACGTTGTAACTTATATTCATATTTTGAGTTCTAATATTTAATTATGGGAGTTAATAATGTTTAATAGGTTAAAACTACTAAATAGGTTATGTTATTGAAGATATTGATTCTTCACTTTATTAAAAAAGAGTGAGAATTTAGAGCATAATCCATAATGCATGGGTTTAAGGAAAATTAAAATAGAGGGAAATAACTATAGCGCATTTTCAAAATATTTGCAAATTATCATTATATTGATGTTAATATTAGTAGAATCCAAAAGAAAAAAGTGAAAGAATGTGATAGAAAATAATGCATAGAACTAGGAAAAGGGGACTCATTTTTCTAAATAACAAAGTAGGGAAGATTTGTTGATGTTATAAATCAAAATTACAAAATCACGATTCTCATTGTTAAAATTCCATTATTAATTTTTCTAATGTTGGTAAGATGTATAAAATTTAAAAAATCATACAAGTTAGAAAACTTCACTTATATTAATAGAGGTTTTAACTATAAACATAATTATTAATCAATTTTATGTGAAATAAAGAAAATATATGCATTATCTTAAGAATGAGTTTGAACAAACTTGCATAAAATTTACTAACTGTTGTCATTATTCAATTCATAATTGTATTTTTTAGTTTCAATTATACATTGTATTTGTGAGGATGCTATGAATTACACAAGAAGTAATTGAAAGACATGCAAAATGTGTCCAAATAATAATGATCACATAAAATACCAAAATTCATAACTATATCATGTATTTTAACAACTAAACGTTGTATTATGAACACCAAAAAAAGAAAAAAACTAATATCCTTAGATTTGATCAATGTTTAATATTTCTTCTTTATAATTGACATTGGGTATCTCTTTTATAATTAATTTTACTAATATATTCTCAATGACATTACATTTTTTTTTTTTTTTGTAAGTTTGGTAGTACCTTTCAATTTTTCACTTTTCTCCACTTTTTTTTTTCAATGACAGTACATTTTATATCCATAACCTATGGCTAATTGTTTTTAACATTTATGGAACCAACAACAAGGAGAAATATAACCAAGTAAATGGCTTTATGGGAACCCATAAAGTAACGATAACAAATAAAACAACATTATGGTGAGCATTAGATTTAAAAACATGAAGTATGTTAACTAAACATAATGCCAATTATAACATTGACAAGAATAGACAATATTCATAAACCATGAATTCAACAGAGGATTCACATAGATATGATGTTTAAGATTATTTGGAAAAAAAAAATTAAGTGACATATAAAATATTGCATGCACAGATAAAATAGTAGGATATTTATATAAGTATGAGTTATATGATGGATTTAGTGATATCTAAATTTTTGATTTATATATATTATTAATAATATTTTAGTTTATTATAGAATATTTTATAGAAATTAAACCCCTATCATTTAGATAATAATTATTGATAATTAAATTAAAATTCTATAAGCCTTCTATCAACATAATAAACTAACTCAAATAAAAATAATTTTAGTTTTATATATATATATATATATATATATACATATATATATATATATAACAAATCATTTTTCAAAAATAATAATGATTATTTCTATAATGAATTTCTAAATTCAAAACATATTTTTAAAAAGAATAATGATTTCTTTTATAATGAAGTTCATTTAATATTTGTTTGTAATGTTGATTGTCTTTATTCTAAAGGGATACGAAGAATATTTGGGATCCCCCTTATCTAAATTCAATTTCTAAGTAATATGATGAATTTAAATCAAAATTCATCAATGTCACTTAGAAATTGAATTTAGATAGAGAAAATCCCGATTATTTCACTTAGTCACTTGGAATAAACTCAATTGACATTGCAAAAAAATATTATATAAATTTTATTTTTTTATAATAAATATATAATTTTTAAATGTGTTTTGAATTTATTTTTTTCACTTAATTTATTAAAAATAATTTAATTATCTTCTATATCTATTTCCATAAATCACTTTCTGGATGTCGAGTCACTTTATATTCCACAATTTGTTACTCTATATTGAATCATCAGGTCACTACTCTGTTATGGGTTGAATCATCAGGTCACTACTCTGTTATGGGTTCATAAAGTCATTGTGTGAAAATTTTCAATTCACAAAATCTTTTATTTTTTTATATTAAAATTTTTTTGGTGTGTTTATAAAAGTTGGTAATAAAGTTCAGTTAAATTTTTTATGATAATTTTTGAATAGTTATAAATAAAATAATATAATCAATTGTGATAATAAATCATGCACCTTAACTTGACTTATACAATTTTATATTTCAAGTATAATTTAATCTTTTTATTTATAAATTAAAAAACACATTGTAAAATTACAATCTTACTAAAAGACAATATTCCAAATTTAGATAACCAAGAAAAGCAAAAACATCAGACAGTTCTGTGTGTAAATGTTTAATGTGAAACAGCTAATGTGCATCAACCCCCAATAATGTACAATTCCATATTTGAATGTGAAACAACTCTACTTCTCCAACAATAATTTATAAGAAACCCCAATAATGCACACCGAGCATTTTTTTTTTATATTAAAATTTTTTGGTGTGTTTATAAAAATTGGTAATAAAGTTTAGTTAAATCTTTTATGATAATTTTTTGAATAGTTATAAATAAAATAATATAATTAGTTGTGATAATAAATCATGCTCCTTGACTTGACTTATACAATTTTATATTTCAAGTATAATTTAATCTTTTTATTTCTAAATTAAAAAATACATTGTAAAATTACAATTTTACTAAAAAAAAAAAACCATATTCTGAATTTAGATAACCAAGAAAAACAAAGACATCACACAGTTGTATGTGTCAATGTTTAATGTGAAACAACTAAATTTGCATGAACCCCAATAATGTACAATTCCATATTTGAATGTGAAACAACTCCACTTCTCCAACAATAATTTATAAGAAACCCCAATAATGCACACCGAGCAATAAGCAATAATGTATATCAGGCCATCAGGCCCCAGTAATGTACAGAGAGCAATGCTTATTGCTGAAATAATATGGAGTACTTGGCACGACAACGCAGTGGATAGGAGCTCGTGACATATTCCTACACCAGTCTGCCACCATACTTGATCTAATAGTAAAATCAATTGAAAATATCTTATCTCTATCTTATCCCATACTCCTCTCTGCATTGGTCCCTCAATTCATAATTGTCTTGAAGAACAATGCAACGTTACTTCCATTGATTTCATCCTGTACTCCTTTTTATTTTTTTCTCAAAACCTTGGCACTATCTTTTTGCATCTTTTTCCTTTTCTTTTTTTTCCAAAGTGGCATCATTAAAGTTTGAATGGTATCTTTGTCATTGGTGAGTTGCGTTCCACAATATGCCGTGCTTAGCAAGTGGGGTGTTTTATTTTCCGGTGCGAATGAACACAGAGACCCTAGAGTCCCATCAATCTGATATGGGATATACACGCCACGCCACGAATGAATGAGTGAGATTTTTTTGGAATTTGGAATACTTTCTACTGCACCGGGCGTGTTTCGATCCTGGTATCAATCATTTCACCCTAACAAGTTGAAAATCTTTATCCTGTAACTATTTACAGATGGAGACACATAAATATATATTGCCCCTTATCTTTCAATAGGGCTTCAAAGTTTTTGTTCTGTCCAGTTGCACTCTACAGTTCAGTTTGGTGATGGGCCAAAAGTTGAGGCGTGTCGGTAAAAGTTTTTGTTCCCTCAATCCACAGTTTGTCCGATACGGATAAGAATGAGATCGGGGGCATGTTAAATAATTTAAAAAATATAAAGTAGCATTTTATGTTATGTAATAGTGTACTTTACGCCACAGTGTATTAAAGGAATATTGAGATGGGAGACAGTTAATTGAAATAAATAAATAAATAAATAATATTGTACTTTACATTATAGATGAGAATGGATGCTTCTGTTTAAATTTGTCTATTTAAACCTTTATTGATGCTATACAGGTTGTGCAATTTGAAGTACACAGATTAGAGTCAATGGGTTTTCAAATCCCAGAGTCTCTTACCACCAACCAGCGTGTTGCATGATAGTATAGTGCATTGAATAGAATGCTGTGCAGTCTAAAGAATAGACAAGGTCAAAATAGAGTGAAATTGGAAAAATGATTTTATTAAATAATAATGTATTTTACATTGCATTTACATAGCATGTATGATTAAAAGAAATTATTGGATAATTAATAATTATTATTTATTATTTATTTTATCAAGTTAAAACTCATTAATAAAATGTTGTACTTATAAGAATAAAAATGCACATTTTCAAAAAAATCTCAATATTGAATATTGCAATGAGTAGTGTATATGTTTCAATAAAATTAACTCTATAGCATTTTTGTTGAATAAAAGAATAAAGAATATTGGTATATAATAATATAATGATATAGTCTATTTATGATATGTTTTAGAGTGGTTCATATTTTATAATTACAAAAATTGAAATATAATTTATAGGTATATTTTAATTTATAGACAAAATTATTTTTTCAGATTAACTTTAATTGAAATCTGGGGATATTTTTAAAAAGTTGAGTGTAAGTTGTTTAATTTATAGAATTAGAGTGACTCATAGTTTTTGAGAGTGTTGAACCTATTTGTGCATTCAAAAATGTAATTTAAACAATAAAAAATCATGATATTGCTTGAAATTGTATTGCCTATTTCTAGTGAAAAAGTATTTCATCTATATTACCCCTAATTCATATGATAGAATAAATGAAATTTAAATATTTTTAAAAATTATTATAGCATTATTTAAGTGAAAATTTATTTATAATTAATAATTAATAATATATTATACAATATAATATTGATATTATTCTAAAAATAATAATAATGAAAATAATAATTTTTAAATTTTAAGTAAAATTGTGGTATTAGACTTTTATTTGTTTGTTTTATTATGGAAAAAAATGAATTAACATTATTTACTGATATAATAAATAAATAAAACCTTAAATAATCTTAAAACTTAATATAATATTAATTATATTAATATATTTAATTTTGTTAAGTTTGATATTTTATTGGTTATGTAAAAGATTAGAGCATACATTAATATAATATTAATTATATTAATATTTATAATTAATATATTTTATTTTGTTAAGTTTGATATTCTATTGGTTATTTAAAAGAGAGCATAGATTGATTCTTTTTTTAGCAATTTGTTATTGGATAAGCATATTTATAGTTGAAAAATAAAAATTTTGTCCAAAAAATTACATAATACTCAAAAATAGTGCTAACATACCAAATGTTTAGAAAATAAGAGTATTATTAAAGAATTTTTCTATATCTTAAGATAATTGAAAAAGTAATAGTACTATTAAAGAATTTTTCCATATCTTAAGATAATTGAAAACATCCATAAGCAGTGAAAAACAAAAAACAATGTTGTAAGTTAGGGGTGGGAGAAGGGGGAGGGGGAGGGGGAGGGGTAGGAGGAGGGGGAGGGGGTTCTTTCTAACCCCAAAGGAAAAAATGGAATAAGATATTCTATTGGTCTAGGATGCATGACCAATAATTAGGCTAAGTCACATGGCCTAATGCAAGGCCTGGTCCTGATTGAGAGTATGCAAATTTTTAACATTGTACCTTCTAATTCTTTGGTACCATTGCCACAAAACATGGCCCAGGTGTCAACATATGAAGATATTTGTCTAACGAATCTCTTAATTACTTGTTGATTTTACTCAAAAAAACCTTTTACCATATTCTCCTTCACATGAATGCGGAAGTCAATCTCCAAGCCAATCGGGCTTGCTTTCCTAAAAGGGGAAAAATGGAAGTTAAAAATATACAAGGGTAGAAGACCCTTGCCTCGATCTCCTCCTAGCTATGCCTTGCATCAATTTCACAATGGAATCGAGTCTACAGTATTGGGCTATTCATATAATCCTACACCCACTCACTGGAACCACAACGAGCCTTGACGTCCTTAATTTACATGTAATACATAGGGTTTCTCCCTCCTTGCACACCCCTAGTACCAGTCACTAACATAGGCACTCCCTCAGCACCTGCCCACCTTCGCTAGTAATTATTCCCCAATGTTCGGTGCTTATGTTTAGACCAATCTTCAGGTACTCTTGGGTGTGTGTTAATCTTGTCTCTGGGTATAATTCTATGGAATCCCAACACCTAAAAGGTCATAAATTGCCTTGGAATATTTTTACTTGGAGCCATGAACTATGTTAGTCTATAGAAAAGTTGGGCTCTATTATTTGCTCGCGGAAGCATTATGATGGTTCTCTAGTATAGATTTCAACTGCATTTCTCGTTAGCTCGTCAAATTCATTTCTTTGAGCAAGCCATTTGACCAAGTTTTATTATCAATCTCTCTCATCTTTTTTCCTATTAGGGATTAATCATCCTAATTTCTTGGCAACCCTGGTATATAGGCACGTTGTAACTGTCTCACTGCCCTTCCTTTTGACTTATTTTCACCTCCATCCCGGCCGTGGCTTTGACCAACTTGCATAGCCTTACGGTTTCCCTCCATCCTCAATCCTTGTATCCTGTCTTCTCCTCGGTTCCAACTCTGGTCGTTGCCAGCTTGTTTATCATCGCCTCCCGCAAATAGAAATAAATTCAGTCTCAAGGTATTGGCAGAAAGCACCTTTAGGATCTCATGAAACTATAAATATGGATACCAACTTAAGCTCCAAGAACAATGGAAGAATATAACAATGTTGTTGGAAGAAATTCAAGAGCTAAAGTGCATAAAGTCTCTCCAAGAGAAGGATTTGGATGCCCTTAGACAAAAAATTGTAGAACCTTAGGATCAAGTTCCAGTCAAAAATTGTCAACTCTCTAATCCTAGTGAAATTATACCTTTCCATGATCTCAATAAAGCACCATATGTGGACGTTCCTCCTACTGTATAATGGTCTCTTACTGTAAAACTTTCTATCTATTAGGATGTTTCTATACCGTATATTCCTATTGTTATAGTAATTTTCTAGAGTTTCTTCGTATCAATTTTGATATAGTTGTTCTCCTCCACTTGGAGAACAAGCCAAATGAAGCTCATATGTATCTTATCTCCTGGGTTATTGCTATGACGAGGCATGGATTTTAATACAAACTTCTCATCTATGTTAAAAAAGAAAAAGAAAAACACTAGTGTAAGCAAAAGAGTAAGCCATAAAACATATTAAGTTGAAGTTGACATGTTAATTGGTGCTGCGGGGGTGCTTGGAGAAGTTGGTCCCTTGCCCTTAGAGAGCATGACCTCAATCCTAGCCAATAACATTGCTATATCCATGTGCTTGAGATATATCTTATGATTTTATGCAAGTAGTATGTTGAGTTGTAAATCAAGTTTACTTTTATTACTTTCTTTCTTCTCCAAAGCTTTGCTAATAAGCATTTTGAAAGGCCAATAGAGTTCAACAATACATAGATACACATTTTGTTAATCACATGTATGACACGGAACATGGATCCAATCTACTGCATAACCAAATACATCATTCTTAGTGTAAGCATTCCGCTCTTGTACCATATTTATATATAATATAATGTAATTATTTATGAAATAATTTAATTTTAAAAATTATATTTATTAATAAATTTTAAATTAAATTGTGGTATTAATTATTTATTTAATTATTTTATTTGTAACAGAGCTAAATATTTAAATATAACTTTATTTAAATTATTATTTATTTTATAATTTTTAATAAAGCTCCATAGTTCAAAATTTGTTTTTAATTAATATATTAATACTGTAAATTTACAGTAAGGATTGTACGTGTGAGAATAAACTTTTACATAAAAATATAAAAAGTGGGCCATGTATTTGATGGCCTCGCTTATAATTTATGAATCATGGTACGAAATATATATTTTTAAATATATGGAATTAATTAAAAACTAATTGATTGAATCCGAATGTTTTTAAGTTTCCTTATGATTTTGAAGAAGCAAAAGCATGATATTTACATTAAATATATTAATAATAGTCTATTATTAATAAATTTAATTTAATTAAATGTAAATTTAGGACTGATAAAATCAATTGTAATTATTAATAAAGCCAATTATAATAATTTAGCAATGAAAAAAGTAAAGGTGTTTTCATTGATAAAGACAAAAAATGGAAGTCATTGATAGGTTTGTTGCCTAGATTTATTTTGCGGGTGCAATTTAAGAGGGACCCACAAGTAGAGCCTACATTTATTTTGAGTGTGCAATTCAAGGGGGACCCAAAGGTAGAGCAGAGAAACAACTTTGTAGGGTGTATGGCTTTGAAATTATCTTTCAACATGATAACAAAATCGCTTTTCAACCCGAAAAAAAAAAAATTTCATTAAAAAAAAGATTTTTAAATTTACATTAATTTCAATATAATTTATGTTGAGATTTAATTATGAAAACAATTAAAATAATAACCAATGGTTTGTTATTGGATTTTTTTCAATTATAGATTTGTGAACAAAATGATCATGTTCATATTCATATTTTTGGGTTTACAAATGTATTATATGAAAAATAATAATTTTTTAAATTGAAGGGATTATTGAAGATATTTTATTTAGAAAAATGAGAGAGTGAGTATTGCTCACATATTTAACAAAAACCACACTTTATATAGATAAATAGAGCTTATATATAGTTTATATATTAAGAATTTCTAGCAATCTAGATCCTAAGAAAGTGAATCTAATTAGCTAAAGATAATAATGTAGAAACTCACAATTACAATTCACAATCACAACTTGTAATACACATGTGAGTCATGTACGCATCAATTCTAAGTCTCTCCCTTAATGCTTACATTGGAAATATTAAAATCACAAATTACAATAATAATATTGATCTTTTTCTCGCTAGTCTTCATTGGCACTTACACCCACTTTGGAATCTCATAGACAACAACGTTTCTTCACCATAAACTTTGAGTTACCACATGACCAATTTAAAATATAACTACTTTTGACCATCATTTACAGATGTGTATAATTAACAATATTGACATACTTAGTGTGTGAGGGCTTCCGTAAGAAAAAGTGTCAAGTAAATGAATCATTTTATGAACAATACCTCCTTATGTCAGATATTTATCTCTCAGTTATTCATCATAGGAAGGAAATCTAGATACTAAATGTATTCAAAATTCAATCATACAACTTGACCTCTTAAATACATAAACATAAGAATTGATGTTATTTAAATCAAGGCGTCTAGCATATATAAATAACCACAAACTCTTCTTGACAAACACCCAAAAAAAAAACCTATAATCGGGGATACCAACCTATAACAAACTGTAGTCACATTTAATCAACATTGTGTTAATGGGGCTTCTAGAACTACTGACTTAATGATATTAGTATATTCATTGAATGGTTATTCATTTTCTCTTTGCACGCTTCAATAATAATTAAAACATACTACAACATAAGAAAACTGCATCCCACACCACACAATAAATCTATATATAAATGATACTACCATGTTCTTGCTTGTTTTGAGTACATCATTTAGTGTCACCTCTCATCCATCCTTCACCAAGTGTATTCCAAATATCATCCCAATTGAAACTCCATAATCTATGTTGGAAGAACCATCAACTGGATCGAAGACTACAAAATACTTTCCCCACTTTGAATGCTCCACACAGGTGGCCTCCTCATCCTCTTCTAAAACTAAAATGCACGTGCACCCACTGCTAACAAGAACCTCGAGAAACACTTATTGGAAAGAAAATCTAATTTCTTTTACTCTTCACCTTGAACATTGGTCTCTCCTGCAAGGCCAATTAGTTTATCCATATCGACCTTGTTGACCGCAGAGAATAAAAAATTCTATCCAAGGATAATGTAGGTAAGCAAAATGGATAAATCTCCTTGTAATTCAGAATGCTTAGACTAATCGTTCAGAATGAATCACGTTATGGTCATGAGATCTGTCTGATGAGAATATGTTGCAAGGTTCATATTCTCCCTGCAAAATCACTTTGGGACTAGTTCCTAATGCTTATGGGTTAAACCATGGAGGTGGGTTACATTTTTTGGCAAAATGAGTGTGTGTTTTGCTAAAAAATGGATGCTCGATTAAGCATTTAAAAAAACCCGATATTGAGTCATTTTCTAACTTGATTTAATGACTCGATCAAGAGTTATGGCTCTATTGAGATATATTTTTCGATTGAGCCTATGGCTTGACGAAAAAATATAGCTCGATCGAGTGTTATTTCTGATTAAAAAATCCTAGTCGTGACCTATGCAAGTCATTTTGCTCAGACTGTGAGAGGAAAAGGAATTCGACGGAAGATTTATAAGATCGACTGAGATGGAGGAACTAAATTCAACTAACCATAAAACCCACCAATGAATTACATGCTCAAGGCAAGGTAGGTTTCTTGTTATTTTTGTCTCTTTTATTTATTTATTTATTTTTTTTGCAAAAAAAATAATAATTTGAAAAAAAAAACTAGGATAAAAAAACTACAAAAACAATCACGAAAACCACCATGAAAACAAAAACAAAAAAATACGAGGAAAACCCTTGAAAACCACAAAAAATAGCCTTGAAAACCATCAAGAAAACCCTTGAAGACCAAAAACAACTTAGGAAACCACCAAGAAAACCATTGAAAACCACAAAAAAAAACTATAATTTAGGATTTTTTTTTTAGATTTCATTATATACGTTATTTGCAATGGTAGCATGTTTATTATAAATATTTTTTCTGGTAAAAACTTTAGTTTTTAATTATTTACATTTTAAAGGTTTTTTTGGGAATTTCGTGAAATAGATTTTAAAAAAAATTGATTTTTTGTTATTAAAATGAATTTAAAATTTGGAACAAAATTGAGGAGAAATATGCCCATTTTTTTTAAACCTAAAACAATTAAACTATATAACGCAAATAAATTAATAAATTAGAAGCTTTAAATTGACACAATGAATATAATTTCTCATAATGAACTGCAATTAAATCAAATAAGTTATGTTATTTCATATTTTATTTTAAATATAACTAAATCTACATTTTAAATATATTTTAATAATAAATATAGTAATTTGTTTTATAAATTAATTTTAATTAAATAAAACATTAACTAAATTAAAAGTCCAAAACAATTTTTTTTATTTACTTACTTTTTATGAGCCAAAGATTTATATATATATATAAAACAAAACATAAAGTTATAGGGTCTGATTTCTGGAGTATGATGGTCGTGCTATCCCTGAGTATTGTCGACGTTCGGGAGGTGATTTCCCTATAGGGTGGAAAAAATGAAGGACAAAGCAGTTGTGGAGCTGTGAGTTATCTTTTTGCAGGATGGAGCGAGCGAAGGTCAAGAGAGGCAAAGATATGTGCCAGATCTAGATCAGTATTGGACAACCGAACACTTTGATCAGAGTTTGATGCCCTGATCTTCTCTATCCATGGGTGAGGCTTTATTCAGATATGATATCCGAGGTGTCGTGAATGCAGAGGTGGAATATCCTTATCAAGGAAAAAAAACATTAGAACCATGATCTAATCACAGTTTCAGGTAAATATCTCATCTATGTGGCCATTGAATAGTCAAAAGGGAGGTTTCAATTTGGATCTGTGGTGCAGGTTGACAGATCGAATACTGTTTTTCATCGATCTGAGGTTTTCCAAGGAGTGGTTATGATTTATCAATTTGATATATATGTCGCAACCTTCTCAAGGTCTCTCTTATCTATATTTTGAGATATATATTGTTAGTGACTCGCATGAGGGTCAAGATAGGATTCAGATGGGAAATCCTCTCTCCATTGGGTGCGAGCCTCTAATAGGGTTAAATATATGAACCGGAAATCCAACAGACCCTGGGTTATTTGATTCAACTTCAAAGCCTAATATGAAAATGAAAATCAATGCAGGATGAACTGAAACTCTAATCTTACAATGTCTCCCTGTCATCCACCATTTTTTTAAATTTACGGCTTCGTGGAAGATCATATGGACTGAGCAAGAAAATGGGTGCATGGGGTATTACTATATCGAGTCTTCCCAGAGGACCAACATTGAATAAAGGAGGTTCGTCTTTAAAAGATATTCTAAATGGGAAACCGGTTGTCTCCAAATCCAAAACAATCACACAATATTCCCAACCCCTATATAGTGGAATAGTTGAATCATGTTCCATCATTGATTGTAGATCTAATAGAAACTAATGACTTGCACACCACATATGAATCTCAAACCGTTATATGCAGTTTCAATGTCTTTTGGTCAAATCAAATGGATCTTTTTCACTGGATCTTCAAAAATTGGTCAATAAATTGTGAGACACACCTATGCTCCAAATTCTTTTTCATAGTAAATTTTTCATCATCGGAGGAATGGAAATATATTTTGCAAGAAGATCCATCATTTTGGGGATCTACGGGATGGTTTGTTACCCCATGGTTCCTATAATTTGAAGAAAATACAATGGTAGTTTCAAGAATTCCAGTTTGGGTGACACTGCATAAACTTCGACTACATTTGTAGAATCATAATGTACTAGAAGGTATGGGGAATATCTCAGGGTGATAAATAAAGACATATACACAAAGAGTTGAAGAAAAAATCTTCACCTTCGCGAGGATCTGTGTGGAGGTATATCTCAGCAAAAGATTATTGGATCACATCCTCCTAACTCATAACAATCAATGTTGGACATAGTTCCTTGATTTTGAAAACACAACTTTCAGCCCTCGACTATGTCAACAAATAATACATCTTCAAAATACATGCCCAAAAGTAAAAAAAGAGCCATGAAGGAAGAATAAAACATGAAAACAACCCAAAGGATGACAATTTCCTCAGCAATCACATGAATATGAAGTAGATGAAGAAGAAAAGGATCCCCACACTAGTGAAGAAGGCTAGAATCCACAAGAAAATATAGAAAGGAAGGAATAAACTCATGAAGTGTTAGAAAAACCAGTTCCCCTGATAGGGCCAGAGGGGAGACGTGAGTCTAAGGAAATAGGAGGATACAAATGTCAATACGTTTCATATAGCTTGGAGTCGGACAAGGAAATTATGAAATGGACAAGGAGAATCAGCTAGCTCTTATAACAACCACTCCTTCTCAAGAATAATGGAGGAAAGTAGAAAAAAATAAATGGAGGAAAGGTGAAACTATTTCTCTATAATTTTTGTTTGTCTTTGTGATCACCTGTCTTGAATGGTTTGAGGAATTATTTTTAAGCATCTACAACATGTAATTTTATTTTCATTAATAGAATTACGATTTTTCCTGGAGGGAAAAAAAATATAAAGTTCTATATAAGATAACTAACATATATATATAACTATAAAATGTAACGGGTTGAGTTATTAGTTCCTAGAGTCGCAATTGGAACAAACACTTTGGACCCTTGGCCAACTTGGGTAGAGATAGATTTGGTTGGTGTTGGTGGTGTACGACTGCGAGGTGGAATCACTGGTTCAAGGTTGAGGTGGTTTGTCCTCTACACGCCCTGGTTTGTTTGTGTTTGGTTTATTCCATGAGATCCAACATTCATGCTTGGAATATGGCGCGGGGGTGATTAGCTGAAAGAGAGATTTGGTTAAACAAAATCTATGGTCGGGTGGTATGTGGAAGTCTCTGACTTGGTTTCCATTTCATATGTTAATAAGAGGTATTTTCTATTTTGATATATGAGCATATATATCTATTATGATGGTTATATTATGGTTGAGTTTCCATTTTTTTTATGGTGGTAATTTACTGGTTACATGATGTATGTTATTTATGGCTCTTGTTATCAATGGTTTAGTTATTGATCGTTTGATGAAGGTATGGAATTATAAGTGTTGTTTCAGCTATGTGGACAAGGAATAGGGCGTTATTGGTGAATCTTATATGAGTCTCAGACTGTTATGATCATATATTAATTCATGACCTCTATCTTACCTATTTTCCATGTGTTTAATGAAATGTATGTTATGTTCTAGATAATCTAGGTCAAGTTTTGGCTTCAAGTTTGTATTATTAGAATTTTTTAAATGCAAATAATGATTCTGAGAATTACCATGAAGTTCTAAAAAATGGTCTGGAGGTTGACCTGAAATTGAGGCGTAGATCACGAGACCACACCCTTTGAATTAGACAATTTGGGTCACAACCACACTTGGGAAGACGTGTGAGTGCAGTTGGAGGCCTTCAACCACATGGAGGGCTTATCATGCATTCGATTGGGGTCTATGTTCTGTGAAAAGGAGCTCCAACTCTGGGGTGGTTCTTTGGCCCCCAAGTTGTTGAAAATTGTAACTAGGTTCAATCTTCATAATAACATTTGTAATCATGATTTTATGTAATTGATGTAAAGAATAATATAAAACTATTTTTTTAATTATTGAATCATGGGTTTCATGATCAATGAAATTTCTTTTTATAGTTCAAAATCCCTTTGTGAGCTTTTATGGTTAATCATCATGTCATAAAGTTTATTGAGTCAATGTCAAATATTGAAGACCCATCTGGGCATGTAATTCATTGTAAGAGAAAATTTGTTAGCCCTCCAAGACCATGTCACAATCTCTCCTTGAATTTTACCTAAGGATGATTCTATAAAGGCACGTGAGCCTTGTCAAAAGTAGAAGTCTTCTTGTTTTGATGTACACACCATTATATATAGAAAAATGAGCCTAAATTAGGACACAACTCGATCAAGGATCTGAAATAGAAGATAAGGTGCAAGAAAGCCAAGAGAAGGAGACACACATCAAGAAAGAGAAGGAAGTCAAGGAGCCAAATCGTATCGATTTGTTTTTGGGAAATATATCATTCACATGTCTTGGGAAAAATAGGTGTCATCTGCTATAGGAAGCCGAAGTCATCACCGTCAACTTAGAACACCAAATTAAGGAGAAAAACAAGTCAATCATTCAAGATGAATTGCAGAAGGGGAAGACTACATCCTAGAGAAGGGAATCAAGGTGTTAATCTCTCTCACATGTTGCAACTAGGGTTTTTGAAGAAGGGATGAAAGTTTCATATCTGAACCAAGGGACCGAAATGTGAAGGATAGATGAGATAGTGGGAGAATGAAGACGTTTGAATATCCTTAACTCAGGGAAGGAGTTAAACTAAGAAGCCTTGCGACTTGGTCTTAGAGAGTTTTTTGTGTCAAGGGTCTTGGTCTTGGTACTCGTCAATTGAATTTTCTATAAGAATAAGAATTCATTTTGATTTTCCTCTCAAGTTGGAGAGGCTTTGGACGTGGCTTATCACCTATCTTTTGTGTCTCATGTCTATTTATTTTTTATGGTTTGGTAGTTTTTTTATGAAGAAGAACACAATAATAATCTAAGTCAAAGAAAAATCTAATATATATAAATAAAAAGCATTCACAAGTAGTTGTCATTATAAGAAAAATATCCTAACCCTATGGCCTAGATTTCTCAACATGGTATCAAAGCTAAGGTGAAAAATCATGGAAATGAAATGTCATCAAGGGAAACTCAAGCATTCAAGGACCAAACATCCAGGAGGGATTCAATGAAAACCTAGAAGATAATCTTGAAGTCAATATCTACGAAGAATTTTCAAAAACCTAGATTAGAAAAATAAGTCTACACAAGAAGAAGTTTTGGGATCCTCAATTCATCATAAAAAATACCACAAAGTCCCTACTAAAATTAAATATATCTACAAAAAAGTAACTTGAAGTCTATTCATCCAAGAGAATCCAAATCAAGTTTATTGTCATCATCATCAAAAGTTCTAAGGAAATATCTCTCTCATTGACGTAAGGATTTCATCTCAAAATAAAATCCTCATCCTTAAATAAGACCACACAAGAAGCATCAATACATCATCAAAAAGTCATCTTCAACAAAGACATCATCATCTAAATATCTAAGGTGATCTCCCTCTCTGCAAATCGAAGGATCACCCTTGAAGATATATACTTTAATAAAGGAGAAGCTTTCTATTATCTATTTCATCATCAAACTAAAAGAAGAAACAAGTGATAGAAACATCCTCAGAAGTAATTATATTTATGTATACATATGAATCTTCCAAAATGTATTTTTTCAAGGAAATCAACAATTTGGTTGGGGCTTCAAACTTTCTTGCATGGAAGAAGAGGACAAATCTGAATCTCATTGAAAATGAGGTTATAAAACATGTTAAGGGCTCAATCACCAAACCTCCAAAGGACTATGCTCAAGCACTTGCAAGGTTTATGAAAGGGGAAGTTAGGGCTCAAAGGATTCTCATAGAATGTGTGAAGGACCCCCTGATCCCATATGTATATAAACTCGAAACTTCAAAATAAATATATGAAAAACTGGTAGAGTTGTTCTATATAAGCACTACAAGAGAATTTATCTCTCTAAGGAAATAACTCTACAAGATAAGGATATCAAAATAATAAGTAATAGGCTCATACTTTATGAGGATACCTAAAATAAAGGATCAACTTCAATATCTGGGAAAAATAATGTCTGACAAAGATATTACTATAATAGTACTAAATGAACTACTAGAGGAATGGGGTAACTTTACTTCAAGTATTTATGGGAAGAAAGTAGCTAGTCCATTAAAGGATCTATAGTATCTATGAAACATTGAAGAATCCATACTAGAGGAAAATACGGATGTGGTATAAAGTGAGCAAAATCAAGCGTATGATACCATCACAAAAATAAAGGGAAATTTTGGAAAGTTTGGTCCTCAAAAAAAGAATAAGAATATGGTAAAGGTTTAATGCTATGGATGTCAAGAATATGGGAATTATAAGAGAGATTTCTCTAAGCTCAAGAAGGAAAATAACAAAAAAGGAAGAGAAGAATCCCATAACACCGAAGAAGTGGAGGAAGATGAAAATAATAAATCCAAGAAAAAGGGAGTAATATATGTCTACTATGATTAAGACAATCTTCCTCACCTAGTTCTTTTCAAGGTTCCTATTGTAATATATGTCTATCATGATAAGATGCATAATGGAATCATAGAAGCATTACAAGAAAGAGCTTGTGACATCATCATAGGATAAACATGAAATATAGATGAAATAAAAGTCTATGAAAGTCACCTATGGAAGGATACAACTCTTGATAACCTAATTGGAAGCATAAGTGGTACTTATAGGAAAAATAAAAGGTGATCTAGTAAAAATTTCACCATACATCAGTAAAAAGGGAACATTTGTTGGATGAGGATAGTCAAGGTTCGTTGTTGGAATATTCATCGGAGGGTTCAATGATCAAAAGGAAGAAAATGTTTCATCAAGAATTCCAACTTGTGGGAAGTTATGGGATGATGGAATAATGTCAAAATAAGTGAAGCATATCAAGGAATTGAAGTTCTTTCAATCACTGGAGCTATTTAAGATATTCCATAGGATCTGAAATATTATGAGGTATGCTTTCCTGTATTTGATAAAAGGAATTCATGTAATATGGTTGCAGTTAACATAGGCTACTTCGAGTACGTGATAAAATGAAAAGGATCTCCTCCTTTGAAAAAATGAAGTAAGGCATGGGTAACACATTAACTAGATGAAATATACATAATATGTGCTCATATGAAATATGAGGTGGTTAAAATAATTGGAGGAACTATGTTTGGAAGTTCCAGGGAAGAAAATGTGCGAAGAAAGAAATAAAGAGGTCATAAAATATGCAACTATGATGAAGGAAATCAATATCCAAGGACTAAAATATGTGACTATGAAATCTTCGTTAAAGATATGAAGACCATTATGAAGTATGAAAAAGAAAGATACCCTTGAAAGTATATATATTTTGGAGATGTGTCAATGTGCATGAAGGATGTTGATGCAGATAGAGAGATGTAATGATGAAATACCATCACAAATGTGATTTTTATTTAATGTCCATTTATTACTTTTGAATAATATTTGGATGGGCTTATCCAGGGATGCCAAGGGAAAAAGATATGAATGTCTTCCACCACTAATTACCATGGAGCAGAATGAAAGATAATTAAGGAAAAATGGCATGACGGAAGGCGAGGTATAGACTAATGAATCACTTTACAATGAAAGAAATGATGACATGAATGACTCATGGATGAAAGTGATGGATGGTTTGTGCTATTAGAAGAAGTATGGAAGATACAGACTCTATGATAAAGAATAATTTCATGACATCAAAGGAAGGAGTTATACAATGTAGTTGGTTATCCCATGGTCTCCACCTAAAGAGCTGCAAAAAGCAAGACGCTGGTGAAGAGGGAGCTAGGACAAGTCCCTAGTTAAGAGGGAGCTTCAGTAAATTCCTTTTCATAGAAATGGGTACATTCCTTCATCGGAATGGATATTTCCTCCCTAAGTTGAGAGGGAGAGATATACACGTCATTCGTGCCTTCACTTGGGAAGAAAAAATGGAGGATTGGGTAAACATATGACATCTGACACTCTTTGAGGATCAGTTAGGTCATCAAAGATAAGAGTAGTTGTAGAGGACTGATATTATTTGAGGATTGGGGATCCAAGAGAAAAAAAGTTGATCCGAATTTATACAGGAACGCAACAGAATACAAAAATAACCATAAACATAGAGATGCAGCAGAAATAAGGCTTCATTTCATTAATATCAAATAAGAGAAATATGCTTACAAATATAATGGAAATAAAATAGCTAGGGTGCTCGTAGCGAATATCTGAGAAGAGATGTGGTGGCTACAGACCTCTGAACTGTGTTACAATGAGGCTCAAGGGCCTATTTATTATTTAGAAACAATGGAGAACTCTAAACGTCCAAAAGCCTAACTCTAGGAGATGAAGCGTCAAAACTATGGGCCCCGTTTGGGTAAATTGCTGTTTCAACTTCCCGGGGACGTAACTTTGGCATACGAGCTCCATTTGACGTGTATGATACATAGTTAGAAATATCTATCCGAGGAATGCAACTGTTGCCATAAATATAAATTCTATAATGGAATCACATTCGCCAGAGGAACGATGCCCAAAAAATGTTGTTTAGGGCCTCGAAATGGCTCCGGAAGTTTAGGACCCGAAAAACTGCTAAATATAGTAAGTTTTGCTGCAACTTAAAAAATGAACGAACTGATCGTGGGGGTTCAAATAGAATAGGTGAGTGGCCACCAGTATCCACTTGGATCATTAAGGCCCCAAAACGGCTCCGGGAGTGGAGGACCTAAAAACCTGTGAAAATTAGTAAGTTGTGCTGAATGTGAAAGGCTACAAGAATTGATGGTACTAGTCGAACTGGAATAGGTGGGTGGCCATCGGTATTCACCTGGATCATTCCTCCCTCCTTAGGAAGAAATGGTCCCCATTGCATTGATATCTTCCATGAGATGAGGCAAATTCTGTTGAACTGAGTATCAGATTTGTTGAAGATGTCATGGACCTGCGGGCGGACACGCTGGATGCGCTTAGTAAATTTGGTTTCTTTATCAGCCTCAGACAGTACATGTGTGGATTCTTTATGTGTAGTTGCAGGATGTATGGAAACAACAGGTGGTGGTGCGTTGGGAGTCAAATCAATGGAGTGCTTGTCCTGACAGTGTAGAGGAACCTCTATGGGTGAGGAGAAAATGTCCTCGTATTCCTCCATGACTTTTTCCATCTGTTGTAGCTGTGCAAGGGAGCCCTATTTCATTAGGGGAATTTTGAGGTCTAAAATGGGCCTCCTACGGAAAATGTACAATCAAAATTCACTTTGTAAGAACCAATCACATTTTAGGGGATGACATCATCCCTAATGGTTGAGGTGGCATTGATTGAGTTAAAGGTACTTACTTGTCACATTCTCAATGGTGGATAAAAACTCATGGTTAACCATGGTAGTGCTCTAAGTACTTTTAAGGTAAAGTAAAGTACTCATAATAAATGTCATTTCACACTTTTTGAATAAAAATATATTATTGTCATTTCACATTTCTTGAAAGAAACAATGCATATCCCTATACATTTATTATATTATATTATATTATATTATATTATTTTTATATAATATATTAATTACATGTTATTATACAATTTAAATAATATAAATTTTAATTAATAGCATATAATATAATTAATATTATATAAATTTAGATTTCTATTTTATTTTAAATTATTTAAGTACAAAGGACAAATGCATTAGTTGTTCAATAATAATGAATTTTTCAACTCATTCTTATTTATATTCACATCAATACAAATGTTTTATTAATTTTATTTTGGTACAACTTTTGAATTGAATTTAACTATGGTTACATAGACTGTGGTGCAAAAAGTGAATTGCAAATTCATAAATATTATTTTATTGGTTTATTTATTATTTTATTATTTCCTTAGGAGGCCCATTTTAGACCTCAAAATTCCCTTAATATGAGGTTGTGGCCACAATATTATTCTTTCCCTCTGAGCGAGTTGTAAGGAAAATAAATTTCTTGGTTTGGGAGACAATCTTACTATGTTGTTTTGCAGTAGTCAAAGAGATGACAGGAGGCGGTACTACCTTTGGTATCCTATACAAGTTATTTCCCAAAATAATAACAACAGCACGAGGCCTAGACTCATACACAACATGTCGCCTCCACATGTATGGTTGGCCCAATAATACATCAACTACATCAAGAGGAGCAACATCACATAATACCTCATCTGTGAATGGCTTGATACTATACGGAAGGCGAAACTGTTGGCGGATGCGGATATCCCTTCATAGGTGAAGCCACATGATGGTATATGGTTGTGGGTGTGTTATGGTTGGTAGGCTGAGCCGCTTCACGACCTCTACTGAAATGAGGTTCTTTTGGCTTCTGCTATAGACAAGGAATTGTAGTGGAGAACCCTTCACCCACATCTACGAATGGAAGAGGTGCTCCCCCTCCTCTGGATCCTCTGGATCCTCCCTCTGAATCTTGGTGGTGGAAAAAATGGCACTGGGATCCACATCAATGATTTTCTTCCCTTTTTCATTGCCTTTGTATGGTTCTAACTCAGGATCAAAAAATGCATCTGATTCGGGTGCCTTTAGTTTGACCACCAATGACTGTTTGGTCTGACACTCGTTTGTGCTGTGAGTGGGGTTGTTATGAAATTCACACCACTTCCCCGTGTCCTTCTTTTGATTTTTGGTGTTGTTCTAGGTCACACCGCTTTGGCCTTGCTGTTGGAAAAAATACTGAGAGGGGGGGGGAATCAATATTTAGGTCATACTCAAAACTTTATACTTTTTCTTCCTTTAAAACCCATATGCTACTTTCCTGAAACCAACTCGCGTATATACGCGGATATCCTTCATAAAACTCGCGTATATACAAAGATCTTATTATGCATTTAATTCTTTACTTAGATCTATGCATCGTATATTCATCAGATGTTTAGTTAGCAGTAAGCATGTGCAGTAATAACAAAATAAACCATCACATATAAGCAACACACATGAACACCAGGATTTAAGGTGGAAACCCAAGTTGGGAGAAAACCACCGCTACCATCGTCTCTGTCTTCAATATTTTATTATAAGGAAAACACCTTACAAAAATGTACTGGTGCAGACTCATACCAGCACGCAGGCACCCACCTACAGAAGGCCACAACCTTCTCTCGTTTACCAACCTCTCCTGGAAGGGAGCTACAACCCCCTGCTCTCGTTTACCAGCCTCTCCTATAAGGGAGCTACTACCCCCTGCTCTCGTTTACCAGCTACCACTGGAAGGGAGCTACAACCCCCTCACTGAAGGCTTCAACCTTCAGCACCATTGCGGACCACGTTTCATCAATTTTCATACTCAATCCAACAGCTTCCATACAACACAACTTGTAGCCCACTTTTCATCATATTTTCAGACTGGACCCACTCCACACATTTAAGCTCAACATTCATCAAACTAAAACTTATAACCCCATCAATTCATTCATTGAATCATCAACCAATCAACCAACGACTTGATCTTCAAGTAACATAATCAGCAACATATTCATCATTGAAATAACCCAGTTTTGTATGAATACATCATTGACAGATAACAGTAGAACAACAAAACAGATCAGGCATTTTATTCCACTTACTTCAGAAAACCCTAGATTCCATACGCGCTTTCATGCAGACCTACCCACGTATACTTCTGTGCATTCTTCAGAAAGCCCTATCTGCCCATACGTGCTTTTCCTTAAGCAAACCCGCATATACACGCGATTTTACTGAAGCGAACCTGCGTATACATCTGTAACTTTTCAGGACTATGCAGCTCTTCAGATCACATAAACAACTCATATTTCATCCCTTAATTTATAAAGTATTTCATCTCAGATCTAAACATTCCATAAATAGATCTAGAAAATACATATACATTTCAGATCTAGAGATCCCTCTTCATCATTTTCTTCATAGGTGCATCATAAATTCAGATCTATCAATCAAGAACAGAGTTCATCCATGCAGATATTCCTTAGAGAGATTTATTCATTAACAACCCTTACTCATGCACACCCTTGCACCATGATCTTCTTCTCCTTATATAGATTTAGCCTTTGTCAATGCCATGACTCAAAACCACTCAACTACTAATGGTGTTCCTGGACGGGATCAAATAGATATTCCAGCGCTCAATACAATGGGTCAATACCATGGTATCACCCCTTGGTATTATAAATTTAGAGCGCAAATGACCATACGTGACTTGGCACGTTCTTTTCCGCGTACATACGCGACTTATCCTCAACAAACCCGCGTATGCCTTGTAGCATAACTTATTTATCATTTCTCTGGCATTTTCTGGAATTCCTTTTTTCTATTACTTCTGAATTGATCTGTAGATACATCAGATTTACATTATTAACAACTCATCAAGTCAGTTTCCATCACGAACAACTTCATTAAGCAGGTTCCATTAAAGTCAACACATTGTATCACATTGCCAACAATCTCCCCCTTAATTCATCAAGTAGGTTTCCATCAAAGACAACTTGATCAAGTATGTTTCCATCAAGTACTATACGTTTCTATCAAGAACAACTTCATCAAATAGGTTTCCATCAAGGACAACACATTGCATCATATCACCAACAGTCTTATTTCATCAAGTAGGTTGCCATCAAGGACAACACATGCCAACAATCTCCCCCTTTGGACTTGATGGAAACTTTGATGGTGTTTTATCACCACAAAAGATAGATACATTGATTATAACCATTATGATACTCTCCCCTTATTAAAAAAACAGATAGATACATTGATTATAACCATTATGATACTCTCCCCTTATTCAAACACCATGCTACTCTCCCCCTTTGACATCAAGGGAAAAGGGCGGATCAACATCAGCACAAGGTTTTTCTTTCCTTGTAGAAAGAAGAGCTCTGTATTTACCATGCTCCCCCTAGCTTCATGCTAAATCTTCAAACATATTTTTCAATGAAGTACATGACTCTATGACCTTTCCTATCACCAAGGACTCATAATTACATCAATGATCCAACCAAGTGGATTTACATATGTGACTCAAGTACCCAACCAAGTGGGTTTACACATTTGACTCAACTACCCAAGCAAGTGGGTTTACAAATTTGACTCAAGTACCCAACTAAGTGAGTTTACGCATTTTGAACAAGTCCTTACATGAGTAAGATATTACAATTTACATCATAGGTCTCAACATGACCTTTTCATCAAATTACAAATATGACCTTTTACAACAAACCCCGAAGGACCTCAAGAAAGAGATCATATTTCAGAATCCATCATAATGCAAACCTGCATTATACTCGGCGAGCTAATGATCCCACAAGAAACTATACCTGCAAGCCATCCTTTCCATATGACCAAAGCTCCCCCTTAGCTTGTGCAACTTGAACACTTTCAATAGCCAATCATCAAGGCATCTTCATCAACAATATCAGAGAATGAGACAGAATTATGAAAACTAGAACACCACTAGAGATACCAAACAATACATCAGTTGTGCTGAAAGAATGTTGACCCAGAAGAATTTTGTCAGCAAATACCCATACGCGGTTTTCTGTGTATGAACTCGCGTATATACGCGAGTGTCTTTCAGGAAATTTGCGTATCCAACTTAATCTTCTAAAATTTAATCAGATCTGATCCTCTGCATGGCAGAGACTACTCTCAACTTCTGTCGAACGCTTCCCTGGAATATAGGAGAGAAGAAAGATAGGACAATGTAGTTTTGTTTTCAAGTGTCATCCAACAGTTGTAGTATAAGCACATCAGTAACCAAGCCTTCAGACTCTTTGTAGCATCAACATATTCTTCCCAAGAAGAATTATCATACCAGAACAACTTCTTCAATAGACAATATGAGTTAAGCAATCATCCATGTGACCAGTTATCACCAAGATCTTTATGATTCATAGACATATGTAGGAGTTATGTATAAAAGGGCTTATCCATGATAAAATTCATCAGCAACAAAATCTGCATGATCTATCCTTATCTCTGAATCATAAGACTTCCATCTTATCCATGGTGAAAAAAAAAGATACTTTTCAGCAAAAAGAAATCAGGGCTCATCCATAATATCATCATGCGAAATCATCCATCATATCATCATCATAAGAAATAATCAGATACAATGCCAACAATGTAATCATTAGATGTTAGACTGATGCTCCCCCTGAATCTGTGTTCCTGATCTTTAGTTGTCTCGCTGATTTCCTTAACAGAAAGGCATACGCTTCTGTCTTCAGCATAACTCGCGTGTATACGCGGCTTTTGTTCAGTAAACCCGCGTATGGAAAGTGAAATACTGAAAATTTCACACTTTCATCTCCCCCTGAATTTGTACCACCTGTACCTGTCTTCTTCACATCAGATGCACTGTCAGAAATAAACATAACCAGAATTATCAAACCAACCATGGGAATCATCATACATTGCTCCCCCTGTGATGATACATTACTAATCCATATAATGTATCTCACATCATCCCTGCAGTCATTATAAGAAGTAAGCTTTAGAAGTGGATGACTGCAGTAGGGTCAATATTCCCTACATTTATGACCGGTCCTTCTTCTTTTTCCATCTTTGCTTGAAATTTCTTTTAATGTGCTGAAAATTCTCCAATTTCTCAGATCTGTTCATCCTGCATTCTTTTTCTACATGTCCATACTTGTTACAAGCATAACATCTTATATGACCAGAAAAGTAAGCATAAGGATCATAATGTGTTTTTCTATTCTTTCTTCTATTGCAATCAGCTGCTTTATGACCATACTTGTTACATGAAAAACAATATCCCTTGAAGCAACCAGAGTACCTTTCTGAGTAGAATCTGTTTGTTTGTGACTGGAATGGTCTGCTTCTACAATTGGCTGCAACATGCCCATAATTATGACAATTAAAGCATTCAACATTATTGATGCTTCTATAGTTAGGAGGGAATGATTTCTTTTGAGAGATTATGATTGTCGGTTGACCTTTTGTTTCTTCCAACACTTCAGGTTCTACATTGATATCCTTTGAATCTTTAGCACTTCCTTGTGAACTAGATTCTCCTTTAACAGTGTCATGAAAACCAAGACCAAATTTAACAGAGGGAAACCTTTGACTACTAAGAATATTGTCCAAAATCTTAGTACTATCTTGAAACCTCAAGAGTTTATCTTTTTCTTCTAAATTACCTTTTAGAATGTTTACCTCAACCTCCAATTTTTGGCATTACTACTTCATACTTTCTTCTTTCCTTCTTCCTTCTTCTACTTGATCATTTAGTTTTAAAATCTCTTCTTTCAACCCATTTTCTTGTTCTTCAAAAATCTGTAGTAGTTCTTCAATCTTCTTATTTGATTTTTCCAGATCTGTTTTGAGCGAGATGATTTCTGCTTCACGTCCTTCTTTTTCAAATGATTGTAGAAGTTCTTCATTCTTATTATTTGATGCTTCAAGATCTACCTTTAGAGATATGATTTCTGCTTCAAGTTCTTCATTCTTCTTATTTAATTTTTCCGGATTTTCATTTAGATCGATGATTTCTGCTTCAAGTCTTTTATTTTGATTGGTTGCATAATTGTACAACCTTTGATACTTGTCTATCTGACCATTCAGCATTTCTATCTGTCCATTCATTTGAGAGATCATCTCATTGTAGATAAATTCTTGCTTACTAGATGCTCTTTGTTGTTCTTCAACTTTAATCTTGAGAGCTTCTTCTAGATTCATAATATTACTTTTACTATCTTTACCATTGCTTGCACAAGAGAGTGAATCACAAGAACAAAAATCACTACTTGTTTCATCTTCTTCATTTTCTACTGCACATGTTTTTTGAGATATCTCCTTTTGAGTAGCCTTCTTCTTTTGCTTCCTTTCCATGAGCACTAGTAGATCTTGGTCAGGATCTTCTTCATCCTCATTTGACAGTTCATCATTATCTTCATTTGCATAATAGCTCTTTCCCTTTTCAAATTGTTTCCTTTTATCATGATTTTCTTCATAAGGACATTTAGCAGCATAATGACCAACTCTTCCACAGTTAAAACACTTGAAGGGAAGCTTACCTTTGAATCTTCCAGTACTTGGTTGGAGTCTTCTCACAAAATTTGCTTCTTCTTCTTCTGATATGTAACTTGATTCCTCGACAACTTCCTTTTCTTTTCCTTTTGCATATGCCTTAAAGACAACTTCTCTGATTTGAGAGGGATATTATTTTCTCATTTCAAAGCGGTTAAGAATACCATGAAGTTGAAAAACGATAAGAGTTTGCAGATCTTGCCTTTCTTCAATAGCAGATACTTTTGACTCAAATTTTGAAGTCAAATATCTTAAGACTTTTTCAACAAGAGTAGAATTAGTTATGTTTTCACCCAAACTTCTCATACGATTTACAATATCATCTAGACATAAAAAGAAACTGGCAATACCCTCATCACTATGCATCCTTAAATTTTCATATTCAATTCTGAGAGTTTGGAGTTTGGCACTTTTTACCTTTGTATCTCCTTCATAGCTTAGAATGATTTTGTCCCATATTTATTTTTCTGAATTTAGCTATATCACTTTAAAAAATTCTGATTCAGACAGGCTTCCTAATAAAACATTGACTACTTTGGCATTGATTTCATATTTCTCCCTTTCTGCTGCATCAGTAGGAATAATTGCCGAATACCGATAACCTTCTTCCATGATTACCCATAATTTTGCACCAAGACTTTGTAAATATGCTTTTGTTCGTATCTTCCAGAATAACAGATTACTTCCATTGAATAAAGGTGGCCTTAGAGAAAGTACTCCTTCCTGACTTCCCATTGTGACGGATCTCCTTCAAGCGATCAAGCTTCTGCAGAAGAACCTGCTCTGATTCTAATTGTTGGGAAAAATACTGAGAGGGGGAGAGGGGAGGGGGGGGGGGTGAATCAGTATTTAGGGAATACTCTGATATTTTTACTTTTTCTTCCTTTAAAACCCATACGCTACTTTCTTGAAACCAAATCGCGTATACACGCGGATATCCTTCATAAAACTCGCGTATATACAGAGAACTTATTATGCATTTAATTCTTTACTTAGATCTATGCATCATTCATTCATCAGATGTTTAGTTAGTAGTAAGCATGTGCAATAATAATAGAATAAACCATCACACATAAGCAACACACGTGAACACTAGGATTTAAGGTGAAAACCCAAGTCGGGAGAAAACCACCGCTGCCGTCGTCTTTGTCTTCAATATTTTATTATAAAGAAAACATCTTACAACAATGTACTAGCGCAGATTCATACCAGCACGCAGGCACCCACCTGCAGAAGGCCACAACCTTCTCTCGTTTACCAGCCTCTCCTGGAAGGGAGCCACTACCCCCTGCACTTGTTTACCAGCTACCACTGGAAGGGAGATACAACCCCACCTGCTCTCGTTTACCGGCCCTCTCTGAAGGGAGCTACAACCCCATGCTCTCGTTTACCGACCTCTCCTGAAAGGGACTCTCCTGGAAGGGAGCTACTACCCCCTGCTCTCGTTTACCAGCTACCACTAGAAGGGAGCTACAACCCCCTCACTGAAGGCTTCGACCTTCAGCACCATTGTGGACCACGTTTCATCATTTTTCATACTCGATCCAACAGCTTCCATACAACACAACTTGTAGGCCACTTTTCATCATATTTTCAGACTAGACCCACTCCACACATTTAAGCTCAACATTCATCAAACTAAAACTTATAACCCCATCAATTCATTCATTGAATAATCAACCAATCAACCAATGACTTGATCTTCAATTAACATAATAAGCAACATATTCATCATTGAAATAACCTAGTTCTGTATGAATACATCATTGACAGATAACAGTAGAACAAAAAAACAGATCAGGCATTTTATTCCACTTACTTCAGCAAACCCTAGATTACATACGCGCTTTTACTTCACTGAACTTGCATATGTACGCGCTTTCATGCAGACCTACCCACGTATACTTCTGTGCATTCTTCAAAAAGCCTTATCTGCCCATACGCGCTTTTCCTTAAGCAGACCCACGTATACACGCGCTTTTACTGAAGCAAACCTGCGTATACATCTGTAACTTTTCAGGACTGTGCAACTCTTCAGATCAGATAAACAACTCATATTTCATCCTTTACTTCAGAAATTATTTCGCCTCATCTCAGATCTAAACATTCCATAAACAGATCTAGAAAATACATATACATTTCAGATCTAGAGATCCCTCTTCATCATTTTCTTCATAGGTGCATCATAAATTCAGATCTATCAATCAAGAACAGAGTTCATCCATGCAGATATTCCTTAGAGAGATTTATTCATTAACAACCCTTACTCATGCACACCCTTGCACCATGATATTCTTTTCCTTATATAGATTTAGCCTTTTTCAATACCATGAGTCAAAACCACTCAACTACTAATGGTATTCCTGGACGGGATCAAATAGATATTCCAGCGCTCAATACAATGGGTCAATACCGTGGTATCACCCCTTGGTATTCTAAATTTAGAGCGCAAATGACCATACACGACTTGGCACGTTCTTTTCCGCGTACATACATGACTTATCCTTAACAAACCCGCGTATTCCTTGTAGCATAACTTATTTATCATTTCTCTGGCACTTTCTGGAATTCCTTTCTTCTGTTACTTCTGAGCTGATCTGTAGATACATCAGATTTACATTATTAACAACTCATCAAGTCAGTTTCCATCACGAACAACCTCATTAAGCAGGTTCAATCAAAGTCAACACATTGTATCATATTACCAACAATCTCCCCCTTAATTCATCAAGTAGGTTTCCATCAAAGACAACTTGATCAAGTATGTTTCCATCAAGTACTATACGTTTCTATCAAGAACAACTTCATCAAATAGGTTGCCATCAAGGACAACACATTGCATCATATTTCCAACAGTCTTATTTCATCAAGTAGGTTGCCATCAAGGACAACACATGCCAACACTTGCCCCTTGCTCTTCGGTTCGGGGGCACCTTTCAGATTCGCAAATCCAAAGTCTCGCTTCTTCTACTTAAATTTCTGTTCGATCTTAGCGGCATAGCTATATGTCGTGCCAAGCGATGCAATTTCGAGGAACTCCATTTCCTCTTGAATGTGTTTCTGTAGACAACCACGGTACTTGAGCACCAAATGTATCTCTGAATCTTTAATACCCAAACTTGTGCGCAGGGTATGGAACAGATTCATCAGTTCGTGCACATAGTGATCCATTTGTTACCACAACGTGGTCCATTAGATGTATTTGTCCTCATAGCTCCCCACGGGGTAATATTGTTCCTTGATGTCGTCTCAGAACGAATGCCAAGTGGGCGTGGTCGAGAATAGAGAGGGATCCCCTTTGGTCTCTTGCTCACAATAGGTTTCCCACTAGTCTTTGACAAGGGGGTTGGCTTTGAGGAGTGTAAAAATAATATTTTCTCGGTCAGAGAAATCATGGACTAGAAATACCCTTCTAGAAAATTCAACCATACATCTACGACGTCTACATCTATTTGGCCTTCAAATACAGGATTTCAAAGTTTACCTGTACCTTGAAGGGAGTGGCACCTCTAGAGTGGTTGTTGGATGCAGATGCGCCGTAGGTAGGCAGTCATTGAAGAATATGAGCAAAGTTATCCATCATCGCATTCCTTTGTTTCTCGAGGGCCTCCTCGAGCAATATTTTGATAGGATTTCCTGCTCCCTCGTCTTTCTTTTCTTCCGCCATGGGAGGTTGTTGGGGTTTGCGAGGCTGATCTTACAAGGGAACTAGATAGAGCCCTAACTCCTTATACCCGGACCGCTTTGGGGAAATGCAAAGAAAAACAAAGAAAGAATAGACCACTCTGATACCACTGATCCGGATTTATGCAGGAATGCAACATAATACAAAAATAACCATAAACATAGAGATGCAACAGAAATAAGGCTTCATTTCATTAATATCAAATAATAGAAATATTCTTACAAACATAATGGAAATAAAATAGCTAGGGTGTTGGTAGCGAATATCGGAGAAGAGATGTGGCGGCTACAGACCCTTGAATTGTGTTACAATGAGGCTTAAGGGCCTATTTATTATGAGAAAAAATGGATAACTCTAAACATCCAAAAACCTAGCCCTAGGAGATGAAGTGCCAAAACTATGGGCCCCGTTTGGGTAAATTGGTGTTTCAACTTCCCGGGGACGTAACTTTGGCATACGAGCTCCGTTTGACGTGTATGACACATCGTTAGAAAGATCTATCCTAGGAATAAAACTATTACTATAGATATCAATTTTGGAACAGAATTATATTTTCCAGAGGAACGATGCCCAAAAAAAATCGTTTAGGGCCTCAAAATGACTCCAGAAGTTCAGGAACCGAAAAACTGCTAAAAATAGTAAGTTGTGCTGCAACTTAAAAACTGAAAGAACTGATCGTGGGGGTTCAAATAGAATAGGTGGGTGGCCACCAATACCCACCTGGATCATTAAGGCCCCAAATGGTTCCAGGAATGGAGGACCCGAAAACCTGCTAAAAATAGTAAGTTGTGCTGAATGTGAAACGCTGCAAGAATTGATGGTGCTGGTCCAAATGGAATAGGTGGGTAGGCACCTGTATCCACCTGGATCAATAGTTCCGGTGGAACACACTTTGAGAACCTGAGTAGAGTATGTTCTCAGAGATACAACGATGAGGATGTCTATACATCAATGGTATTGCCAGCATTGAGCTCTAGCCTTATGGAGAGATAGAGTTTTTAGTGAAGGATTTTCTATAAGACAATGATGGATGATATGATGCTATACAAATCGGTTACCAATCCGAATTTTCTTCTGAATTCTTCATACTGAGAATGTCCAAGTACCTTTTTTAGATTATGAATACCTCCCTAGGTAAGAGGGAGTGTTGAAAAGTGTAACTAGGTTCAGTCTTCATAACAACATGTGAAATCATGATTTTATGTAATTTATGTAAAGAAGAAAATAAAATTATTTTTGTAATGATTGAATCATGGGTTTCATGATCAAGGAATTTTATTTTTATACTTAAAGCTCCCATTATGATATTTTATAGTTGATCATTATTTCATAAAGTCTATTGAGTTAATTTCAAATATTGAAGACCTATTTGGGCATGTAAATCATTGTAAGAGAAAAATTGTTAACCCTCCAAGACCATTTCAAAAACTCTCCTTGAAGTAGGGCCAAGGATGATTCTGGAAAGGCATGTTGGGCTTTTCACAAGTAGAATTCGACTTATTCTTATGGAAAAAAAACTATATATAGGGCATATCAGCCTCACTTAGGAAACAACTCGTTCAAAGATTTAAAATAGAAGAAAATGTACGAGGAACCCAAGAGAAGGAGCCTCGCATAAAGCAAGGAGAAGGAATTCAAGGAGTCGAAGTGCATTGATATATTTTTGGGCAAGATATCATTCACACTTGTGGGGAGAAATAGGTTTCATATATTGTAGGAATCCAAAGTCATCACGGTCAACTTAGAAGACCGAATTAAGGGGAAAAAAAGTAAATAATTCAAGTTCAATTTCAGAAGGGGAAGACTACATCCTAGCAAAGGGAATCAAGGTATTAATATCTCTCACATTCTACAAATAGGGTTTTTGAAGAAGGGATGAGAGTTGCAGGTATGAACCAAGGGACCAAAATCCGAAGGATAATCGAGATAGTGGGAGAAGGAAGAATTTTTACCATATTTAAATCAAGGAAGGAGTTAAACTAAGAAGGCTTGTGAATTGGACTTGGAGAGGTTGTTTTGTTAAGGGTATTGGTTTCGATACTCTTCAACTAAAGTTTATATAAGTAAAATAATTTGTTTGGGTTTTCCTCTCAAGTTAGAGAGGTTTTGGCTCTAGTTGATCACCTATATTCTATGTCTCTTTTCTCTTTATTGTTTATGGTTTGGTAGTTGTTTGATGAATAAGAAAAAAATAATAATCTAAATTAAAGAAGAATCTATTTTTTAGAATTAAAATGCATTCACAATAATTTATCATTTTCTCAACACGAGTGTCCCTGTAGTTCTGAGGAATTTTTTGAGTTGTTAGCCATCGGTTAGTTATAGGTGTAAGTTTTAACCCTGTACAAAAATTATCTACAAATGAATTCTTAAAAAACAGAAAATAAACAATAACGAGATCATAAAACATAAAACATATATACACAGATATTTTTCCCCTGGATCCAAAATCGAGACTATTAGCTTGATTTTTCGTTATATTCCTTTTAGTGTTACAACACATATATATACATGCTGAAGTATTCATAAACCCCAATCCATTAACCCTGGATTATAACATAATCGTAGCTCCCTTAACCAGATCTACAGGATACCAGGGGAAGAAAACCAGCATGCCCCAAAACCATGTGCAAACACATGCACAAAACCATAGGTAGGTCCACTCACCTAAAATAGGTTTTTCGCCCCCCTGTGACCCCCTGGCTGCACCCGATGCAAATACAATGGTAGTTTCAAGAATTCCAGTTTGGGTGACACTGCATAATCTCGACTGCATTTATAGCATCATAATGTACTAGAAGGTATTGGGAATATCTTAGGGTGATACATAAAAACAGATACACAAAGAGTTGAAGAACAAATCTACACCTTCGCGAGGATCTGTGTGGAGGTATATCTCAACAAATGATTGTTGGATTACATCCTCCTAATTGACAAAAATAAATTTTGGACATAGTTCCTTGATTTTGAAAACACAAATTTCAGTTGCTGACTATGTCGACAGAAAATACATTTTCAAAATACATGCCCAAAAGTAAAAAAAAATAGCCACGAAGGAAGAATAAAACACGGAAACAACCCAAAGGATGGAAATTTCCTTAGCAATCTCATGAAGATGAAGTAGATGAAGTTTATCCCCATGGCAATGAAGAAGGCCAAAATCCACAAGAAAATATAGAAAAGAAGGAATAAACTCATGAAGTGTCAGCAAACCCAAATCCCTTGACGGAGCTAGAGGGGAGACATGAGTCTAAATAAATGGGAGGATACAAATGTCAATGCATTTCAGATAGCTTGGAGTCAAACAAGGAAATTATGAAATGGACAAGGAGAATCAGCTAGCTCTTATAACAACCACTTCTTCTCAAGAAGAATAGAGGAATGTAGAAAAAATAAATGGAGGAAAGGTTAAACTATTTCTCTATAATTTTTGTTTCGCTTTGTGATCTCTAGTCTTGAATGGTATGATGAATGACTTTTAAGCATATACAACATGTAATTTTGTTTTCATTAATAAAATTATGATTTTTCCCAGAGAAAAAAAATAATTAAAGTTTTAGATAACATAACTAACATATATATAACTATAAAATGAAATGTGTTGATTTATTAGTTCCTAGAGTCACAATTGTAACAAACACTTTGGAGCCTTGGTCAACTTGGGTAGAGATAGATTTGGTCGGTGTTGGTGGTGTACAACCATGAGGTGGAATCATTAGTTGAAGGTTGAGGTGGTTTGTCTTCTACAAGCCCTGGTTTGGTTTTGTTTGGTTTATTCCATGAGATCCCATGTTCATGCTTGGAATATGGCGCGGGGTTGATTGGATGAAAGAGAGATTTGGTGCAACAAAATCTATGGTCAGGTGGGATGTGGACGTCTCTGAATTGGTTTCCATTTTCATATTTTAATAAGAGGTATTTTCTATTGTGATCTATGAGCATATGTATCTATTATGATGGTTATATTATGATTGAGTTTCCATGGTTTTTATGGTGGTTATTTACTGGTTACATGATGTATGTTATTTATGGCTCTTGTTATGAATGGTTTAGTTATTGATTGGTTGATGAATATATGGAATTATAAGTGTTTTTACAGCTATGTGGAGAGGAAATAGGGAGTTATTGGTGATTATTAGATGAATCTCATGCTATTATGGTCATATGTTCATTCATGACCTGTATCTTACCTGTTTTCCATGTGTTTAATGAAATGTATGTTATGTTCTAGGTAATCTAAGTCAATTTTTGGCTTCAATTTTGTATGATTAGCATTTTTTAATGTAATTAGTGATTCTCAGAATTACCATGAATTTCTGGAAAATGGTCTGGAGGTTGACCTGGAATTGAGGCTTAGATCACGAGACCACGCGCTTTGAATTAGAAAATTTGGGTCACAACCGCACTAAAGCAGGCTTGTGAGTGAAATTGGAGGCCTTCAACCACATGAAGGCCTTATTATGCATGCGATTGGGGTTTAAGTTGTCTGAAAAGGAGCCCCAAATCAGGGTTTGACCACTTGAGGTGGTTCTGTGGCCCTCAACTTGTTGAAATTTGTAACTAGGTTCAATCTTCATAATGACATGTGTAATCATGATTTTATGTAATTGATGTAAAGAATAAAATAAAATTATTTTTGTAATGATTTAATGACTGGTTTCATGATTAATAAATTTAATTTTAATAGTTAAAGCTCCCATTTTAATATTTTAGGTTTAATCATCATGTCATAAAGTTTATTGAGTCAATGTCAAATATTGAAGACCCATATGGGCATGTAATTCATTTTAAGAGAAAATTTGTTAACCCTCCAGGACCATGTCACAAGATCTCCTTGAAGTTGACCTAAGCATGATTCTAGGAAGGCATGTCAACCTTGTCAAAAGTAGAAGTATTCTTGTTTTGTTGTACATACCATTATATATAGGGAAAATCGGCCTAGATTAGGACACAACTCGATGAAGGATCTGAAATAGAAGAGAAGGTGCCAGAAACCTAGGAGAAGGAGACACACATCAAGTGAGGAGAAGGAATTCAAGGAGCCAAAGTGTATCGATTTGTTTTTGGGCAAGATATCGTTCACACGTCTGGGGAAAAATAGGTGTCATCTGCTATAGGAAGCCAAATTCATCACTGTCAACTCAGAATACCAAATTCAGGAGAAAAACAAGTCAATAATTCAAGTCGAATTGCAAAAGGGGAAGACTACATCCCAGAGAATGGAATGAAGGTGTTAATCTATCTCACATGTTGTAACTAGGGTTTGTGAAGAAGGGACGAGAGTTGCATACTGAACCAAGTGACCGAAATGTGAAGGATAGCCGAGATAGTGGGAGAATGAAGAATTTTTACCATCCTTAACTCAAGGAAGGAGTTAAACTAAGAAGACTTGTGACTTGGTATTGCAAAGGTTGTTGTGTCAAGGGTCTTGGTATTGGTACTTGTCAATTGAATTTTCTATAAGAATAAGAATTTGTTTTGGTTTTCCTCTCAAGTTCGAGAGGTTTTAGCCCTAGATGATCACCTATATTTTGTGTCTCATGTCTATTTATTTTTTATGGTTTGGAAGTTTTTTTATGAAGAATAACAAAATAATAATCTAAGTCAAAGAAAAATCTAATCGATATAAGTTAAAAACATTCAGAAGTACTTATCATTATAAGAGAAATTTCCTAACCCTATGGCCTAGATTTCTCAACATGGTATCACAGCTAAGGTGAAAAATCAAGGAAATGACATGTCATCAAGGGAAACTCAAGAATTCAAGGACCAAAAATTGAAGAGGGAATCAATTTGAAGTCAATACCTACAAAGAAGTTTCAAAACCCTAGATTAGAAAAAGAAGACTACATAAGAAGTCTTTGGATCCTCAATTCATCACCAAAAATACCACAAAGACCCTACTAAAATTAAATATATCTACAAATCAATGTATCTTGAAGTCTATTCATCCAAGAGAAACCAAATCAAGTTTTTTGTCATCATCATCAAAAGTTGTAAGGAAATACCGCTCTCATTGATGTAAGGATTTCATCTCAAAACAAAATCCTCATCCTTGAATAAGACCATCCAAGAAGCATCAAGACATTATAAAAAATTCATCCTCAGCAAATACATCAACATCTAAAGATATAAGGTGATCTCCCTATCTACGAAGCCAAGGATCACTCTTGAAGAGATATACTTTAACCAAGGAGAAGCTTTCTATTATCTATTTCATCATCAAACTAAAATAAGAAACAAGTTGAAGAAACATTGCCAAAAGTAATTATATTTATGTATACATATGAATCTTCGAAAATGTATTTTTCAAGGAAATCAACAAGTTGGTTGGGGCTTCAAACTTCTTTGCATGGAAGAAGAGGACAAATCTGAATCTCATTGAAAATGAGGTCACAAAACATGTTAAGGTCTCAATCACCAAACCTCCAAAGGAATATTATCAATCACTTGCAAGGCTTATGAAAGGGGAAGTAAGGGCTCAAAGGATTCTCATATAATCCGTGAAGGATTCCCTCATCCTTTATGTATATAAACTCGAAACTTCAAAAGAAATAATTGACAAACTGGTAGAGTTGTTCTCTATAATCACTGCAAGAGAAGTTATCTCTCTAAGAAAATAACTATACAAGATAAGGATATAAAAATAATAATTAACAGGCTTATACTTTATGAGGATACCTGAAATAGAGGATTAACTTCAATATCTAGGAAAAATAATGTCTAACAAAGATATTACTACAATAGTACTATATGAACTACTAGAGGAATGGGGCAACTTTACTTCAAGTATTTATTTGAAGACAGAATCTAGTCCATTAAAGGATCTATAGTACCTATGAAAAATTAAAGAATACATACTAAAGGAAAATACGGATGTGGTATAAAGTGAGCAAAATCAAGCATATGATACCATCACAAAAAGAAAGGGAAATTTTGGAAACTTTGATCCTCAATAAAATAAGAAGAATATGGTAAAGGTTTAATGCTATGAATGTCAAGAATATGGGAATTATAAGAGAGATTTCCCTAAGATCAAGAAGGACAATAACAAAAGAGGAAGAGAAGAATCCCATATCACCGAAGAAGTGGAGGAAGATGAAATAAGAAATCCAAGGAAAAGGAAGTAAAATATGTTTACTATGATTGAGATAGTCTTACAGATCTAGTTCTTTTCAAGTTTCTATTTTGAAGTTTCCTATTGTAATATATGGCTATTATGATAAGATTCATAATTTCATCATAGAAGCATTAAAAGAAAGAGTGCGTGACATCATCATAAGAGAAACATGAGATATAGATGAAATAAAAGTCTATGGAAGTCACCTATGGAAGGATATAACCCTTGATAACCTAATTGGAAGCATAAGTGGTACTTATAGGAAAAATAAAAGGTGATCTAGTACAAGTTTCACCATACATCAGTAAAAAGGGAACATTTGTTGGATGAGGATACTCAAGGTTCGTTGTTGGAATCTTCATCGGAGGTTTCAATGATCAAAAGGAAGAAAATGTTTCATCAAGAATTTCAACTTGTGGGAATTTATGGGATGATGAAATAATGTCAAAAGAAGTGAGGCATATCAAGGAATTGAAGTTCTTTCAACCAATGGAGCTATTGAAGATAGTGCATAGGACCTATAAGATTATGAGGTATGTATGCTTGTATTTGATACAAGGAATTCATGTAATATGGTTTCAGGTAACATAGACTACTTCGAGTACATGATAAAATGAAAAGGATATCCTCCTTTGAAAGGATGAAGTAAGGCATGGATCACACATTGACTAGATGAAATATACATAATATTTCCTCATATTAAATATGAGGTGGTTAAAAAAAATTGGAGGAACTATGATTGGAAGTTCAGGGAAGGAAATTTGTGAAGAAAGAAAGAAAGAGGCCATAAAATATGCAATTATGATGAAGGAAATCAATATCCAAGGACTAAAATATGTGACTGTGAAATCTCCATTAAATATATAAAGACCATTATGAAGTCTAAAAAAGAAAGATACCCTTAACAGTATATATATTTTGGATATGTGTCAACATGTATGAATGATGTTGATGCATACATGGAGATGTAATGATGAAATACCATCACAAATTTTATTTTTATTTAATGTCTATTTCTTATTTTTGAACAATATTTGGATGGGCTTATGCAGGGACGCTGAGGGAAGAAGATGTGGATGTCTTCCACCACTAATGACCATGGAGCGGGATGAAATATAATTAAGGAAACATGGCTTGATGGAAGGCCATATATAGACTAATGAATCACTTTATAATGAAAGAAATGATGACATGACTGACTCATGGATGAAAGGGATGCATGGTATTTCCTCTACGAAGAATTATCGAAAGACAAAGACTCTATGAAAAAGAATAATTTCATGACATCAAAGGAAGGAGTTATAAAAATTAGCTGGTTATCACATGATCTCCACCTAAGAGTTGCTGGAAGAAAGATGTTGGTGAAGAGGGAGCTTGGACAAGTCCCTATTTAAGAGGGAGCTTGGGTAAATTCCTTTTTATAGGAATGGGTACATTCCTTCAGAGAAATGGATATTTGCACCCTAAGTTGAGAACGAGGGATAAACACATCATTTGTGTATTCAAGAAAAAATGGAGGATTGGGTAAACATCTGACATCTGATACTCTTTGAGGATCAGTTGGGTCATCAAAGATAAGAGTAGTTGTAGAGTACTGAAATTCTTTGAGGACTGGGGATCCAAGAGAAGAATAGTTCTGGTGGAACACACTCTGAGAACTTGGGTAGAGTATGTTCTGAGAGATACAATGATGAGGATTTCTATACATCATTGGTATCGCCAGCATTGAGCTCTAATATTATGGAGAGATAGATTTGTTAGTCAAGGCTTTGCGATGAGACCGTAATGGATGATATGATGCTATACAAATTGGTTACCAATCCGAATTTTCTTATGAATTCTTCATATTTAGAATGTCCAAGTACCTTTATTAGATTATGAATACCTCCCTAGTTAAGAGGGAGTGTTGAAAAGTGTAACTAGGTTTATTCTTCATAATGATATGTGTAATCATGATTTTATGTAATTTATGTAAAGAAGAAAATAAAATTATTTTTGTAATGATTGAATCATGGATTTCATGATCAAGGAATTTTATTTTTATAGTTAAAGCTCCCATTATGAGATTTTATGGTTGATCATCATGTCATAAAGTCTATTGAGTTAATTTCAAATATTGAAGACCTATTTGGGCATGTAAATCATTGTAAGAGAAAAATTGTTAACCCTCCAAGACCATGTCACAAAATCTCCTTGAAGTAGGGCTAAGGATGATTCTGGAAAGGCATGCTAGACTTGTCACAAGTAGAAGTTGACTTTTTTTGAATGAAAAAACACTATATATAGGGTAGATCGGCCTCACCTAGGACACAATTCGTTCAAGGATCTAAAGGAGTTAAGGAAGAAGGATTTAAAGTAAGAAGGCTTGTGAATTGGACTTGGAGAGGTTGTTTTGTTAAGGGTATTGGTTTCGGTACTCGTCAATTGAAGTTTCTATAAGAAGAATAATTCCTTTGGTTTTTCCTCTCAAGTTAGAGTGGTTTTGGCTGTGGTTGATCACCTATATTCTATGTCTCTTTTCTCTTTATTTTTTATGGTTTGGTAGTTGTTGGATGAATAAGAACAAAATAATAATCTAAATCAAAGAAGAATCTAATTTTTAGAAGTAAAATGCATTCACAAGAGGTTATCATTTTCTCAACACAAATGTCTCTATAGTCCTGAGGAATTTTATGAGTTGTTAGTCATTGGTTAGTTATAGGTGTAAGTTTTGACCCCATACAAAAATTATCTACAAATGAATTCTTAGAAAACTGAAAATAAACAATAACGAGAGTATAAAACATAAAACATATATACACAAATATTTTTCCCTTGGATACAAAATCGAGACTATTAAATTTATTTTTATTATATTATTTTTAGTGTTACAACACATATATATATACATGTTGAAGCATTAATAAACCCCAATCCATTAACCCTAGATTATAACATAATCATAGTTCCCTTAACTGGATCTACAAGATACTAGGGGCAGGAAACCATCATGCCCCAAAACCATGTGAAAACCCATGCACAAAACCATAGGCGAGTCCGCCCACCTAAAATAGGGTTGCCGCCCTCGTGTGACCCCCTGGCTCCATCTGACACAATGAACAGGGAGGGGATTTCGACCCACCACGCCCCCACCCCCGACCCCTGGTTTAGAGGGAGCTTGGGAAAATTCCTTTTTATAGTAATGGGTAAATTCCTTTAGAGGAATGGATATTTCACCCAAACTTGAGAGGGAGAGATAAACACATCATTCGTGTATTCACTTGGGAAGAAAATATGGAGGATTGGGTAAACATTTGACATCTGATACACTTTGAGGATCAATTAGGTCATCAAAGATAAGATTTGTTGTAGAGGACTGATATTCTTTGAGGACTGGGGATCCAAGAGAAGAATAGTTCTAGTGGAACACACTCTGAGAACCTGGGTAGAGTATGTTCTGAGAGATACAATGATGACAATTTCTATACATCATTGGTATCGCCAGCATTGAGCTCTAATCTTATGGAGAGATAGAGTTGTTAGTCAAGGCTTTGCGATGAGACAATGATGGATGATATGATGCTATACAAATTGGTTACCAATTCAATTTTTCTTATGAATTCTTCATATTTAGAATGTCCAAGTACCTTTTGTAGATTATGAATACCTCCCTAGTTAAGAGGGAGTGTTGAAAAGTGTAACTAGGTTTAGTCTTCATAATGACATGTGTAACCATGATTTTATGTAATTTATGTAAAAAAGAAAATAAAATATTTTTGTAATGATTGAATCATGGGTTTCATGATCAAGTAATTTTATTTTATAGCTAAAGCTCCCATTAAGAGATTTTATGGTTGATCATCATGTCATAAAGACTATTGAGTTAATTTCAAATATTGAAGACCTATTTGGGCATGTAAATCATTGTAAGAGAAAAATTTCTAACCCTCCAAGACCATGTCACAAACTCTCCTTGAAGTAGGGCTAAGGATGATTCTGGAAAGGCATGTTGGGCTTGTCACAAGTAGAAGTTGACTTATTTAGATTGAAAAAACACTATATATAGGGTAGATCGGCCTCACTTAGGACACAACTTGTTCAAGGATCTAAAGGAGTTAAGGAAGAAGGAGTTAATGTAAGAAGGCTTGTGAATTGGACTTGGAGAGGTTGTTTTGTTAAGGGTATTGGTTTCGGTACTCATCAATTGAAGTTTCTATAAGAAGAATAATTCGTTTGGGTTTTCCTCTCAAGTTAGAGTGGTTTGGCTGTGTTTGATCAGCTGTATTCTATGTCTCTTTTCTCTTTATTGTTTATGGTTTGGTAGTTGTTGGATGAATAATAACAAAATAATAATCTAAATCAAAGAAGAATCTATTTTTTAGAAGTAAAATGCATTCACAAGAAGTTATCATTTTCTCAACACGAATGTCCCTATAGTCTTGAGGAATTTTGTGAGTTGTTAGTCGTTGGTTAGTTATAGGTGTAAGTTTTAACCCTGTACAAAAATTATCTGCAAATGAATTGTTAAAAAACTGAAAAATAAAAAATAACGAGAGCATAAAACATAAAATATATATACACAAAGATTTTTCTCCCAGAACCAAAATTGAGACTATCAGATTTATTTTTCATTATATTCCTTTTAGTGTTACAACATATATATATTTACATGTCGAAGAATTCATAAAACCCTATCCATTGACCCTGGATTAGAACATAATCATAGTTCCATTAACTAGATCTACAAGATACTAGGGATAGGAAACCATCATGCCCCAAAACCATGTGCAATACCATGCACAAAACCATAGGCAGGTCCGCCCACCTAAAATAAGGCTTCTACCCCCTTGTGACCCTCTGGCTCAACCCGATGCAATGAACAGGGAGAGGCTTTCAACCAACTGCGCCCCCACCAACCCCGCCCCTCCGGCCCCCCCTCACCCCAACTATTCATGGAAAGGATATAACACACACCCAACAATAGGCCCCACTTCTTGTTGAAGGAAAGATAGTGACTTCCTCAAAATTAGGGATTCCACCTGGTCGGGAGCTTAAAGAAACTCCTTTTCCCTTGAAATTGTGGGTTTGACTGGGGATATAGGGACCAGTTTCTCATATAAGAAAGCATTTATATAAAAATGGAATAAAATCAACACGAATGAAGTAATCTATTTTACTGATAAAATAAATAAAACTAAATATAACTACTTCCCGAGATTAGACTGATTTATATGATTATGGAATAAGATTTCATAAGCATGAAAAAATATATATCATCGCATACTAAATGAATATAAGCACATGAAAGAAACTAAATCAATGTAATTGATTTAGTTGATGAAGAACATTAATCATATAACAGATCTGTAAGTCACTTATCTAACAACATATCCTTCAATATATTTTATCAATAGAATAAGAATATATTAGAGAGAAACAAATAAATAGAAACAAGTTTGCTAAAATCTCATAAACATAAAACAACCAATACACATATAATAGTACCTGTTGCATTATAACTTATTTTTGAAAAGATAGCCTCTCGGCTCAGAATTTTAATTAGATTTTTCTATTCAAAAAATAGTGTGAGTTCCAAAAGCCTCCTTCTCAAAAGTCTGGATGCCTTTCTAAATGCATGAAAGGGGTTTAAATACTAATTAATATTACAAAAATAGAAGACTTGTGAAATAAGTCTTCTAATATTAATCTAAACTATAAATAAAAAATGGGAAATTAAAATGCATAAGTCATAATAGTCTCATGATTATTTTTCAGATTCACTCTCTATCTGTTCCTTGAGCTGGCAGGCTTTTGATCATATATTCAAGCTGGGGGGGATGCATTTCCTGCATTCTCATCTGGCCTGTGAATATTGCATCATTGAGTACTAGAAGAAGATAAAATGTAGCGTTGGAAATGTTATCACTCAGGTTTTCCTTGAAGTTGTGGAAAAGGAAAGTATACCCGAGGTAACCACAAACCAACCTTCAGATGCAGAATCTAGCCAATCTGCATCCAGAGAGGGCTCTCTCTTTATAATTTCTCTTTGTTCTTAGAAATTTTTAGGCTAGTTGTAAGTCCAAGAGTTTTGATTTTGTTTGAATGGTGGAATCTGCCAACTAAGGGCAAGGTTGAAGATTTTCAGTCCATTGGGCTATGGAGTCAAAGGATGGCTTTACTGGATTTCTATTCTACACACAAGATGGCTTTGCAGGGCAAGATAGCCAAACATAGAACAATTTTTAGGAATTAAAGTGGATGGAATGGGTTTTGAAGGGATGAAAGGCACTAAAGAATCTTTCAACATGTTCAAAAGAAAGAAATGGAATGATTACAAATAAAGAGCAGTGAAGAATTCTTTACTATAGTAATCAATATGCTTAAATTAGTGAAGCAAGAGAAATTAAGAATTCGTTGCTTATAACTAATTTAGAGGAAAACATTTAGAATAATCACAATTGAAATTAGAGTACAATTAAGTAAATTCTGATTTATTCTTTTATGTCAATTATTTAGAAATGGACACAATGATAATATAAACAGATATAAAACTTAAGACATAAGATAGAAAGACTTATTGAACTGCAGTCCGACACATGAATCCTGCAAAAAGTCCTGAGCTTCAAATTGTCATCCAGCAAGCCACAAAGAAGTTTCTCCGAAGCACTTTTTATTCCAAAAGATCAATGTTACAGAAAAGTAGTAGAATCCACCCTCAATACTTTATTCGAGGATTTATTTATAAAAAAAATGATTTAAAATATCTCACACTAACCTAGGAAATAATCTAGGGTGACTAATGAATAAGTTACATTAAAAGAGGAGATAGATGGTCTCGTATATAGGACAAAAAGTAACTGTTGGTGTGTTGTTTCCTTCCTTTGTGGATGTGCTGGAGGCAGGTCCTACAAAAGGGCTCGATGCTGTCCTTTTGAGTAATTCTTTTTTAACTGCCTTGCTTGTCTGATACTCTTTATTTCTACTGATACACTTTCAACTGCCAAACTGATACTCTTTAACCTTTAATCATCTATTTATTCTTTACACAATAGTAAAAGGCAAAATTTTCTATCCGAAGATGAATTTTACAAAATTTCCAACAGGTCTTCCCACCATTTGTCTTCTGCTATTATGGTTCTTTTGAGTTTTCTTAATGTTTCATCGGCCTCTGTGTATCTGAAAAAATTGGGCCGATTTGGGAACAAATACCTTATTTCATGCTCAAGATGAAACAAATTCTTTAACCTATCATAGAGATTCTTCCCTGTAGGCAATGTTAATTCTAATGAGCTGGTAGAGGAACATGTGACGTTGTGAGCATGTATGTCCAATTTGTTGACATAAGTTTCCAATTCCATTATTTTTTCTTCTGAAACCATCAGACTGGCCAACCCGCTGGCAAATAAAACATTAAACCTTTCTTTAAATGCACTGATCTCTTGCTGAATATCTGAGCATTTTCTTTCCAGATTTTGTATCAGAGTTCTCTTGGTAAAAACTCTTTTTATTTCTAAAATAGTACCTGTCCTGTCCTCTGTTGTGGATGTCTGCATGATAGCTTCCTTTTCTTTTAATGCCTGCTCCAGTTCTTTCTCGGTCTCACTCAGTTGCTCAGTCATTTTTAGGAGCAACTCCATCATTTCTTCTTGTGAATTTTCCTTCAAAACTTCTTGAGTTTGGGGATGTCTTGAGGCTGGCAATTTCAATTGCTTTCTCAGTGCAGCAATATCATCATCCTTCTTTTTAATCAGTGCCTCAATGCTTTTTATATCTTTGGGATTATGACCCAAACTGATGATTATTTCTTCCAAAGATTTTATTCTGTTATCCTTCGCCTGAGAAGAAGCTTTTTCAATTTGCAACTGGGTATTTGTATTATTTAAAGAATCTTGCAATCTATGGGCTGCCATTGCTTTATTAGTAAGGGTAGAATATATCATTTCCCCAGTTTGTTTATGTAATTCTATTTGGTCTAATGGGTGAATGTCTTTTGCTAGGACCTCAAAATTGGTCCTAATGTAATCAGATGTTGTCTTGGGTTTTGGCACTTTGGATTTGAAATGGCTCATCATCACTTTCCCTTGCTGAATGTCAAAAGCTGATATTAATCTTTCTTGATTGTGTGGATCCATTCTAAGACACTGATCATATACATGCATCCTCAATGGGTCATTCTTGGCTTTTATATTAATTAAAGTCTTCTTTATATCACCTGCATCTGTCTTTGGCTGTTTAAAGGAAAATACTTCAGTGCTCAACTGTTTTTGTAATTCCTTTCCTTTATGAACTCTGTGTGCTTCACTAACTGAACCAGTTAGTTGACTATCTTCTCTTTCATCATCAATGATTTCATCTATAGATTCCACTTCTGGAAGTGGATTCAGTTTCTGCCTTTTAACTTGATGTTGTTGTGAGGATTCTTTGGGAGGAGTGGGATCTGCAACCTGTCTTTTCTTGCCTATTTCCATATTAGATGGAGTCTGCAATTCTGAAACTTCAGGGTGATTAACTTGAGTAGGAAAAACTTGTGTTTGATCTGGTGCTTTGGAAGTTTGAGGCTTTTCTGTCATAATGAAAGTTTCAATGACTTGTACTTCAGGTTCTTTCCCTTTGCCTTTAGACTCAACTACAATCGATGGACTGATTTCCTGTAATCCCTGTTGAAGATTTCCTGCTGAAGAAGTGCCAATATGAGGTACCTGCACTTGCCCAAAAGATTCTAGGTCAAACTTTTTCTCAAGATCTTTCATAATTTTGTTCATATTGTCTTCTTCACTATCTTGCTCAACTAGTGTTCCTTCCATCCACTCATCTTGATTAGCATATTGTTCTATTTCTGGAATTCTGTGGTGAAAGTAGGGTGCTGATTTGTTCTTCATTCTTTTGTCACAGATAAAACTGAATGGATCATAAGGAATCCAACGAAAAATCTTTTGTAACTTGAAATGGTTTTGGAATATATTTTATGCTTCTTGTTCAACATCCCTAGAATTGCATATAAAGGGAACTAACTGACTTTTGATTCTGAGTTGGGCTTTCTTTTTAGCATTACAAAAATGAAAAACATCAGAATTATTCATTTTCCTGAAATATTCTAAGGAAAAAAGTCTCATAGGCACATATTTAGGCAATTTGAATGGACAAAGTTCACATCCATATATTTTGATTTTTGGATAATTTTGGTATAAATACTAGTCCCCAAATTTGTATGTCTTTGAAAGCTGCAAAGTTTTCTTAATCTCGTTGCTGAGCCTTGGAGGAGAAACTCCTGTCAACAAGGTAGTTGCAGGATGTATGAAAAGATCAATGAACTCGTCATAAGAATAGGGATAATTATAGGAACTGTGAGTTATGGCAGACCAAAATATAAAAGATCTAGGGTTTCCCTTGGCATCAAGCTTTCGAACAAGAAAAGGGAACTTCTCTGATTGATAATAGATGATGAGATGGTAAATGACTGAGGAATACTTAAACACTTTCTCATTATCTAACCTCATGAACTGGTCATGGATTTTATTTGCAATGAAAGATGCAAAATCATATTTCACAATAGGTGGCTGTCCAGGAGTGAAGATGGATAATAATACTAGGGTTAATTCATCAACATACTCACTAGTATTAAAACCCAGTACAAAGGATATCATATTCAGGATGAGCTTGCCTAAATTAGTAAAATAAGCAAAACCATAGGGAGGAGGGCCCTTAGGTTGATGTTCAGGTAACATAAAGGTCTGGAAAATGCATTTCAATTTTTCTTGGGACAATTGGGTAGACTTTTCAAGTAGTTCTTCCATGGACAAGGAAGTAAGGTTTTGATCAGGTTCAAAATGGAGCATTGTATTGATAGCTTGAGGAGTAATGGGGAAAATGATACTCTGGTCCAAGGATAACACTGCTCTTTGAGTTGGATCATAATTGGAATGACAGTAGTGGATAATTTCTGGGAAAATACGGACTGAGGGGATGAGATATCTTGGGAAATTGGATTCCCATAACCCAATGACATCCAAACCTTTCGAATAATCATCTCTGCAGTGACAATAACTTCGAAGGGGATTTTCATCGAACACTAAGTCTTTAATTTGAAAGTCTTTATCCACTAATGGAAAATATTCCAATTCTCTGTGAGGGGCGTTTAATGGGGCTACACTCAGGGATACCGGGACTTCCATTTTGGTTCTTGTGTATTCAAAGTGGAAGGTTCGGGGGTTTTTCACGAAACGGGCGCAATTACTAAGTTTTAATGAGGAAAATCGGTATAATTGCAAGTTCAGGGGCACAATTTTAAGTTTTGAAGATTAGGGAATGAACTTAGCAATCAAATTTAACACCGTTTCAGTGGAAAAACAAGGAAAGCTGAGTTTCTTTCAAAGTTCAGGGCGTAATGGAGTAAATACCTATTTTTAGAGGAAAACTGTGATTAACAGGTATCAGCTGGTGGCGGATGGATGCTGGGAAACTAGACTGGAAGTAACTTTCAGCGGAATTCAGTTGAACAATAGTTTGGCAATTGATTTTGAATTTCTTCGCACAGAGGGCACAGTCGCTTTCAACACATAGAATGATGAAAAAATGCGCGAAATTTGTTTTATTCGTAAAAGTAAAAATGGGGAATTTTTTATTATTTTTTATGAATGACGTCATCAGTGTACGGGAGGACACATCACCGGGGTCAGGCAGTAAGCGGTAAATTTCGCACCGCTTTCGGGAGTGGTGGTTTTCCGTGAATTGGCAGCGATTCCATTCAGCGCACGACGCGTGACCGGTGCACTGTTTGGAAACCGCCGCGATTTCGCGCGTTAATCATCGTACAGAGGATGGCTAGCGGAATCATTGTGGATCGTAGATCTCGACTGGAGGGATCGAACGATGGTCTGAAAGGGAAGTGGCGGGGGAGTTAATGCGTGGGCCCGACACGATTAATTATAAGTTAATCATTCCGGGAGGGTTTTCATTGGAGGTTAAACTATTAATTAATATTAGTTGTTTAATAAGGGTTGGGGTGATGAAATGGGTGAATTTCCGAAGTTTGATTTGATTTAAAACTTCGGGGTTTATTTATTTTTTCTTCGTTTAAAACATAAAAACATATGTTTAAACTTTTTTCTATGTATTTTTATTATATAGAAATAAATCAATGCGATTCATTTACTATAGGGGGTGGGGATTAGTTATATAGATATGTTTTTGGCCAAAGGGATTTATAATTTGGGTATTTGATTTCATCATATGGGTTTAAATACTTTGGCTAAAACATATAATACAAAGGTTTGTTGGGATATTACATAGGAGGAGTTATATGTATAGGAAAAGGTTATTTATAAGGATTTAATAAATAAAATCAAATGTTAGTATGACTAGGGAACAGGAAAACTCAAAATACTTTACACAACTAGGAAAGTGAATATTTCTGAAGCAACTTGCATTATATCAACTTCAACACTTTAGACTTAGAAGTAGCAAGTAATTTTGAGGGATTTTTATGAAATATAACATGATTTTCCTAAGTAAAATGGAATTTTACTTAGGAAAAGATTAAAAGTGAATGAGTGAAATGATGAATAACTTCAAGTACTTTGGTCTTTTCAATTATTGGGCCGAGGGTCCGGTCCCTCCAAAAGTCAAGGAAATGCCTTGAGCCCCTCTAATATTCAAGTTCCTTAGCACTTAGGGGAAATTAGTGAAAGCTTTAGGTGAAAAGTGAGATGGGAAGTTAATGATTTTAACTTTGCTTTCCTCTGAAATTCTGCCAATGTGGTGTTATGCCTTTGTACTTAGTGATGAAAGTAAAAGATTAAGCACATTCAGCACCATCATTCATCATATGAAACTTTGCAACACCATCTACCTACCCTATCTACTTTACACTACCATTTTCTCTTCTTTATTAGGGTGCACTTAGACTGGCAAACCCTTATCAATCTTTTTTCTTTTACATGGAAAATCTATCTATTTCTACACTTATTACATCCAAGGGCTCATATTAAACTGTTGAGCACCTTTTATTAACTCTACCTATCTACTTATCTGCCAAGATTAAACTGTTTGGTCAGATATTTATTCTCTATTCTACAACATGAAATTGAAACATGAATAAGTCAAGTTTAAACAGTTTGACTCTTCATAAATTGTGGCAAAGTTTAACAAGCTGCACACAATTACTTATTTACAAAAAATGAAATAGTAGTGGCATTTGGATTTGCACACTTTCCTTGGTCTATTTTTTCTTGGGGTTCATTTCTTTCACTTTTTTGACCATTTTATTCTTTTTACCCTTTGATTTTTCTTTTAGGGTATACCCTCTTTACATTTTTTAAATTTTTGATTTTTTGGTTTTTCAAGAATATGGAACACCTTTGCACAAGAAAAAGGTTTGAACATATTGCATAGTTCAATCAAGACAATCATGAAAAATGACACCTATTGGTATAGGAGTCTAACACTGGCTCCACTTGGGGATGGCTTTTCCTGGTGAAAAGTCAAGAACAACAGGTCAGATGCCTCAAAATGTCTTCAACTGAACCATGTAATCTTCTTTTTCTGGTGGATTTATTGTATATATGATAGTAAAATTTATGAAGCTTAGGGCCTTCACTTCGGGCTTCAACTCCAGTAAGTTACTATCCACTCAAAACTTAAAACTTTGTTGCCCAGTTAGGAATTTTTTGCCTTGTTCCAATCCCAAACATGCATTTGCTGTGGTTGAAAATCTTGAATTGAATATAGTCCTTTTTCTGCAACCTGAAATCTGATCTGAAACTAAAACAACACACAAATATTTTCAAACCAACTCAATGAAAAACTAGCTGAAAATTGAAAACAAAAAAAAAATGCTCAAAATTCTAAGCTTATTAGCACTCATTTACCTACTCTAATCTACTAAAAATCTTATTGAATCAGGTAATACAAAAATGCCAATGAAGCCAATCAAGTAACTGTAAAAATAAATGGATAACTTGATTGCTTGTGATCAAAATTGGAAGTATGTTATGATCATATGCCTTTATAATAAATGATATGATGTGTAAAGGCCACTTTTAATGTATTTGATCCTTATAGAGAAAACATGTTTGCAAATTTGGGCTCAAAAGATTCTCCATATAATCTGATATAGGATCAATAAAAGCATAATGTATGTTATTTACTTCTAGACCTTCAATGACTAATTGTTCAATTGAATTATGAATATTAGACCATGAACTTATTTCTTCAGTCTTGTGTTTGAAAGAATAATCATCTTCAATATGCAAGTCAAAAGATAGTACAATTTCCTCTTGCTTTGGAGAAGGAATATTTTCAAAGAATTCTTTAGGATTTCGGAAATTGTATGACTGAATTTGAGAATGCAAAAGTTTGATTTCATTTTCATAATTTTCAGACATTATATCAAGAAGCCATTTTTTTAACTTGAGGAGAACATTTTCTTGATTTAAAAATAAGAAAGAAAGCTCTTAAAAAATCCTCATCAAGCTGAAGTTCTAATAATTCATCCCTCAAAATAGCTAGTGATTGTTCTGGGAAATTATCTTGAATTGGGAGAACATAGTTATCATCATACTGATCATATTTAGGAAAATCTTCAGAAGAAGGAATCACATCAATTATAAACAATGGATCAGCAGATTTCTCTTCCAACAATCCTAATATATCTTTATTAGATTGGTTGCATTCTGTTTGAAAATCATTGTTTTGTTCAATAGACGTGATATCAAGCAATGGGCCTTTTTGGGAAGGTAGAATACATGAGCATCAACTTGTTCTTCTGTCCCTTCATGGATAAAAACTTTTGTACATTCATCAACATTAGAAGAAGTAGAAACAATTTCTTCATTATGTAAATATTTTGAGGATGGTTGCATGTTTAGAAGCAAATTGATTTCTTCTTCGGTGAGGGGGGGTGGAAATCTCTGAGTTCTTACATTGAAATGACAATTGTTTTTTCTCTTATTTAAAAGTTGATCATGAGGTTGAATATTTTCTTTAACTTCATTCAAAACATTAAATGAAACATCATTTGTTTATACAGAGGGGCTTTGTGGATCTTGATTTATCTCCTGATTTATTTCATCTTTCTTTAACTCCTCTTGATTATTATGACATTTAACTTGAGAATGAAAATTCTGGACTTCTTTTAATAAATATTCAGGAAACCAATTTCCAAACTCTTCATCAATATTTTTAAGGTAATTTATAAGATCTTCAGCTTGATCACAACAATTTTCAGCTAATGATAAAGATGGAAAATCTTCTTTGTAATGCTCATAAAATACCTTATGAAAATCTTTTAGAGAAAACAAACTTGCAGGTTTGAGAGCTTCGTACCATTCCCTTGCTTTTCCTTCTAAGGTTCCCATGAATATTTTCATGAGGCTATCCTCATGCCAATCACCCTTCAATCTTGATGAGTGTATATGAAATTTAATGAGATGTAGTAAAGGATCATCCATATTCTCATCTTGAAACATGGGTAGATTTTCACCCCAATTTACCTTCGGTAGTTTGTGTGGAAATCCAGGTATGTGATCTCTACTCATGGGAGCATATCTTCGTTTTATTCTTGGATCATCTTGAAAATCAGCCATAACGAAAGGCCACGGTATCCGTAAAGCCAAGTTAGATCCTTATATAAAATACAATACATATTGAATCTTAACGAGAAAGAACATAATGTCTTGGATTAAGATCCAAGTTGAAAGCCTGATATTTCCATATTGTTCTTCCAGGTTCATTCCTCCAGTGGAGTCTTGATTGTGAAATGGATTTGGAGTCGCCAGGTGGATGATTTTAACCTTTGTGTATCTGATCCCTGTCCACCATCATAGATCAGATCTGAACCTGTAAAGTATTTCTGAAGAAAAATTTAGTTCTTCAGGAAACGAACTTTTGAGTATTTTATGATTATTTTGTTTTTTTATGAATTTTCAAAACAACTTCTATGATTTCTTTAAGAGGCTTTAGATATGAGATTTAAACTTTCTTAAAGATTTATTAAACTAGAGAACTGATGAAATGTTTGAAATCAAAGCTTAGGTCATAAACTAAACAGAGATATACTGAAGCAGCATTTATTTACTTTTGCAATTGCAGAGCAAAAGCAATTTCAAAGGCTACTTGGCTAACTTCAAGCTCTGTCTATAGTTTATAAAATAAGAAATAATAACAATAAAATTGTTTAGGTCCCCAGTATGGTCGCCACTATGTTATCACTCAGGTTTTCCTTGAAGTTGTGGAAAAGGAAAGTATACCCGAGGTAACCACAAACGAACCTTCAGATGCAGAATCTAGCCAATCTACATCCAGAGAGGGCTCTCTCTTTATAATTTATCTTTGTTCTTAGAAAGTTTTAGGCTAGTTGTAAGTCCAAGAGTTTTGATTTTGTTTGAATGGTGGAATCCGCCAACTAAGGGAAAGGTTGAAGATTTTTAGTCCATTGGGCTATGGAGTCAAAGGATGGCTTTACTAGATTTCTATTCTACACACAAGATGGCTTTGCAGGGCAAGATAGCCAAACATAGAATAATTTTTAGGAATTAAAGTAGATGGAATGGGTTTTGAAGGGATGAAAGGCACTCAAGAATCTTTCAACATGTTCAAAAGAAAGAAATGAAATGATTACAAATAAAGAGCAGTGAAGAATTCTTTACTATAGTAATCAATATGCTTAAATTAGTGAAGTAAGAGCAATTAAGAATTCGTTGCTTATAACTAATTTAGAGGAAAACATTTAGAATAATCACAATTGAAATCAGAGTACAATTAAGTAAATTCTGATTTATTCTTTTATGTCAATTATTTAGAAATTGACACAATGATAATATAAACAGATATAAAACTTAAGACATAAGATAGAAAGACTTATTGAACTGCATTCCGACACATGAATCCTGCAAAAAGTCCTGAGCTTCAAATTGTCATCCAGCAAGCCACAAAGAAGTTTCTCCAAAGCACTTTTTATTCCAAAAGATCAATGTTACAAAAAAGTAGTAGAATCCACCCTCAATACTTTATTCGAAGGTTTATTTATACAAAAAATGATTTAAAATATCTCACACTAACCTAGGAAATAATCTAAGGTGACTAATGAATAAGTTACAATAAAAGAGGAGAGAGATGGTCTCGTAGATAGGACAAAAAGTAACTGTTGGTGTGCTGTTTCCTTCCTTTGTGGATGTGCTGGAGGCAGGTCCTACAAAAGGGCTCGATGCTGTCCTTTTGAGTAATTCTTTTTTAACTGCCTTGCTTGTTTGATACTCTTTATTTCTACTGATACAATTTCAACTGCCGAACTGATACTCTTTAACCTTTAATCATCTATTTATCCTTTACACAATAGTAAAAGGCAAAATTTTCTATCCGAAGATGAATTTTACAAAATTTCCAACAGGTCTTCCCACCATTTGTCTTCTGCTATTATGGTTCTTTTGAGTTTTCTTAATGTTTCATCGGCCTCTGTGTATCTGAAAAAATTAGGCCGATTTGGGAACAAATACCTTATTTCATGCTCAAGATGAAACAAATTCTTTAACCTGTCGTAGAGATTCTTCCCTGTAGGCAATGTTGATTCTAATGAGCTGGTAGAGGAACATGTGACGTTGTGAGCATGTATGTCCAATTTGTTGACATAAGTTTCCAATTCCATTATTTTGTCTTCTGAAACCATCGGACTGGGCAACCCGCTGGCTAATAAAACATTAAACCTTTCTTTAAATGCATTGATCTCTTGCTGAATATCTGAGCATTTTCCTTCCAGATTTTGCATAAGAGTTCTCTTGGTAAAAACTCTTTTTATTTCTAAAATAGTACCTGTCCTGTCCTCTGTTGTGGATGTCTGCATGATAGCTTCCTTTTCTTTTAATGCCCGCTCCAGTTCTTTCTCGGTCTCACTCAGTTGCTCAGTCATTTTTAGGAGCAACTCCATCATTTCTTGTTGTGAATTTTCCTTCAAAACTTCTTGAGTTTGGGGATGCCTTGAGGCTGGAAATTTCAATTGCTTTCTCAGTGCAGCAATATCATCATCCTTCTTTTTAATCAGTGCCTCAATGCTTTTTATATCTTTCGGATTATGACCCAAACTGATGATTATTTCTTCCAGAGATTTTATTCTGTTATCCTTCGCCTGAGAAGAAGCTTTTTCAATTTGCAACTAGGTATTTGTATTATTTAAAGAATCTTGCTATCTATGGGCTGCCATTTCTTTATTAGTAAGGATAGAATATATCATTTCCCCAGTTTGTTTATGTAATTCTATTTGGTCTAATGGATGAATGTCTTTTGCTAGGACCTCAAAATTGGTCCTAATGTAATCAGATGCTGTCTTGGGTTTTGGCACTTTGGATTTGAAATGGCTCATCATCATTTTCCTTTGCTGAATGGCAAAAGTTGACATTAATATTTCTTGATTGTGTGGATCCATTCTAAGATACTGATCATATACCTGCATCCTCAATGGGTCATTCTTGGCTTTTATATTAATGAAAGTCTTCTTTATATCACCTGCATCTGTCTTTGGCTGTTTAAAGGAAAATACTTCAATGCTCAACTGTTTTTGTAATTCCTTTCCTTTATGACCTGTGTGTGCTTCACTAACTGAACCAGTTAGTTGACTATCTTCTCTTTCATCATCAATGATTTCATCTATAGCTTCCACTTCTAGAAGTGGATTCAGTTTCTTCCTTTTAACTTGATGTTGTTGTGAGGATTCTTTGGGAGGAGTGGGATCTGCAACCTGTCTTTTCTTGCCTATTTCCACATTAGATGGAGTCTGCAATTCTGAAACTTCAGGGTGATTAACTTGAGTAGGAGAAACCTGTGTTTGATCTAGTGCTTTGGAAGTTTGAGACTTTTCTTTCATAATGAAAGTTTCAATGACTTGTACTTTAGGTTCTTTCCCTTTGCCTTTAGACTCAACTGCAATTGATGGACTGATTTCCTGTAATCATTGTTGAAGATTTCCTGCTGAAGAAGTGCCAAAATGAGGTACCCTCACTTGCCCAAAAGATTCTAGGTCAAAATTTTTCTCAATATCTTTCATAATTTTGTTCATATTGTCTTCTTCACTATCTTGCTCAACTAGTGTTTCTTCCATCCACTCATCTTGATTAGCATATTGTTCTATTTCTGGAATTCTGTGGTGAAAGTAGGGTGCTGATTTTTTCTTCATTCTTTTGTCACAGATAAAACTGAATGGATCATAAGGAATCCAATGGAAACTCTTTTGTAACTTGAAATGGTTTTGCAATATATTTTCTGCTTCTTGTTCAGCATCCCTAGAATTTCATATAAAGGGACCTAACTGACTTTTGATTCTGAGTTGGGCTTTCTTTTTAGCATTACAAAAATGAATAACATCAGAATTATTCATTTGCCTGAAATATTCTAAGGAAAAAAGTCTCATAGGCACATATTTAGGCAATTTGAATGGACAAAGTTCACATCCATATATTCTGATTTCTGAATAATTTTGGTATAAATACTAGTCCCCAACTTTGTATGTCCTTGAAAGCTGCAAAGTTTTCTTAATCTCGTTGCTGAGCCTTGGAGGAGCAACTCCTGTCAACAAGGTAGTTGCAGGATGTATGAAAAGATCAATGAACTCATCATAAGAATAGGGAGAATTATAGGAACTATGAGTTATGGCAGACCAAAATATAACAGATCTAGGGTTTCCCTTGGCATCAAGCTTTTGAACAAGAAAAGGGAACTTCTCTGATTGATAATAGATGATGAGATGGTAAATGACCGAGGAATACTTAAACACTTTCTCATTATCTAACCTCATAAACTGGTCATGGATTTTATTTGCAATGAAAGATGCAAAATCATATTTCACAGCAGGTGGCTGTCCAGGTGTGAAGATGGATAATAATACTAGGGTCAATTCATCAACATACTCACTAGTATTAAAACCCAGTACAAAGGATATCATATTCAGGACGAGCTTGCCTAAATTAGTAAAATAAGCAAAACCATAAGGAGGAGGGCCCTTAGGTTGATGTTCAGGTAACATAAAGGTCTGACAAATGCATTTCAATTTTTCTTGGGACAATTGAGTAGACTTTTCAAGTAGTTCTTCCATGGACAAGGGAGTAAGATTTTGATCAGGTTCAAAATGGAGCATTGTATTAATAGCTTGAGGAGTAATGGGGAACATGACACTCTGGTCAGGGGACATCACTGCTCTTTGAGTTGGATCATAATTGGAATGACAGTAGTGGATAATTTCTGGGAATATACGGACTGAGGGGATGAGATATCTTGGGAAATTGGATTCCCATAACCCAATGACATCCAAACCTTTCGAATAATCATCTCTGCAGTGACAATAACTTCGAAGGGGATTTTCATCGAATAATAAGTCTTTAATTTGAAAGTCTTTATCCACTAATGGAAAGTATTCCAATTCTCTGTGAGGGGCGTTTAATGGGGCTACACTCAGGGCTACCGGGACTTCCATTTTGGTTCTTGTGTATTCAAAGTGGAATTTTCAGGGCTTTTTCACAGAACGGGCGCAATTACTAAGTTTTAATGAGGAAGATCAGTATAATTGCAAGTTCAAGGGCACAATTTTCAGTTTTGAAGATCAGGGAATGAACTTAGCAATCAAATTTAACACCGTTTCAGTGGAAAAACGAGGAAAGCTGAGTTTCTTTCAAAGTTCAGGGCGTAATGGAGTAAATACCTATTTTTAGAGGAAAACTGTGATTAACAGGTATCAGCTGGCGGCGGATGGATGCTGGGAAACTAGACTGGAAGTAACTTTCAGCGAAATTCAGTTGAACAGTAGTTTGGCAATTGATTTTGAATTTCTTCGCACAGAGGGCACAGTCGCTTTCAACACATAAAATGATGAAAAAATGCGCGAAATTTGTTTTATTCGTAAAAGTAAAAATGGGGAATTTTTTATTATTTTTTATGAATGACGTCATCAGTGTACGGGAGGACACATCACCGGGGTCAGGCGGTAAGCGGTAAATTCCGCACCGCTTTCGGGAGTTGGTGGTTTTCCGCGAATTGGCAGCGATTCCATTCAGCGCACAACGCGTGGCCGGTGCACTGTTTGGAAACCGTCGCGATTTCGCGCGTTAATCATCGTACAGAGGATGACTAGCAGAATCATTGTGGATCGTAGATCTCAACTGGAGGGATCGAATGGTGCTCTGAAAGGGAAGTGGCGGGGGATTTAATGCGTGGGCCTGACATGATTAATTATAAGTTAATCATTCCGGGAGGGTTTTCATTGGAGGTTAAACTATTAATTAATCTGGATGATTAATTAATCTTGGTTGTTTAATAAGGGTCGGGGTGATGAAATGGGTGAATTTCTGAAGTTTGATTTGATTTAAAACTTCGGGGTTTATTTATTTTTTCTTCGTTTAAAACATAAAAACATATGTTTAAACTTTTTTCTATGTATTTTTATTATATAGAAATAAATCAATGCGATTCATTTACTATAGGGGGCAGGGATTAGTTATATAGATATGTTTTTAGCCAAAGGGATTTATAATGTGGGTATTTGATTTCATCATATGGGTTTAAATACTTTGGCTAAAACGTATAATAAAAAGGTTTGTTGGAATATTACATAGGAGGAGTTATATGTATAGGAAAAGGTTATTTATAAGGATTTAATAAATAAAATCAAATGTTAATATGACTAGGGAACAGGAAAACTCAAAATAATTTACACAACTAAGAAAGTGAAGATTTCTGAAGCAACTTGCATTATATCAACTTCAACACTTTAGACTTAGAAGTAGCAAGTAATTTTGAGGGATTTTTATGAAATATAACATGATTTTCCTAAGTAAAATGGAATTTTACTTAGGAAAATATTAAAAGTGAATGAGTGAAATGATGAATAACTTCAAGTACTTAGGTCTTTTCAATTATTGGGCCGAGGGTCCGGTCCCTCCAAAAGTCAAGGAAATGCCTTGAGCCCCTCTAATCTTCAAATTCCTTAGCGCTTAGGGGAAATTAGTGAAATCTTTAGGGGAAAAGTGAGATGGGAAGTTAATGATTTTAACTTTGCTTTCCTCTGAAATTCTGCCAATGTGGTGTTATGCCTTTGTACTTAGTGATGAAAGTAAAAGTTTAAGCACATTCAGTACCATCATTCATTATATGAAACTTTGCAACACCATCTACCTACCCTATCTACTTTACACTACCATGTTCTCTTCTTTATTAGGGTGCACTTAGACTGGCAAACCCTTATCAATCTTTTTTTTTCTTTTACATGGAAAATCTATCTATTTCTAGACTTATTACATCCAAGGGCTCAGATTAAACTGTTGAGCACCTTTTATTAACTCTGCCTATCTACTTATCTGCCAAGATTAAACTGTTTGGCTAGATATTTATTCTCTATTCTACAACATGAAATTGAAAAATGAATGAGTCAAGTTTATACAGTTTGACTCTTCATAAATTGTGGCAAAAGTTTAACAAGCTGAACACAATTGCTTATTACAAAAAATGAACTAGTAGTGGCATTTTGACTTGCACACTTTCCTGGTCTATTTTTTCTTGGGGTTCATTTTTTTCACTTTTTTGACCATTTTATTCTTTTTACCCTTTGATTTTTCTTTTAGGGTATACCCTCTTTAAATTTTTTAAATTTTTTGATTTTTTGGTTTTTCAAGAATATGGAACACCTTTGCACAAGAAAAAGGTTTGAACATATTACATAGTTCAATCAAGACAATCATGAAAAATGACACCTATTGGTATAAGAGTCTAACAGGAAAGACACTTCAACACTCCCAATTGTTGTGAGGCTTAATCAATAAGTACCAATAAATATCCATATTAACCTTTGTCAACTTTTCTATGTCAAGAGTTTTTCTGCTTGATGTTTCTTGCCAATATTGTTTTAAAAGGCTGACTTCCGACATAATTTATTTTGGTATTTCCTGAATAAGATTGGCTTGTAGAAGAGAATATTTATATACTCAGAGATTTTGGAGGACACATTTTTAGCTCTGATGATGGCTAATTCAACACTTTTCATCTTCATGTCCCAATATCCTAATATTATATCTTTTATTCACCCTTCAAGTGGAGGAAGATCAGTCGATCTTCCTTGTACAGTGTCTGGCCAATCTATAGACTTTGATACCTTATCATAAATCTCTTCATAATAAATCCTCAAATTATAAATCTGAGTGACTAACTGATCACTTATTTTAATATTCTCTTGAATTTATTTGTACTTTTGGTAGAAAACTATTTTTTTCTTTACTAGTAATGTTTCCAGTTTTGTTGCTTCTTTCTTTACCTCATTGAGTTCTGGTTTCTCCCAAGGAAAAATTAAGGATGGGAAATTATCTTGAAGTTTAAAAACATTGGAGAATCTCAGTAGGCCTTATTATGCAAAGTATAAAATGTTTATTGATATATTTGTAAACTTATTCAAATTATAATGATTTGATATAGTATCTATATAATTTTGGTGATTTTTAAGGTAAAATAATTTTATATTGTAAAATTTTGGCAAATCATTAAAGAAAAAAATGGAAATTGGCGAATATTGTTCTTGAAAAAATCTTGGAAAATTAGCCCACGTGCGAATATTAGCCCCTAAAATTTTCCATGGTTTCTCCTGGAGCTTTTGAATATTCTGCTGTAATTGATGAACTATTAGATCCTTCTCTTTAATTTCATTTTCAAATTTGAGTTTGAGACCTTCAAACTCTTGTTGCATATTATTAATACTTGATTTCAACTCCTCTTCAATATTTTGTTTTTCATTAAAGAAATTTTTCTCCATTTGAGATTTTTTCTGATCCTTCTCCATTATCAATAACTCAATCTCTGCTGCTTTATGAATATTTGCGTCTGCATAAGCACCTGCAAACTGAGATAATCTGTTAAGTTATTTTCATGGAGTTGACTGAGTTCCTTTCTAGAGAAATTTCGTTGATGTTGTGTCCATAGGTAGTTCTGCAGAATATTCCATCTTTCGTTTCTTCTTTAACCTAGATACAACAAATTTGTTCTTTGGACTATAAAATACATTCAATGGAGGTATTTATTCAATCTTCAGTATTATTTCTGTTGTTGGGAAAGCATGGATGATCTCCATATTTTGGGCCGATGTGTCTTCTTGTTTCTTCTCTGTATCATTGAGCTTTAGTCTCTGTGTTTTCTCAAGAGAAATTTGGAAACCTCTGCAGTAAATGAGATTTCTAGAATTTCTCCTTAACCTTTAGAGTCATCTAGATTAGAAGAAACTTTTTAAATACTTGATTCACCTATATGAATTGTTGTTTTTAAAGTATCTTCAGTAAGAAGTGTTTTTGGAAAAATAACACCCTGATCAAAAGGAATATTAGTATCAGACAATTATTTCTCAAATATTTACTAGTACTGATTAAAATTCTCTTCTTGTGGAATATTCATGATTTCTGGTTCTGCTACTCGTACTGGTACCCAAACTAGAGGAATTAGAACTAGAATTTGTTTTTCTTCTGGCACTGGCTTGTGGAACATGTAGTTTGGCAAATGAGAATTCATCTGTTCTCTATATTGTTTGAATTGAATAAAAAATCTTCTGTATTGAACCTTTCAACTGCTATTTGTTGAACTCTTGAAAATTCAGGGATTGACTCGAGCACATCATCGAAGTTATTAGGCTTGCTTTGAAAAGCTTGCAACTTAACTTGATTCGTTATTTCTCTTGCAATGCCATATGAATTATGAATTATTTTGGGTAGAACTCAAAAATTAAAGGGTTTTAATTGATCAATTCCAATACAGACATGCTTGAAATTGTCGAGAGTGTATGACCCACATGAAATAGGAAAAGTTGGCCAAATTGTCTTTTTGGCTTCTTTCAAAAATTTAGTCAACCCATTACCTATGGTCTGATAAGAAATTTCCTTAGCAAATAATTTATCTGGTATATATAAGGGTAGGACATGAGGGCAAGAATGACTTTCGAAAATTTGGATGTATGTGTAAAATTGTTCCTCGAACCGCCTTCCTATAGACTTGAGTCTTCTATTGGCTTCACGGGTGACTCCAAGGATTTTTCTTTCTGAATTCATGGATGTATAATCGTAAACTATGGCTTCTATATCTAGAATTACTTGTAGATTTTCATTCTCAAACAACTGATAGATCCCTTCCCAGGTTGAGGAACCAATTTATGGGTTGCATGTTGTGTCTGAGATTAATAGAGCTATATCGTTATTTTCCTCTTGCTGAATAACTAACTGAGGTAGGGTGGTGGATTTCCTTCATGATTTAATTAGCCTTGACATCCTTTTATGCCTAAGTTTCCAGAATTAACCTATTAAAAATAAATCTAGAGAGCACAATATGAGATCACGTCAAATGCTATTAACTTTCGTATCAATTTAACTCATGCATAATGGGAATCCTTGGTATTAAATATGAAATAATTATAAAATCGATTTCAAACCTCAATATCATAAAAACACCTGAATTATCATTCAATTGATATCATGGGTTCATGCGAGTTTGAGAGTTGTTATCTTATTGGGATCTCAAGATCAGCCTTTTCATGATTAGCGAATTTCTACATTTCAAAGCAATAATGCGACATGTGAAAATACGATATTGCGATGAATTTTATGTTGGATGAAAGAATGTGATATCGGCATATGGAAGATGACATATTTCGATAATGGTATTTGTTATGTTATCACCCAAAAAAATGAAGCATCATTTGACAAGGTTAAATAGGTTCATGTGTCAAAAGTAAGGTTGTAGGATTCATTTTTTATATGCTTGGTGAAGGGAAATATTAAATTTTTCTTGTTTAAGTTTACCCTAAGGTCTAAACCCACTCATTTTCAAATCCCCTCATGTCACATCACTCATTATATTTTTACAGATTTCAATTCCCAAGGTTTCTTTACCAAAAATGTCACTTTAGCCAAGAAACCACAGTTTCATAGTGAAATACACTGAGAAACGTCAATTTTCAATACGAAACTGTTGATATTTTCGCAGCGAAAACAACCAAATTTACACTAGATACGCTACGAAAGCGCGGTTTCTTATCTGTCTTATCAAATTAGCTCTTAGGTGTCAGAATATTGTTGGGAAAGGTTAAGTTAGATGCCATTCGAGTCATGGAGGGATAAAATCAAAGTACATGGTCAAATTTGAAGTCATCATCATCAGTTTTGGTATGTAGGAGTCATCATTGGGTCATGAGAAGAGATCAAAACTTCAAAATCATTCCTAATTCGGTCATATCTTATTTATCATTCCTTCTTGCGTGATATTGAGCTCTGAAGAGCTATTGCATTAAGCCAAAGTTGTGGCTGGTGTTTTCAAAGGCTTTCATTGAGCAGTATCAAGTGAGGCTGCAAATCATCAAGTGAGGTTGTGAAGACATTAAGGTAACCATGGAAGAAAAAAGAAGGACAAGAAGGGTGGCCAATGCATGAGATATGAACGAACATAAATTAATTTAATCAATGAAGACCCAACAATAGTGGAAGTATTCAGAAGGATAGGTTGCTTACATTTTTGTGAGAAATTACAAGGCTTCCATGCACAGGTTACCAAAGATTTTACTTTGAATTTCAGTGGAACAACCACCAAAGTGGGAATTCTTAATCTGTCCATCAGACCAGAGGTTATTGCAGCTGATACAGGGATTCCAAGAGGATAGGAGAAGTGGTTCAAAGGTTTCAAGTTTAACATGGAGCAGTTCAAAGAATTTATGAAGCCTGAAAACAGTGAAATGGATCTCACCAATGCCATTCCAAGAAGCTGCATAAAGGAAAAATACTCAAAATTGTTGCTCATCATCCAAAAGTACTTTACTTGTGAAGGGAGATACCACAAAGTCTACTCATATCATGTCAAGCTACTTCTACACTTTACTGGTAATATTTCCCTTGATCTACCTTTCTATTTACATATAATTTTGTCAAAAATCGCAGATAGGTCCAAGCAAAATTTGAAGGGAGTGAGACTTCATTTTTTCATCATGGTTTAATGAAATTATTGGTTTTATATGAAAATCAAAGGTTAGGCAGAGACTGCTCCTCACTTTTGTTTGTTAGTGATTTTGAGTTGGATTCTCTTACTCCTTCAAGAACTCCCAAACCTAGGAGAATTCCATCACCAATAGTGGCAAAACAGAGTGAGCCATTGGCAGCAGAACCAAGTGAACCTACAAGAGTAGAGTCAATGGAACCAATTATGATGGAGACTAAGAAACTGCAGAGTTTTGATGCACCAAATGTCTCACCTGCAAAACAGAAGTCAAACGTGGTCAAAACTGCAAAACAAAAACAAGTTGTGAGTAAACAAGGAAAAAAAAGGATGACAAGGAGCCAAAAAGTGGCCTTAGAAGAGAAAATAGAGGTTGTAGAAGACAGAGGAGTAGCTAAAGGAAATATAGAAGATATCTTACATGCCACTGACATAGAAGAAACTCCTATAGTCCAGGCTGAGGAAATAGAGGAAGGTGCAAATATGTTAAAAAAGGCTAAATCTGCAAAGAAATTGGAATTTGAGGGAGAAGATGCAAGTTTTATGTTTCAAGAAAGAAAGCCTATGAAAAGGCATGCTAGGAAGCTATTAGAGAGCAGTAAAGAGATTCATTCACCTAGTGACACAATCTAGCCACCACAAGAGATCATTGACCTTTCATCACCTGCAGAGAAAGACATAATTAAAAAATCAAAGAAAGGAAAAGAGAAGGTGATGGAAAAAACAAAGTTACAACTCCTTAAATAACAATTGAAATTGGCCAATCATGAAATTGTTGTTATTAAAAGAGAAGAAAGGAAACACAATGTGGAGAAGATTTAGTTTGAAAAGATGAAGGCAATTTGGGAAGAACAGGTTGACACTGTTCCAAGACTTTGGATAGTACACACCAGCTTATCAAATGGACCATTCCAGTGAGGAAAGAGGCCAAACATGTCAGGAAGATGAAAAAACATTTGAAAGCCACCAACACGAAGTTAAAAGACTAGGTTAAGGAGCTCTAGGAGAAGCTTGAACTAATTCATGAGGAGTTAGAGATAAAAGGCCTTAAAATGAAAGTGCTTGAAGAGCCAATAGCTCAACCCATCATAAATGAGGAAGAAATGCCTGAAGGATCATAAGGTGAGATGATTTATGGTTTTTAAGGCTAATGGCATGTTAGAAACAAGGTTTTGGCACTAATGAGGTTTATTTTTCAAGTTATACAAAAGTCTGGAATTTTAGCACCTTTCAGCAGTTTCGTAGTGTGCTTGGGCTTGAAGGACAACAAAAAGCTACGAAACTTCTGTAGCTTTTCTTCTTACATTATGAACCTATTTTGGGATCTTTAAAGAGGTGAAATTTTTATGAGAGATGTGTCTAAGGATGATGAAGACCATACCAAAGGAAAGAATAAAAAATATTGAGGGTGAATGGTATTTTTACAGCGCTACAAAACTGGGAGCTTTTTAAGAATATTTTTGGGTATATATGGACAACTGGGTATTATCCAAGTGTTAGAATATGATGACAACAATTATTCAACACTTAAAGACCACAGAATGAAGGAAAACTACTAGCCAAAGTATTTGTTGAAGATGAAGACCATTTTTCCTAAAAAGCATGGTTTTGTTTCCAATTTTAGAGGAGGTCAATTAAGTGGTCATGTAGTGATGAGTCCCATCACCCCAATTTGAAAATGTGAAAGCATATTGGTCAAAGATGTAATTTCTTTAGAAGATAAGTTTGTTAAATGTAATAGTGAGAAGTTTGAGTCCTATTAGGAAAAGGACTGTCAAGTAGCATAGTTGTCATTTTTTCATTAATTGGATGTTTTATGGTTATGCAAGGTGTCATTAGGAAACAATTTGATGAATCTAGCCAGGAGGCAGATCATCTCATGATGTAACAAGTCTATTAAAGGGCATAGAGTCGAATTTTTCAGGGGTTGGAGATTTTTGGCAAAACTGCAGCTTTGTGTAATTTCATTGTTTCAGTAATAAAGAGACTTGTTTCTTGACCAACCTGAGATTCTGACTGAGTTTTTAGTGCTTATCTTATCTATGTCTTTTATGTGTCCCATTGGCAGTGGTTTTTATCTTTAATACTCAGAATTCATTCATGTAATGCTCTGAATTCCTTTATATATGAATTGACTGTGTATTTTCATGTCTCATGTGTGTGTGTACTAATGCTAAAAACTCTTACCTGCCTCAACATCCATGTCAAGTGATATCACTACTGAATCACTGAAAGTGTTGAATCCATAAGCCCAATTTTTGCATACTTATACTATTTTCAACCTACACTCATCATAAGCAAGTTGTTTTCCAAGTAGAGTTAGACATCTAAATATATCTTTATTCAATATCATTAACCCTTTGAGAGAGCCTTCTTAGACTGAAGAGGCTAAGCTTCAGTCAAAATATTGGTTTGAAATAGTTACATGAGATTTTCTGATTAGCAGCTTATTAGGTGCAATTTTGTGATAACATGTTACATGACATATTTCAGTGTTTCTCATATTGGCATTTCACTATTTCGTATATCGACGATTCGTTGTTTTGGCATTTTTTCATTTTGGTGATTTAATTCCCGCTCTTGTAATTTTAGCCTTTATGGGTTCCTTAGAGAGATTTTTATGATTTTATTATGTTTTTTAAGAAAAAAAAATTAATCTAATCGAATCCAATTCTAAGTTTAATTCCTAATAAATTGAATTTAATCCTAAAATTTTTAGAAGGCCCCCCATTGTTATTTCTAAGCTATTTATATTAGAAAAATGGGGAGTTGTTGTAATACTACAACACTTACTTAACTGGAGCTAGGAGGTTGGGTCATGTCATAGTAACTCTTGTCTCATGTTTACCCTTGCAAGGTGGTGAAAATCAGTAAATGTGGGAGGGGTGGTTACAGATTGGTATCAAAGCTCCTAGGTTAAACAATTAGACTGGATGGGAAGAATGTGTTTGTCATGCATGCATGTTAGTTGTCTATCTGATTGTTATGCATGCATTGTGATAGTCATTTTTGTAGTTTGTGTCATCATGATGCTAATATGTTGGTTTAGATAGAGCAGGAGAAGAAAATTATCAAAGTAAGGTTACAACAATGGACCGCAGGGTAAGAGAAGATAGTCATACATGTTTGTATGTTGGGCATGGGGCTATGACAATTAATGGTTTTTATATACATTATGGTTATGTATATGCCTATAATTTTATTTTTTTATGGTTACATGCATGATAGATGTTAGTTAATCAATGTGGTCATATGCACATGCGTTGGATAGTCATGACTGACAATAACTTGTTGTTATATGCATTGCATCCATATGCATGACGATTATGGTCATTGAATTTAAGATCTTGATGTTATATGTATCATGTTACTCTAGATTGGCCAGTGAATATGGTTATGGTTATGATATTTAGGTATGAGTTGATATATTTGTGATCATATTGTGTCGTGGTAATCTTAACTGACTTGTGCAGATGCGATATCCTCCCTTGAGATACATTGAGGTATTATTTTGATTGTTTCATCTATTTGGTTTATCTAACATGGCATGTTCACATTTTCTTTGAATGTTTGGTTAACTGCATGGTATGAGTATGTGTCTATAATATTGTATGAAGGAATGATCTTGTTTTAATATGGTTTTACTAACACAATATGTTCTGAGATAACTGATATGGACTTGATTGAAGTGGGTGCTAGTTGTAGTATTATGACTAACAAATCTGAGTTAATTATGGCATGGTTGATAGTCCTCGTCGAGGATGATTTCAAATTAATAGACACGATGTCTTGATCTTTGGAACATGTGACTGACATGTGTGAAAATTTGCAGGGAAAGCATGCTTGCTGTTATCATAACAAGGTAAAAATTAAAACTAATAACTGAGTGATGTGATAACACTTATTAAGGCTCAATTGTATCAGGGAAAAAGGTAAAGGGAAGGAGTTGGGTGAGAATTCCTTTGACTATGTTTGGAAACCATAATTCCAAAAGAATGAGTGATTTTCATGCATATAAGAAGTCTTATTGACCTTTATTTTGTCTGAAATTATGTGGATATGTGTTATATTCATGAACATGCATTTGACAAGTATACTAGTTGGATTCTAGTTATAGCTAGATTCATCAAGGAATTGGATTCCCTTGAGAGATTGTATATGTATGTGTTCAGTTACAAGTCAGCGTGTTTGGTATACAAGGTAAGGTAACTGGTATATTTTTATGTTTATTTATGCACTGACCACTGTGTGTTTATGGCAGTGTGATGCAGGGGACTGGATGGAAAAGGACACTATCATGAAATATTGTAGAAGGCTCAGGTTGAGATTTTCCTTGGAAGCATTGGGAACCCATGGGGATTGAGTCATGGTGTATGTTAAAAATTTTGTGCTTTCAATTCTTTGTGATTTATTTTTTCTTGACTTGCAATTTGTTATGTCTAGTGCATGGCCATGCCACTTTGTTTGTGGTGTCATATTGCTATTGGTTTTCCATGGTTTTCTTCTCATTTGTTTCTAGTTCTTTCCTTTTATGTTTTGAGGGTCTGGGTAATTGGTTGGGGAAAGAGGACGTTAATGGAGCTTAGGGGGATCTAAATGTAGTGAAACAGGTAACGTAAGACCCAGATGAAGCTCAATGCATGAGTATAAGGGTAGTTGAAGGAAAAATTATGACAACGAGTGGGATTGGTTGGGTCCATTAATGTAAATGGATGATGCTAGGAAAATCATGAGAAAGGTAATAGGAAAGTAAAGTAAATGGGATTAAGGTAAAATATTCCTTGGCTATGTTAGGAACTATTATTATCGAGTTTTTTCATGTGTTGCATGGATAAACAGAGCTCTCTTAACCTTGATATTATGATATCTGGTAATTATGTCGTGATCATGTATGTATGTATGTCATTGTCTGAAAAGGTAATTATGGATCATTTTGGTGGAAGAATGATTAGTTATATAGGTAAATGGTATGAAGATGTTCTTGGTTTATTAGGAATCAAGTGAGAAGAATAACAATGATAGATTTCTGAGATCAATATCACTATGGATATGAATCTATATTATGTTTTTGTACTATGTCTATGTTTATATTATGGACAAGATATGTTGAGGCTTACATTAGTAGAATGAAATAAGTATGGTTTGCAACATGCTGGGGCAAACATTGATATTGGAAAGACACTAGAGGCAAGGTTTCCTGGTAGAGACAATGTGGTCCTGTTGAAGCCTAGAAAATCTCTGCTTCAAACATCGGGGATAACCACCCGGTCGGGACCTTAGGACAACTCCTTTTCCGTTTGGTATGGTGGCTCCGACTGGATTTAAAGGACCAGTTTCCTTATAACTAAATGGATTGGATTGGATGGGTGGAAATAGGACTAAATTAACTGAAATAAAACTATCTAATCTAAGCTAAATACTGATAAAGAAATTCTAATACTAACCCGGGTAATAACATGTGAATACAACTTAAGATTGTTTCAATCCAACAATAACCATGAAAATGTATTATTAATCAAATTGAAATGTGCAGAAACAAATAAAGATAACTCTGTTTAAGAAATTAAACAGAGTTATAATATCATATTGCATTCATCATTGTATACCATTTACATGTAATTATGAAAAATAACGTTTCAATTATACTCAGAAATGATATATAAAAGAGATCGTTGTGAAAACAAATACATATAAATGATAGCAATCTTAAAATGAATATCATATAACAATAGAAATCAACATCAAACAGATAGAAATACCTTGTTCATCTTGATGACCTCCAGATGCAATCTGATACTCTATCTAGCAATTATAATGCAAAATCGAATTCTAAAGGTACAAAAATGCAACACTTCAAAGATAATTTCGCATAAAAATCACCAGATGTGATCCTTTTCAAAAAATATATAAGACAATGGAGTACAGAAATGCAATCTCCAAGTCTAAAAGTATTAAGATCCAGGACCCCTCTCTAAATGCATGAGAGGGGTTTAAATACTACTTAACTAACTCTAAAAATAGTTTATTACAAAAATTAAGGATTCGGTTCAATGACCGTCCTTTTCCTAGGCTAAAATACAGTGAAATCAAAACTAAATCTATCTAACTATGAGCTTGATCTTTGATCTTGCAGGCATCTAGCATATTTTTTAGAAGATGCGGTTGACCGACTTCTGAATTCAATTGTCCTGAGAAGACAGAGTCGGCAAGCGTAGGAGAAATCTTCTCTGTAGCATTGATGATACAATTGAGCGTGCTATGCTGACTGTGTGGCTTTACTAAGTATGCCCAGTATGCGTCCCAATTCAATCTTGTCAGCCCTTGGATGGATTTTTCTCTTTCTTCTGCCTTTTGCCTCCATTCTGTTTGCAATTGATTTGCCTGTGGGAGATAACCTGGAACAGTTTCAGAAATTAAGTTAGCTTTGTGTAAATTGTAATTTACACAATCAGTGAGAGTTTTTGCCGCTGTAGATGCCTCTTCTGCTGCCCTTTCTGCTCTTCTCATTTGTGCATCCCAATTATTAAACAGTATTTCTTTATGGTTCTCATTAATGATGGGTGCACCAATTTTTCTGCCTTCTTCTGTCTTTTGCCATGCTAGATAATCATTGATCTTTTCATTAATCAAATCATAATCATTTCGTAAATCTACGGCATGACTTGTGATTTTATCACTTTCTTGGCATAAAGAATTCCATTGCAATATCTTTTGACAGAAAACTTCTTCTTGTTGCAGTAGTTGATTATTCAAAGAGATGGTTTCTGGAATGAATTCTGGAAGCTTGGGATCATCCTTATGCTGTTCTTGGATTTCTTGAAGTTGTTGTTGCAACTCTTCAAGTTTTAATTGTGCTTCCTTATTGGCCTGTACCTGTTGCAATTGCTGTTGTAGGGCCTTTACCTATTCTTCTTTTTCATCCAACAAAAGTTGTATCTCAACTGCTTTATCAATGGTTGCAGAAGCATAAGCTCCTGTTATTTGAGATAATTTAGTGAGATTACGAGTAGGCTCTGTGGCAGGATCTTTCCATAAAACATCTACTTGTTCTGGTTCAGTAGCACTTGCACTTTCTATTTTTCTCTTTTTTCTTTGTCTTTTAACTACTGCTTTGTATTTTGGGCTATAAAATACATCCAGAGGAGGGATGTCCTCTATATTAAGTACAATTTCAGAGGAGGGTGTGATTGGTATGTGTTCTGTTGCTGCGGCTTTGCTGCTTGTTCCTGCGTTCAAAACTTTGATTGTCTGGACAGGGGTCTGTACATTCTGTCCTTCTATATTAATCAATTGATTAAAGGTTTCCCATTCTTTATCTAACTCAATGGTGACTGGCTATTGCTGTACACTGGTTGGAGGAGGAATTGTCTGTTGAGGAGTCAGAATTTGTTGTTGATCAAGTTCATTTGATTGTGCAGAATCTTTAATGGATTCTTCCGTTTTATCTTCCTTTTCTTTGGACTTATTGGAGAGTTCAGAATCTCTGTCAGATTTTGATTTGGATTTACTTGTACTTGAACTGCCGTTAAGACTAACACTAGGAGTTTGCTTCCTTGCGGGCTCTAAGCGTAGATTATCCAAAGGAACAGGAATTAGTCTCCTTTCTCTGTAAAGTTTGAATTGCTGGAAGTCTGGTGGGGATAGCTGTGCTCGGGCTGAATTCAAAACTTCTTTGAATGAATTTCTTGCTTGGAACATATGATCAAAAAGATGAGGCTCTGCGACAAATTCCTTTACTTTGATTGCATTGGTGAAATTCTTAACAATATCATTTTGGTCATATAACCTCTTTGAGAATTTGAACAGCTGTAGGGATGTAATGTTGCCTATCTCTTGAAATGCATGACCAATATCGGACAGTGAAAATGTTCCACATTTTATGGGAAATTGTGGCCAAATGCCCTTTTTCTTATCCTTTAAATCTTTTGTCATCCCTCCCTGGCCACAGGTCTGATAAGCGATTTCCCGGGCTACAAGTCTATCAGGAACATATAGGGGTAACACATGTGGAGAAACATAACTTCCAAAAAAACTAATATAGGTGAAAAATTCTTCTCCAAACCATCTTGCGACGGGGAGAATATCAACCTCTGTTTCTGAAGATAACCTTGGGGGATCCTTATTATACAAGGTTTTGTACAATGGCAACATTATTCCATGGCAAATTTGGTAAAAATGGGGGACAAACTTAGATTCCCACAGTTCTTTATGGTACACATGAATGGGCGAAGGGTCTTGGATAGTCCATTTCCAACCCATTACAGGGAATTTAGAGACATAGCAGATGGCGTCCATGACATAAGCAGATAAATAAAAAGGCGGGTAAACCCACTGGGAAACATTTCGTTTGGACCGGTATTGAAAAATAGCAGAGGTCATAGTATCAGATAGGATTTTGGCCCAGTCTACAATTGTAGAATTAACGGCCGCATTCAACAAAGGAAGCCACTCGGGCAAAATCATATTTATGTCAGGCTTTCCAAAAAGCCTACATAACATAGCAGCAGTAAAAAAATAAGGAGAAGTAAGCGAACCCGTGCTGTACATACCTTGTTTGTTCTTCTTTAATGGTTCACTTCTTTTAGTCCACTCCTTTGTGCAATCTGCCAAATTCGCATGTTCTTTGGCAAAATCTTCCATGAATTTGCTATTGTAAGTCGCCTGAGGTTTTGGTAGCTTATACATTAATCTCACATCTTCTACGGTGAATGACCCAATTAGCTCTTCAGACTAAGTCTTGAATTGCCTGTCTGAGATATCTGTGCTATCCAGCGCCCATCTCACCATATCTGTATATGGGAGAATCCTTGGCCTTGCTGCAATTCTGTGCAGGAATGAGCAAGCCAAGTCTCTAAGGGTTGCTTCAGACGTATCCTTTGAACCGGCTGTAGCTGCAACTTTCAACACCACAGGGTTTTCATCCTCTAATAGATTATACATTCCTTCCCAAGTGGATATGCCTGCATCCTTGTTACAGGCGGTGTCTGTGTATAGAGAAGCCATTTCTTTGTTCTCAGAACTTGAGCTCTTCTCCTTCTTACCCATAATGTATAGCGGAAGCTTTGTATAGTGATCCGCTCCTTCGTGCCTGCGTTTTACGAATAAATGAGAGTAATGATAATAGAAAGGTGACGAGACTGTTTTGAATATGAACACGGATGAAATATAATATTTAAATTATGAAACGACTTCCAATCTAAACACAATCTCTTTTCACATTAATAATCACTCCAATCATTTAATATAGTCATTAAAACGCATAACGGATTTGACACATGGGAAGATTGCCTCGGGATAGCGTGCTTACGTGAATCTGCGACATTGCGATCTGTGATTTGCTGCGCAATATCGCAATATCGCAATGTCGCAATATCGCGATATGAAATCATCACAGTCATAAAACTTATCGCAAAAACAGGAACTGCGTAATAGCGCAAAGCGCATATCGCAAAAATCATAAAAGCACATATCGCAAACGCGCAGAATCACAAAAAGCGCACAATCACAAAATGAAATCATCGCAAAAGCGCAAAATCGCAAAAGCGCATAATAAATCAGAGCGTAAAAGATATTTGTTAATCATTTCTGTTTTCTGCGCTATGCGATCTGCGATCAATGCTTTTTATATAGACTATTTTTGTTATGGATGCGTTATATTGTTTCAAGAGAAATTTTATTATAATCTATCATAAACTTAATATTTTCGCAATATTCTCTCAAAGGGATTTTTGTAGGTTTATGATAGAAAGTTTTATTTTCTAAGGGAAACAAATCCTAATTGATTTTTTGGATTTTTGGATTTTAACTAAGGGTCCCCATTTTATTTAGTATTATTACTAATATTAAATAAAAAAGGGGAGGTTGTTGCTAGCCACAACAGGTCCATGAATGCATAGTACTATTGTTGTGTATATGTTTATATACGGTGCTATGTATATATGGTGATATGTACATGTTGTATATGTGGTATTGTGGAGATGTCGTATATTCTATGCTATGTACATATGGTGTTGTGTACATGTGGTGCTGTGTACATGTTTTACATACGATTTTGTGCATATATGTTGTTGTGTAGATATTGTACATGTGGTGATATTTACATGTTGTATGTGTGGTGTTGTGTGTGTGTGATACTCTGTACATGTTGTACATGTGGTATTGCGTACATTCCATACATGTTGTGTTTTATACATGTGGTACTTTTTAATGTGCTTTGTGTAGTTGTGTATTATATTGTACACCGGGTGTAGGTGTATGTATTGTGTTGTTTTGTACACTGGGTGTAGGTGTTTGTGTTGTGTTGTACACCAAGTGTAGGTGTATGTATTGTGTAGTGTTGTACACCATGTGTGGGTGTATGTGTGTGATGTACATTTTTTTATGTATGTGTGATTGAAGAGGAGAGGCGAAACTGGGTGCTTGATGGGTGTAGCAACCGATCCAGTGTTTGTGTGAAAAGGACAAGAACAAACATTGAAGCAAAGGAACGATTGAAGAATAAGTATCAGTATTTTAGTTTAGTTGTTAAATATGCATGTGATCTATGGATATGATTTATGATGGTTACATGTGATCTATGATTTTTATTTATGACTATTTTGTTTTGAGCTAACCGGATGTGCTATGTTTATACAAGATGATTTGATTTTAGAGCTAGTTTGAATTGTTGTGACAAGAAATGAACAAAATTCCAAGTGCACCTTATTGACGAGCTACCAATGAGGTATGATTTGAGTTTATTTAAACTGGTTTTGAATCTAAAGAAAATTATGTGCTTGGTACATGAAATCATGTGAAATTCCTAGTTTAGGTGGTTGAATTTGACTGCAAGAATTATAAGCAACATTGAAAGGAATTGGAACATGCAAAAATATGTTGGTAAATCACTTCAATAGCAGGGCCATTGTGGGACACTCATACCCAATAATGTACATTTATTTACATGACTAAGGTATGATCGATATGATTATTTTAAGGTAGGGATGTGCCTTTTTTTTTGTACCTTACGATGCGAGGAAACATTGACAAGGGATGTATCACTTGAGCGACTATGTAGGAGAGAAAGGGGTGCTAGCGAAACTTGAAAGGTGTGTGACTGCACAAAAGGGGGTGGCCATATTTCCCGAGGGGCCATTAAGGGAATTTTGAGGTCTAAAATGGGCCTCCTAAGAAAAATGTACAATCAAAATTCACTTTATGAGAACCAATCATATTTTAGTGGATTACATCATCCCTAATGGTTGAGGTGGCATTACTTGAGTTAAAGGTACTTGTCACATTCTCAATGGTGGATAAAAAATCATGGTTAACCATGGTAGTGCTCTAAGTACTTTTAAAGTCAAGCTAAAGTACTGATAATAAATGTCATTTCACACTTTTTGAATAACAATATATTATTGTCATTTCATATTTCTTGAAAGAAACAATGCATATCCCTATACATTTATTATATTATATTATATTATTTTTATATACTATATTAATTACATGTTATTATACAATTTAAATAATATAAATTTTAATTAACAAAATATAATATAATCAATAATTCATAAATTTATATTTATATTTTATTTTAAGTTATTTAATTACAAGGGACAAATGCATTAGTTGTTCAATGATAATGATTTTTTCTTGAAAAACTCATTCTTATTTATAGTGACATCAATACAATTTTTTTATTAATTTTATTTTGGTACAACTTTAGAATTGAATTTAACTATGGTTACATGGATTTTGGTGCAAAAGGTGACTTGAAAATTCGTAAATATTATTTTATTGGTTTAGCTATTATTTTATTATTTCCTTAGGAGGCCCATTTTAGACCTCAAAATTCCCCTAATGTATGTAGAAGATAAAGGAAGGTTGGGTAATGATTTTTTATTTTATTTTATAATTAGCACTATTAGATGGAATTAAAAGCACATTGGGAGTGTGCCTTAGAGCAATGAGCTGATAGATATTCACTGAAGGAATAGGTAGCAAAAGGATAATAGCAATGGACATTGGATGCAGACTTTGATTTTGGAAGTGGATTTTGGACTTCCTAAGAAGGAGGTGAATAATGGTACTACTTTTGAGGTTGGAGGTGTGAGCCTTTGTATTCCATTGTTTTTGATGTAGGTATCATATCATTTTATTTGTTGGCTGAGAAAATTTTCATATGTGTATATGTGTATATTAATGCAAATATTATATCAAGTTGAAATTATAAAGCTCCATAGATAATATGGCTATTTTCTATTTGAAGAAAATTTCCATAAGTATATATCTGGTTGTTATTGTAAAAATTGCAATGAGTCATGTTACAAAGTTCCAGTAAATGGTATGATTTTCATGTTTTCAGCAGTGGTCATTGTAAATAGTAGAACGAGTTGTGTTATAAAGCTCCATGGCTAGTATGTTTTGGTTTTCAATGGTATTTCTTGTTATAAGTGTCATAGAACACTGAGGACAGTGTTCCCCCAAGGAGGAGAGGTTTGTAATAGCCCCCGACTATTTTCCATGTAAAAATTATAAGACCAAGGTCATGGGACACATATTACAAACTGAATATTGGGAAAAACATTGCAATGGGTGTCACTTCAGTTTATTTATAGCTAAGGAAAATGGAAAAGGAAAAGAGGAATTAATTGGTATTTATTTATAAAAATAAAGGAAAATAGTAGAAAAGGGAGATGAAAGGTCACATATTTGCATCAGAGGGAAATTGAAGAAAAAATGAAGGAAAATGAAGAAAAGAGAGGGCTCAATGATAAAACTAGGTTTCTAAGGATCACTTCATGGCTTTTATCAATTGATACTTTTGTTAGTTCAAGTTTTGGAGCTCTCTTCTATTCTCTCTCTGTCATACTCTTGCACACTTAGAGAAATATTTGAGCACTCTTGGAGCATGTTTGGAGCACTCTAGTTTTCATTGGATTTGGAGAAAGAAGGAAAAGAAAATTAGGAAAGTGAAAGGGAATAGGTGGATCAACAACTACAACTGAATTTCTTTGCAGGTATTGATTTGAATGTATGATTTAATTTCTAGTTTTTGCATGTATGGTACATGCATGTGGTTTCTCTGTAATGTGCTATCATTATCATGGAGACCTTCATGGATTTCCAGTGGTTTTAGCCTAGCCTTTTGATTTCTTGGATAGTCATGGTTTTGTGGGTTATTCCACTTTTTTTTTTTTTTTCTTTTTCTGGTTGGTTCTCAGGTTCATTATGGTTATGGGTTGAGTTACTAGTTATTGGAGCTGTTGGTTGGGACAAAAGCTATGAAAGCCCTGGAAACAATTGGGTTGAGTTACTAGTCTTGGAGCCTAGGTTGGGATAGACTCTCTAGAGCCCTTGGAGGGTTGAGATAATATTCATTGGAGTGAATTTGGAAAAAATATTTAGAGCCCTGGAAGGTTGCAGTTTGAGTTATTAGTTCCTAGAGCCCTGGTTGGAAAAAACGCTCTGGAGCCATGGACAACTTGGGTAGAGACTGATCTAGTTGGTGTTAGTGACGTCTGACCATGAGATGGAATCACTAGTTGAGGTGGGTTGGCCTCTGGAAGCCCTTGTTTGGTTTATTCCATGAGATCACACGTTCATGCTTGGAATATGGTGCAAGGGTTAATTGGTTGAAAGAGGTATTCGGTTCAACGCAATCTATGGTCGAGTGCTATGTGGAAGTCCCTGAGTTGGTTGGAATTTTCATATGTTAATAAGAGGTATCTTCTATTGTGATGTATGAGCATATGTATTTATTATTATGGAGATATTATGGTTGATTTTCTATCGTTTCTATGCTGGTTATTAATATTTATTTGATGTTTACATGATGCATGTTATTTATGGCTCTTGTCATGAATGGTTTAGTTATTGATTGGTTGATGAATGTATGGACTAATAAATGTTGTTGCAACTATGTGGAGAGGGCATAGGGCCTTCTCGATGATTCTAGGATGGATCTAAGACTTTGATGATAATATATGCATTCATGGCATATAACTTACTTGTTTTCCATGTGTTTGACACATTTCCTATTATATTCTTGGTAGTCTAGGTCAATTTGTAGCTTCAAGTTTGTATGTTTAGCCTTTTTTTCATGTCATTAATGATTATTGGAAGGCTCGTGAAGTTTTTCATAGTGGTATGGAGGCTGAACCAGAATTGAGGCTTAGATCTGGGGACCCTTTAAACTAGATAATTTGGGTGACAACTACACTCATGAATACTTGTGAGTGTGGTTGTAGGCCTTCAATTGCATGGAGGCCTTGTCATGCATGTGGTTGGGGGTTAACTTGTGTGAAAAGGATCCCCAGCTTAGGGTTTGGCCACCTGGGGTGTTTCTTTGGCCCTTGAGTGTCCCTCCAGCCCTGAGGAATTTTATGAGTTGTAAGTTGATGGTTAGTTGTAAGCCCCACTTCTTTAACTAGAGATACATGGTCGGTCATGTCATAACAACTCTCATCTCATGTTTACCCTAGAAATATGGTGAAACTGGTTAAATGTGGGAGGGGTGGTTATATACCAGGTACATATATATGGAACTTTTTAATCTTATCATCAAATTATAAATTATTTATATTAATAAGTTCATATTAGGTGACATTTATATTAATAATTTCATGATAACATGCATGCACCACCCAAATACAAAAATGAGCTTCTAAGGTCATCTGTGGGGGTAGTTGACTAGCTAGAGAAGCCTCCTCTAGTGCATGTTTCCATGGCTCAGTCTCCTCCACCTCTAACTCCACATCATAAAACTCATGGAATAACAGTTGAGGTGAATTTTTAATTCCTAATATTTCAACATTTTATTTTTTAAGTTACATATATGCATGTTAATTAACTCATATACTAATTATAAATTGTCTTTTCCATTGTGTCCACATGTCGAGATATCAAGAGGTGTTGATGTTGCAGTTATGTGGAAACATGAGTGGGATGTTGGGTATGGAGGTATTGAGCCACAAGAAGGGGATAAACAGACCCAGATTAATCAGACCCCCATCCCATGTGAGTTCCATTTGCACTCAATTGAGTCAAAAGTATGGGACTATTTAAATGCATAGTTCAAAATCATTTATTTCCAAATTATTTATTTTATACAAATAATGTTGTAATTAATTTGAATTTGAATGTGTTATATTGCAATACCAGATTATGGAATCTCACTCTGGGCCGTGAAACATGCGTAAGAGTTATAGTAGCAATAATTTCTATAATGGATCATAGATAGTTTCTATATTTTCATAGAAGGATAGTTTATGGATGCATGAACATCATTTCGGCTTATGGATGTTTATTATATCAGTTTGTGATGTTCACGTGTATAATGATATTTGTATATATCTTCATATGGATAATTTATTATCATACATAACTAACAAGATAACAATATTGACTTGTGAGGAAATAAACTAATAAAATAAGTACAATCTCAGACTATGATGCAAGTCATTTTGATACTTATAATGAATGGTTCAATTAAAAAATACAAATAGGATTTAAATACATTTTATATTAAATTTTAAAAACTATATTCAACTACTAATGTTGAACTAATAACTTGTTTTATTAAATTTTATTTCTTTTGAGGTCATCTACAACAACTTAGTCATAACACATGATATAAGTCATATGTAATGGAATTTAATATACCAAAAGCAATTAATGATATGTATTTAGATGATTTTATATAATTTTATAAACTTTCCTAAATTTAGTTGGCTACCAAATATTGCAATCAATTCCTTAACACAAGGCATTCAATTCAGAACATTCAAGAAGTAAAATTTTACAAAATAACAATTTTGAATTCTAGCTTCATAGAAAAAGGAAATAAGTACAATATTACTATGATGAAAGTCACTTTGATACTTAAAATGAACTAAAATATATCATTTACACCAATTTAATAATGGATTTCTAGAAAGTGTCTTTCAGTGCAGTGAATGTATGTTAAGTTAAAAAATTAATGACGTGTTTCTATAGTTTTATTCACTTTCCTAAATTTACTTTCCTATCCAAATATTTCAATGAATTCCCGATCTTATGACCTTAAATTAATAACATTCAAGAAGTAAAATTTTACAAAATAAAAATTTTAGTTGGCGTACTGGGTTGTATAAAGTGTCTCTTAATGCACAATCAATGTATGTTAAATTACAATGATTTTAATTTAGATATCAAGATGTAAACTGAAAATAAGTTTTATTTGATTTTATTTCTTCAGAGGTTTTCTTAATATATATATTTTGTTGCACTTTTTACATTCCAATATGAATTATGTGTGTAACTATTTCAGTGTTTTATATCAAACTCACACATGACATATTTATTAATAATATAAAAATATTTCAATGTCGTTCATAACCTAGGTTGTTGAATTTCCATTTTAAGTAAAACAATATATCAAATTGGTTGTTACATACTGAAATGGATTTTGTAGAAACCAAATATGTATGACATGTATATATATCTACAAAATTTATTTCATGCTCAACACAAATACCATACACTTGACATTTAAAAAATTTAAGATGATTTTTTTTAATTAAATATAAATCGAAATACCTAGATTCTAAACTTTAATTAAATTTTAGATCTATGGGGTTCACATAAGGATCTTATCCCTAAAAATAAAACCTCCTTGAAATTTGGTGAACTTTAGAAACTTAAGCACCCCAAGTAAAATAAATCTTATACAACATATATTTACACCATTATGAATCTATCCTAGATAAAAGGGAAACATTTCTCTATTCAAAATTTCAAAATTACAAGAGTATTCATCTTTAACATTTATAGATTAAAAAATCATACATTTGAGAACCCTTATACTAGATTAGATTACACTTGACTATTATCGACTCTAATTCAGGGCTTTCCATTTTCATCATCTACTCATCTAGCCAATGGCTCATAGGAATGAAAGTCTCTATAATACATTCATGGCCTGATTATGTCACCTTCCATATCCTTGGTTTGCCTTTCTTTGTTTTTATTTCTCTGATATTGATCTTAGATGATATGACTAGATGAATGTATTGTTAATATATATGTTTAGGCATAAAATATCTATAAAATATGTGATCAGTCTATTTTTTAACCTTTAAAAAAAATGGCCCATCACAACCATAACACCAATTTGGTATGTGAATTTTCCATCTTCGTATGGTCTCACCAACCTAATTTTCACCTGCCTACATCATATCAAATAGTAGGCCACATTCTCTTAATTTCCTTTGGGGGCAGTGACAAAAAAAAACATCACTTAAAACCAAAATAAAAAATATGTTTTAGTTAAATAAATTGAAGGTTTCAATTTACAAACGAAATTGTTAATGATAGATGGGTCACATACCTTCCCTTACAATATCAGAGACTCGATCATGATCAAGTGGAATTATGGTCTCTTCATTATGCATCTCTTGATACGTTGTAATTGGTTGAGGTCCCTTTGGATTAAGAGGGACATATTTCCATCCTTTCACGTACTTGTGTTTTTAACAATGAGAAAATCTACATCCATCAACACCAATGCAAAACTTACAAAAAAATCTAATTTTTCTTGTCTTGAAGGAAAATATTTCCCCCATTTCTTTGCTCTGTACTAAGTGTAATTCCCTTGTTCCTTCTAAAATATTAAAATACCAAGGAATGGATCTATTCACATCACCAATTTCAATATTCCAGAATAACCTATGCACAGGCCTTATGGATTTGTGACCTTCATGTCCTAAATGGGACCTGAACCAGTTGACCATCTCTAGTGATGATTTGGGCCAATATGCATCATGAATCATTTGATACCTCCTAAGTGATCGCTTAAAAAAATAACATGCATCATCATTCTCACTCTTTCCATGTTCTATTTCAAAGTAGCTCCAAGTAGGCTGAATTTGTTTCGTCTTGTGAAGTTGACCCAAGAAATAAAAAGCGTGTCTTGACTTGAAATACCCTGCACAACCATCTAACCATATTCAATGCTTCCAGAATGATATACCATTTTCTTTGAATGATTCATAAATCATATCAAAGCAATGTTGGACAAAAAATGTGTCATGCTCATGATCATCAATTATGTGAAAGTGATATTCCTTAATCACATCACGTGACTCATTAGTACTATCCCTACTATCAATGTTCAATTGTGAATTCCTATACAAAACATTTACAGATATGGATACTTTATCTAAGTGATAATACTCACTATGTATATCTTTCTGAGGAGAAAATTTGTAATTCTCAACAAACTGCACCACTCATAAGATTGTGCCTGGCTGAAATAATTTGTGAGAATGCTTAAATTCAGATGTTTTCCACCTAGACCTGTGCGAGTGTTATATATATATATATATATATATATATATATATATATACACACACACACACACACACACATACATATACATATATAGTTTTGAAACACCCCATGGATTGTGAAATAGGAATCTGATCCTAAATATATTTTATCCTCTTAGGTTCTAGAGTTGAATAATATGGTTGATTTCTCATGACATACTCCTAATGCTTCCATATGACGGTGACATCTGACATCCCATACTGGTCGAGATCAATAAGAAATTTTGTATGTAAAAATTCCAAATCATGACAATCAGTGCATCTTATCCCACCTATACATATTTTCTTACAATAAAACTCTTATGGCTCCATTATGTGCTATATTGATGAAACAAAATCATGCACTATGGGAAGAGGAGGGTCTTTGTGATATTTCTTCTTATAAAATTCATGGAAAGTGTCTTAATTAATCTAAAGTTCAACTTGATATCAGAAAAAAACACATGTTATGGAGTTTATTAGGCCTAATAAACCATGGATTCAATTTCTAAAACATCCTTATGGATATCTTCATGTGGAAATTTCTTTCCTGAAATTCCTAGAAAAATGAGATTTTTTTCATTTCTGCAATGTGCTTAACGTGTTCCACATACCCACCTTTAGCTATGAAATTTCATATGACATGATTTATATCTAGAATAACACGAGAATTCCTCTCCCAAAACTCTACCACAAATTCTATGATTCCTGCTATAAGCGTGTCTTGATATGTTTTCTTGGTGATAATATCCCAACAAGAAGATTCATGATTTTCATTCACTCAAACCATAAAGTTGGTATGCTTGTGCAATTTTTTCCTCGATACATGGAGCAATTTTGACATTGCTGCCAAATTTTGTTTACTTGATGTACTTGGTGCAACAATAACAGTTGTAATTTCCCTTTGTATAGCTCAAACATCAAGTTTTATTGATTCTACAAACATAGTGAATTCCTTTTATATATTTTTAGTGACATTCATATGTGTCTTACTTCTTTTAGCATCTTGGACACCCAAAAGCTTCGTGGCATGTTTTAGTTTCTATGTTTGATCAAACGATGTAGTATCCGATCTTGTCCAACAAATGAATGTTTCTCAAATTATTGTCAAATGATGTTATTGACATGGTATGTAATAGTGCGAGCATGGATAGGCTCGCAAGGTCCTCTATTGTGATTACATCCAAAATTTCTGCAAATGGTCCACCCCTTTCTAAACCACTGAAACTCCTTGTTATCATGTCAACTTGAAAGGAAAAAAAGTTTTCTTCTAGTTGTTGATCAACTTGATAGGATAAATATTCTTCCTCCATTGGTTGATTAGCTTGACATGGCACATGTTGCTTCCCTAGTGAAAATTTATCATCTTGATAGGAAACATGTTCCTTTAGTTGTCAATAAGGTCCATAGGGCACATATTGATCATCATATGGTTGATCATCTTTATGGGACACATTTTCTCCCTCACGTGGTTGTTCAATTTCCATCCCTACATAATGGAATAAAAATATACTTGTAAGATAAGTGAATCGTCATAATAGGAAAAGTGAATAGTAAATCTACACATTTTTATTTAAGAAATCACCATAGGTCGAAGTTAATGATAAGAATTGATAGTAGGAAGCTAGGTAGAAGAGGTTGACATGGATCAAGGGTTATAAGCTGAAACATGGGAAGAAAAGGTTTTCCATCTCAAGGAAAGATGGATCAAAGAAGTAAAAAGGTTACTAATAGTATCGGTCAGTGTGTCAACAAAAAGGGTGATTTAGAATATGATGAAAGGTAAAATCATTCCTCCTCAATCAATAAAATTCAATTTTCATTAGACGAAATTTTAGCCTAAATGTGCCCATGAAATTTTCACATAATTTCCATTTCATAGTATGTAAAACAACCAAAATCCTTAAATTTAAAAAGAGTTACATGTAATATTTTGGAGGGAAAAGAAGAAAAACTACTTTTTTTAACTGTAGTTGTGGCTTATGTCCTTATAGGTTTACCCAAATTTCAAGTGTAGGCTCTCTTTGTATGCATAATTAAATTACGCATCCAACAAGTACCAATTATGCACATTTTTTAGAAGACCCACATTGATAAAAATTGAAGATACATTAAAAAATCCTGTTCAACATGATTTTTTAATGTATCTGTGATTTTTATCAATGCGTGTCTTCTCAAAAGTATGCATAATGGGTACTCATTTGATGTGGAATTTAATTCTACATCCAATGAGTGTCTACAGTTGAAATTTGAGTAAACCTTTAAGGAAACAAGAAAAAGTACAATTAAAAGAAATATTTTTCTTCTTTTCCCTTCAAAATTCATAACTTTTATTTTATTATTTTAACTACTATTTTATTATTTTTTCTTAGGAGGCCAATTTTATACTAAAATTTCCTCTAATGGAAAACCTAGGGTTCTAGTCACAAACCCTAGGGAAAATTCAAATGAAAAACAAGTTGACATTTGGAAACTAGGTAGTAGAATTTGACATGGACCAATGGTTATAAGTTGAAACATGAAAAGAAAAGGGTTTTGAGATCAAATAAATATAGGTCGAAGACAAGTTCACTAGTAAAGGTATTTTTCCATGTGTTAACTAAAAGGGTGATTTAGAATACGTTGAAAGGTAAAATCATTCTTGCTCACTCAACAAAACTTAACTAGGAAACTCTAGGGTTCTAGTCACAAACCGTGGGGAAAATTTAAATAAAAAACAAGTTGAAAGTTTGTAACTATGTATCATAATTTGACATGGACCAAGGGTTATAAGTTGAAACATGAAAATAAAAGGGGTTTCGAGATTAGGGAAAGATGGGTTGAAGAAGATCACACAAGTAAAGGTATCAGTCTCCGTGTCAACAAAAAAAGTGATTTAGAATATGATTAGAGGTAAACTCATTCCTCCTCAATCAATAAAAATATATTTGGAAACCCTAGGGTTCTATTCATAAGCCCTAGGGAAAATTTAAATGGGAAAAAAATTGACATTTGTAAACTAGGTAGAATCAGTTGACATGGACCAAGGGTTATAAGTTGAAACATGAAAATATAAGGGTTTCAAGAATAGGGAAATATGGGTCAAAGAAGAGTGCACCAGTAAAGGTATCAGTCCTTATGTCAACAAAAAGGGTGATTCAAAATATGATGAAAGGTAAATCCATTCATCGTCACTCAACACAAATGAATTTGGAAATCCTAGGGTTCTAGTCACAAACCCTGGGGGAAATTTAAATGAAAACCAAGTTGAAAGTTTGTAACTATGTATCATAATTTAACATGGACTAGGGGTTATAAGTTGAAACATGAAAATAAAATGGTTTCAATGTAAGGTAAATATGGTTCAAAGTAGATCACACCAATAAAGGTATTAGTCCCCGAGTCAACAAAAAAAGTGATTTAGAATATGGTGAGAGGTAAATGCATTCCTCCTAAATCAATAAAAATATATTTGGAAACCATAGGGTTCTATTCATAATCCCAGGGAAAATTTAAATTAAAAGAAAGTTGGCATTTGGAAACTAGGTAAGAAGAAGTTGACATGGACCAAGGGTTATAAGTTGAAAAATGAAAAGAAAAGGGTTTCGATTTCAGGGAAAGATAGGTCAAAGAAGAGTGCACCAGTAAAGGTATCGGTCCTTATGTCAAAAAAAGGGTGATTCAAAATATGATGAAAGGTAAAGCCATTCATTGTCACTCAACATAAATGAATTTGGAAACCCTAAGGTTCTAGTCACAATCCATAGGGAAAAATTAAATGAAAAGTAAATTGATAGTGGGAAGCTAGGTAGCAGAATTTGACATGGAAAAAGGATTATAGGTTGAAACATGAAAAGAAAAGGGTTTTAAGCTCAGGGAAATACGGGTAGAAGAAGAATGCACCAGTAAAGGTATCAGACCCTGTGTCTACAAAAAAGTGATTTAGAATATAATGAAAGGTAAAATCATTCATCCTCAATTAATAAAAATCAATTTGGAAATCATAGGCTTCTAGTCACATGGACCAAGGGTTATAAGTTGAAACATGAAAATAAAAGGGCTTTGAGGTCAAGGAAATATGGGTCAAAGAAGAGAGAAGATCAATAAAAGTATCAGGCTCCATGTCAACAAAAAAGATGATTTAGATATGATGAAAGGTAAAATCATTCAACATGTATGAAAGATAAAATAACTTTTTATGATAATGTGAATTGTATGAAGGAGGAACCAAAATATGATATAATCCATATGAAACATGTAACTTTTGACAATCATTCTATTATGAGAAAGAAATCAGTTGGCAAGAAAGGAAATAAATCAACAACACGCGAGAATGTTTCATTTGTAAGAACACTTGAAAACATACATTTTCTTTAGGAAAAACAAATAAATAAAATACTTAAGGCAAAGAAACAAATAAATGGTTAATTATCCCTTAATTATGATGTGTGAAAAACCAATTAAAAAGGTTTATCTGAGGTTTTTCATATGAGAAAATTTCCTAAAGATACCTAATGTCCTTTTGCTCAAGTAGTAACTAGGAATTGTGGAGATTTTAGAATAGGGTATTCAGGACAAGTCATAAATGTCACTACAAACACTTCTAGTAGTGAAAAAAACAACCAAGGTATGGACAGGGTTATAGTGGAAAGACTTACTAGGGATACATCCCAAAAGAGCTGGTGATGCTTCCATTAGCATGACCAAGATAAGCTCAGGTCTAAGTGCTCCCACACCTCAATGTATAGGGAAAACTTCCCTAATAATTATCCACCAAGTTACCTACGTCCAATGGGGAATAGATGAATCTCAACTTATGGTTTTCAGTTTTGGACCCATAACCTCGGCCATGTCTTGGGAGAGAACATGGAGGTCTGTGATAATCTGCCACCTAGGCATTACCCCCTTCAAGGGTTTCTCTCCATGTACCATATTTTTTTATTTGATGATGTAGGATTTTAAGCTCCCTTAAAGAAAAATTTCCATGTTTTGATATGAAAAACAACCGTAACGACTTATTGCTCCCTATTTCCATGGTCATACCTTGAACTATAAATTACCTTGTGGCAACTGTGACGAATTTAGGGTTTTCAGGTTAAGATTTTTTTTAGAAATTATTTTCTTAATTTAGGGTATGCAACAAAATATAATATCAAATAAATTAGATACAAAGATTCCAAAAAGATGATACCCTTTATACAAAGGTTCAGTGAGCTTAGTGTGTGGGGTGAATGTGTGTGCAAGTGAAATTGCAACATACAAAGTGTGAATTGATGTGGATATGCGTTGATCCTTTATAATTACCTTAATTAAACTATGTAATGTTTTTTCCTTGAAATAAAAGAAATTATGTGTGGATGATGGGACACTTACTTCTTTCCTAATTATACTATGTGAGTATATGTTTGTGTGCAAAGTTTCAAAGTAAACTATAAGAAATTACTCTACTTGTAATGGTTAGTAAAACAAATTAGTTAGCAGCGATTGTCTGTCTAAAGTGAATATAGTGAACATATAAAGTGTTTGAATAACAAGTATGTGGATATGTGGTTCATGATCCTTTAATAAGATTCCCCTAATTACAGTATGTGATGTTTTTTCCTTGCAAGAAAATAAATGATGTGTGGATGATGGGCCACTTAATTCTTTCCTAATTATACTACATGAGCATATGTTTGAGTGCAAAATTTCAAAGTAAAGTATAAGCCTCAAATACTCTACTTGTAATGGTTAGTAAAGAAAATTGATTAGTAGCGATGGTGCGTGCAAGGTGAAGCTAGTGCACATACAAAGTGTTCGAATTGAAAGTATGTGTGAAATATGTATTATATAGTTATAATGCATAGTTAAATATATTTTTATAAACGGTTAATAAAACATAATATTGTCAATGTTTTTAAAATAATTTTATAGATCATAAGAATACTGTCTCCATTTACTAAGTGAAGCATTTGACCTTTTACAAAATTGGTTCTTATTAGAAATATTTTTTTGCTTCTTCAAGAGACTATATAAATCCTAAACTAAAAATGAGTTCTACAAAAAAGTGAAGCAGATCAAGACCTTTTTCAAATTTACTTATTCTTAGCAACAAATTTTGATTTCTTCAAAATAATATATAAATACCAAACTAAAAGTTATCCCTATTGTAACAATGAAAGTATGATATTTTTTTTTTCATATATATCATATATCAAACATTTCAATTATTTAAATATAATGCGAATTATTTAAATCTACTCATTTGTATAATAAATTTCAATGTTGTTGAACTAAAGACTAATAGAAATTAAGTGTAAATTCTTATATAGGAAACTTCTAAATACATATTTCATAGGGAATTATTACTTAAAAAACTTAATGATGTGGCGAATATTTTGAATTTGAGAGAATGAGAGATTCTGGAAAAAGCAAGCTAGCGATTACCAAATTGAAGAGCCAAATTTATTTCATGAGATAAAAAAAAAATTCTATATCTATAAATTCATACAAATTTAATCAACTATAAGATAAATTGTGATTGAAAAACCATACAATACATAAATACAGATTCCATGATAAAATAAGGAACCTATTCAACTAATTTTTAAGTATGTTAATATTTGAAATCCTACTATACAAAATCAAATTAGCTGGAAAAAAATTTCTCCATTAGAAGCACCATATCATTTGAAGTTTTAAAACGTGTAACTAAAATCACCATAAAACAATAGTAAGAATAAATTTCTTACAGGAAGAATTATCATAACTATAGAGAATTTTACAAATCCAAACAAAAAGTGGAATATATGTGGGATGAGAAGGAAAATGAAATTTTTCATATTTAGAAACAAATGAAATCAAGAGGTAAAGGTTTTTAGTGGATTTAGAGAAAAAATAAGATGATTCAAGGTCTTATCAACAATGAATATACATTGTTATCTATTGTGGTGAGGAGGGGCATAAATGGTTTGAGTGTTTTTTTAGGAGAATATACATGGAAAATTTAGCACAACAATCAAGTAGGGAACAAGGAGCGGTAAGAGTATTTTGAAAACTTTATGTTTCTACAAGGAACCTTTTTATGCACGTGCAAAGATGGAAATACAATGTCTTTTATGGTTTCAATTAATTTCATCAAATATTCACAAATTTTAAAATAAATAATTTTACTTTTACTTTTCAACCATATTTTTAAATATATTTCACGATAACATATGTTGAGAAACAACTAGATGAATTTAGTCGATGTTAGATTTCCACAATATAAGAAAATTAACATTGTAAACATTTATAGCATATCATCAATACATGCATGCTAATTTATCTCTTTTGAATTTATTATTTTTAAATTTAATATTGAATAATCGCATGAGTATTGCATGGAGCATTATAGTTATATGCAGTAATACACTCAATTTTTTCCAAGCACAAATCTACACTACACTTTGCATGTCTTTACATTATAAGGAAAATACCCTCTAGCAGAGGTTATAAAGGAGGTTTTGAGTGTTATAAAGTTGACCAAAATTGTCAAAAAAGCATTTGCTACAATATCCTTTATTGGTAATGGAGGTTTTGATGAAGCTTCTAATGGAACTTCAACACAACTAAAAAAAACTAGTTGGTCAGAGGTTTTTACAGATGTTTTTCTCATTGGCGCGTGCATCATGTGTGAACGCACTGGTGAGTTTTACCCTGTCTGCACCGGTACTGGAAATATACCAAACATTGAGATGGAAAACAAATTTTGGAAGCCTCTGGGCGTTTAGAAATGTCCCAGAGCATGTCACCCACAAAGACGCACCAGGCCGATAGAAGGTGTATGCACCAATGCCATTAAGGTGTAAAAATGCACCAGTTCGTTTAGGTGTTAAAACACACTGGGCTGTTAAGTTATAAAAATGCACCAGCATGTTAAAGGAAAACCATACTAGTGCATGCAATGCCTATCCACCTGCTTGAGCGGTAGTGGTAGATAAAGCACACCGAGCATACTAATTGGTATTGGTATTTGGTGTTGTGCCCATAGGTCGTAGAAATTCACATGTGAGTAGTATCATACAAACAAATCGGTGCATAGTAACTAACACACACCAGTGGTCATTTTCTATTTTTTATAAACATCAACCTGTGACAGTGCAACTATTGTGATTTTTTAAAATTCATTATTCATTAAAAGTCGACACATATCTTATAACAATATTCATATCAATTAAATTTTTATTAGTTGATTTGAATGTGATGTTTGGATGAATTTATTGTATCATATCATCATATTTCACATCTCTTCATTATAATATTTAATCATCCATATATTTAATCAATGGTGTAACATTTCACAGCAATAATGGAGAACAAAATAGAATAAATTAAAAAATATTTTATTAATTATATATATATATATATATATATATATATATATATATAAGAGACTCTTTGTCATACCAAATGGGACAATTATTGGTATCCCTTTGTCTTTCAATTGAGACACTATGTCCATTACATTAAACAAAATGTCTGATTTCATAGACAAATATTTCAAAAAAATACAATGCCTTGCTTTGATATCCAAACATATTCATAATCATTCTTCGTTGGAACTATTGTCACTTCTTGAGCTACTTCCATTACTTAGGTTATTTGGAGGAATGTTTTGTTCATTGCGTTGATTTATTTCTTCTTCTTCAAGTTCCATCTATAAACATACAAATAAAGTGTAATGAGTGTATATACATTGGTAAGAATAATGAAAATTGCAATATTAGATAATATACAACAATGTAAATCAAAAAGAAATTTACCATAGAAATAATTAACTTGTGAACTATACACAGTCTTTCAAAACCAAATTTCATGCGATCTCTCAACAATTAATTTGTTGGCGCAATTCCATAATTTGTTTCCTGTGTGTTTTACACCCCATAACAAATCATAAATTTAATATAGAAATTTTTTTTGTTCTATGAGTTTTATACAGAGCTAAGTAGAAAAATATAGATGCTTACAAATTCCATAATTAATTTATGATATGCCAACATATACTGACAACCCATATTTAACACAATTTCAATTAATTCTTTTGATGGTTCTTCTTTGTATGTCATCACCTTTTTGAAGACATCTAATGATGACTATTTTAAAGTGACTTAAAATATACCAAGGTGAAATCTAGTTACGTTGTTATAAGGAAGTAACAATTACTCACAAACATAGATATCAACCCTTTTCTTCCTTGTTGTCCTATTTTATATGCTGAATGGGTTCCATTTTCTTTTCTTTTCTGCAAGAAAATACTTGAAAATTAATATTTAATGCTAAATTATTTATTTATTGTACCTAATAAAAAATATTTAATGATTACATATTACATTTGAAGCATGTTGTTGAGATGGCTCCTCGTGCGATGCAATTATGTTCATTTCTTTGAACATATCCTTGTACACCTTTTTGGACATTCCTACTAGCATATTTTTGATATGAGCTCATTCATCCTTTGAGATTTTCATAATCTTCCTGAAAATGTAACATGAAAATAAACTATTTAATTTTTATTTTGATATATGAAAACTAAATGTAACAAAAGTGATATTTATAAATGATTGCTTTGTAGTAATATATACATATAATACTAGAAAAAAAATTAAAGGAACATTACTTTTTCAATCCTTATTTTTTGTTCTTGTACGTTTTTTCTATTAAAAGTATGACAAGTCTCACTGTCGAATTCTCTAGAAACTCTTCCTGTAGTTTAAATAAATTTTGGTTCTTGGAATCATTAGATTGATTTTTTCATTGTAAGTGAAAAATAACGTCTATACAGTTGTTCCACTATATCCCTCAAAGTTTTGTAAAAGTTCCCCCTCCCTCCCCCCCCCCTTTTTTTAACCTCTAGCACCACTCCAGATGACCTAGGGAGCAATTCATTTTCATTTTCATGATCTATCTTTTTTCATTTCTTAGAACAACATTCCTTTTCTTCGCTTTTGGTCCCTCTAGAAAATAAAACATATATGAATTAATAGATTGTTTGAAACATGTTATCTAATATTTTTAAGTATGTTATTAATGAAAATTTAAAAAAGAAACTCATATTGGATCAACAGTATTTTTTCATTCACCTGATTCATCATTCTGCAATTTTTCCATCAAGATTTTATCATCTTTTAGTATTAGATCAGAAATAATCTTATCGAGATTTATCTTTTTCTGGATTTGTTTGATACACACTAAACAATACATATTAGTTAAACTTACATATAGTTCAAAAATGATAATTTTTATAAATAGTTTACAAAGAATTTGCCCTTTTTTCTTTTCTATATGTGCTATTAGTATTTTTGTTTCTTGAAATCTTGTCAACCATTTCTTTATCAATATGAAACATGTACCATTCATTAATATATTTTATAAATAAATCACATATTTTTCAGGTAAAAATAAATAGAATTCAATAAAACAGTGTGACTTTCGCAACTTACACATTGAAAGCGGCGCGGTAGGTTCTTATAAACACACTGCTAATAAAGTAGAAACATCGTACGGTTCTCTTTTTCAACAAGGAGACCCGGTGCATTATATTAATACTTGAGCACCGATTAACATAAACATAAATTAATAAAAAGAAATTTTTATCAAATAGTGTTTTTTGTCAATACGCGCCTAGTGCGCTATACTACAATCAAGCACCAGTGCACTATTTTAAACAATGTGCACCGATTAACAAAAGATGTTTTTAGAAGAATTGTGCATGGGCCGAGAGGGATTGGGATCAGAATTTACAAGTGGTCCAATAGGTTAGATTTCATATTCCTATATATAGTATTACAAACCCTATAAATATAAAATGAAAAGCCCTAATTATGAAGTCACATAAACAAGAAGACGCAAGGGATTAACGTAAGAATGTATTTTTTTTTTGTTTTCTTCTGATTTTTAATGAAATGTTAATAGGAATAGAGATTGTTAATGATTTTATTATTAAAATGCACAGAAAAAATTAAAATTCTTACTATGAATGTATTAAATCTAACAGAAAATGTATAAAAAACAATTATTATAGTAAAATTTAAGAATTTTACTACACTACAATGTTTTTGTGTGAATCACCAAATGTTTCAAATTTTGATTCTTTGAATATTGGTTTTTTTTTCAAGTATTTTACTACTCCACAGTTCTCTCGTGCTCTCTTTCTTGAGGTTTGTCTCTCATGAAAATCCCTCGTTTTTTTTTGCAAAAATAATGAAATAATAAATAGATTTTACTATTTAAACACTTTTTTTATGAAATTAGATTTCGGAAAATCATTTTCCACTCATTTTCCAATTTACCGCTTTTTTTCACTTCAAAAAGATAAATTTGTGCTTTTTTCTCGATATTTGTTGCATTTGTTAACTAACAGCACTGGTGCATCTGAAAATAAAACCGCACTAGCGCAATTAATAGTACATTAGCACCGATAAAAATAACTCCTTTTCTAAGGCACCAAAATTACTTTTGGGTATTTACACCAAAATTTATTGTTGATTTTACTTAAATGTGGGGAGAGAATCTCATAATTATATCAAATGGACAATTCTTCAAAATCCATCTCGTTCCATAATATTTCTGAAAGTCCATCACAGAGTTCTCCCTATCTATATCCAGAAGTAATTACTTCACATTTTATCTATATTTTCATTATCTAATTGAATTTATTTATTTTATAGATGTCAATCAGCTGAATAAAATTAATGTATATAAATTTGCAGATTCATGCAGATTCATAATCATGTTCAGATGCACAAAATATTCAAACTATTCCAAAATGTCGGAAGCTATTATTAGGAGCAACATACCACAAGGTGTGGTTGGTAGATGAAAACGACACCTGCTTCACCCTACCAATTATAACATGCCATCTTCTAGCCACAATTCTGGGACAATGATGGAATAATATGTTTTTGGTATAATGTAATTATTTCAACATCAAACCAGTTAATCATGCATTGATGTGCTTACTAATTGATATCATCGATTTTGTACTAATCATGTTCAAATATATTTTTTAAAATTATTACGATTCTAGTGATGATGACCGACCTACCTACTATATTCTATTGCACCACACGACAATGTAAAATCGAGAGAAGTCTGAATTAAGAGAAAAACTCGGAGAGGAATGATACCAAGAATTGTTGAATCAACCACCTATTCAATTCCCACTACATCCAGATTCACCAATTAGGAATCACTACAGCAATAGTAGCTCTTCACAAGCTGGTAATGGAGGCAATCAAATAGAGCTTGATATGGATGATTACTTAAGGGATACGACTACCATGGAGACAATTTTATTATATGCATTCTAGAATGATGATCGACTAGGGGATTATGCTCATATCACTGATACCTTTTTTGAAAGAATTAAATTTTCTTCCACCAACCAGCTATTTGGACGTGGCAGTCAGTCAAAGTATACTGAGTTGGGGACAATGATGTTACTGTACAACTTGAAAGAAAAAATTGTATAGTCAAATGCATGTTTCTCAGAAATTTGGAGGTAACTGACCATCAAGTCACTCATATTTTGAGAAATATTGTCACAGAATCAACATTACAAATGGTAAAATTTAGGAACATTAATAATTATTGGCATTAATGTACATTTTGTTGATCATCAGTTGTCATTGATGTCAACCCAAGCAGCACCAGGGGCTAACCCAATATTGCATGGGAATTTTGACCTACCAAATTAATATATTCTAGGTCAATATGATTTTGATGGTTTCTACTTGTCGAGATGTTTCCGTTGATATATTTCACGCCATGTAATTCTTCATGGTTTGAAATATATTCATCTTTGAAGTTTGTACCCCAGTTAGTGGGCTAAAACCCCATGGGGTTGGGGAATGGGTCATTTAAAAGTCATAATTAATATTTTATAAGATCCTAAAATCCTTCCCACGTTCACTTGTTGAATCCCCTCTAAACCTAATCATTTATATAAATTGTGCTCCTCATTTCCTCCTTATGAAAAGTATTTCGCCATCTGAAACAGGTCATCGTGGAATTTTTGCTCTATATTTTTTTTCTACGAAGGTTCAGAAGTTGAAATTATTATGAGGTGAAGCCTAAATCCTGAGGACACTGTTGTAAAAATTTCAAATCAAGGTGTGAAATATTTGTGGATATATGATCTGTGGAAGTCAGGGTTTTTGCAAGTTCCTCAAATTCCTATCAAAGAAGTGACCTTGGTAAATTATTCATAACTCTCTCTCTAAGTATCAGATTGGAATTTCGTAAAATGTGAAAGATAGTGCATAGTATTTAATTTTCTATCTATCAATTTCAGAGCCAAATGAAGAAATAGTGACACGTGACACGTCGTACAAATGCGCTCTGCTAAAAAAGTCCATAATTAGGGAATTGTGAGAGATTGGGTATAAATATCTCTTGAAGAATCCAAATTGGGTCAGACCTATGGCATTGGAAAAAAAACTCATAGGACTACTACAGGACTGAAAATCAGATATTGAGGATTTGAAATAACAGAGATACACTAGATTCAATATCTAGCTCCTAGAAGGCAAGAAAAAGTTAGATCATGTGTCGTCAAGAGATGCAAAGGAGAAAAATTTCTACGGAAGAAAAGAAAAGAAAGGTGTAGCAGAGGGTCGCATGACAAGAGCAGCAACCAAGGTGCATAACAGCATCAAGAAGTTCATCATATGAAGTCTTCAAGTGGGCAGCACTGCATACAATCATTGTACTTAGTCATTGTAAATACATTATTGTACAAATTGTACTTGTCTCTATCTGCCAAGGGTTGAAGAGGCATTGTTGGGAGGTCTAGGATCATCATTATGTGGTTGTTTCAAAGTTGGGGTTATGGTCTAGTATATCTTCTTCTTCTACATCATTCTATATCATTGTAAAGTGGACCATTTTCCATAGTATGAGAGTCCATTCCTCTTTTATTATTCTATAGGGTGGTAGGGTGGTGCTAGGGTGAGTTGTAGCCCATTGGGTGTTGGGGCATCCATTCAGTTGACTACTAAATAATCTTCGGCGTTGGAGCGTCCATCTAGTGGGAGCTGGAGAAGAATGCCTTTCTAGACTTTAGGAAGTTGGAGCTTTATTTTCAATTGGAGTTGAATATTAAAGAATTATTAGAAAAGCATTAGGTGGTTTTTGTCCCAGATGGGTTTCCACCTTAAAAACTGTGTTCATTTGTGTTCCTCTTGTTTGCTACTATCATTTTACAAATAGTGATAATAATTGAAGATTAATTAATGCTCTAATTGAAAGGAATACTGATTCACCCACCCCCCCTCTCAGTATTTCCAAAAATTGGTATCAAAGCTTGGTTCCTTCAATAGCAGTTTAATAGCTGGAAGGAGGTCATGGAGCATACCAAGAATGGTGTACCTCTATTCAATGAAAATAACTATGCACTCTAGAAAGGAAGAATGGAGGTCTATCTCTTGGCTCAAGGTTACGAAGTATGGGAAACTGTTCAAAATGGATTTACATCAACTACAGATGAACAAGGTAAGAAGAATTTGGTAAATGATGCAAAAAAAAAGAATATTATTATCAGTGGACTTATTGAATCTACTTATCATAAGGTGTTGAGTTGTAAAACTGCCAAAAATGTATGGGACAAGCTTGAGAATATATATGCAGGTGACTCAAATGTCAAAGAAGCAAAGCTTCAAATCTATAGAACAAAATTTGAGCAACTCAGAATGAAAGACGATTTCCACATTGCTGCATACTTCCAATACGTTGATGAAATAACCAATACTCTAGAAGGATTGGGAGAGCCAGTTGACGAGAAGATTATTATATGGAAGATTCTTAGAATGTTACCAGGGAGATTCAACCCAAAGGTATCGGTCTTAGAATACAATGCAAATCTGGACAAACTCAGCAAAGAGGAATTACATGGAGTTCTCATAGCATATGAAATGAGACTTGATGAAGAAGAGGGTACTTTGCATCTAGAAACTGCGTTTTTTGAATCTAAGAAAACCAATAAGGATAAACAACCTTTAATTGACATGACATGCACCTGCAAGTGTGAAGAAAAGGGAGATGATGAAGAAGGTATTTCAGATGAAGAATATGCTGACTTCACGAGAAAACTAAAAATTGGTAAGGGAAAATTCAAAGGTAAACTTCCATTGATATGTTTCAGCTGTAATGAGGTTGGGAATTTTTCAGCAAAATGTCCAAACAGAAGTAATGGAAACTCAAAAGGAAAGAAAGGCTTTAATAAATTCAACAATCAAGGATCCAAAAGAAACTTTCTCTCTAAAGAAGATAGCTCATCATCCGATGAAGACAATGACAGTGAAGAAGAAGCCAATGAGAGAGTATTATTGATGGCCAAGCACAATAAACAAGAGGTATCAAACAACGAAGAAGAAGGATGGACCATAGAATAATTTTATGAGGAAGCAATCAAGCTTATAAAAGATCTCAAGGTGGAGAAGATCCATTCCAATACTCTTGAAGAACAAGTTCAAGGTCTCAAAATTGAAGTTGAAGAACACAAATGCATTGAAGAGTCACTTCAAAAGAAGTTGGAAGAAAGCAACCAAGAAAGGGAAGAACTAGAAGCTGAAGTAGTCTTGTTGCATGAGGAAGTGAAGAAAGGAAAAACTATCCAATACTATGCCAACAACTCAAGGGCATTGGAAGAACTCATCAATAATCAATGATCTTACAACGAAAAAACTGGCATCGGTTACAAAGAAGAAGAAATAGGACCTTCTACAACAAATAGAATGAACCTATGAGATCTAACATGCATGTAGACTTCATTGGACAAGATTCGAAAGAAAAAACTTTGAAGACAATTCCTCGACGAAAATTTCCATCCAGGTACCAAAATATTTTTTATGGCTGTTTTTATTCGTGTGGAAAATTTGGTCATAAAGTTGTAGAATGTCACACGTACCCTAGGAACGAATACAATTCCAAGATATCTGTCAAATATGAACCTCCCGGGGCTCAGCAAAACATCAATATATTTTAACATTTAAGAAATAATATTGAATGTTGCAAATGTCAAAAATTTGGACACATAGCCAAAGACTGCAGAATTGAAAATCCTCCAAAAGAATCTTCGAAACCACAGAATGAACGGACATGGAAGAAGAAGAAGAATGATAATTGTGGTCTAGATTTCAAGGCTCAAAAGAACAAAGATGTGTGGTATGTTGATAGCAGTTTCTCAACACATATAATTGGAGGTAGAAATAAATTTGTATCTCTGAAAGAGAAGAAGGATAGAATCGTGTCCTTTGGAAATGATGGATCTTCAAATGTTATAGGATCAGGTACTGTCACTCTCGGAAGCAAATATTCTCTAGCCAAGAATGTTCTATTGGTTGAAAACATGAATCACAATCTGCTTAGTGTTGGAAAAATGTGTGATCAAGGACACACAATACTATTCAACTCCATGAAATGTGAAATCAAGAAAGGTGTGTATGGTGAAACTGTGGCTACAACAAGTCGAGCTCCAAATGTCATATATGTTATGGATGAAGCAAATAAAGCATGTCTAATAGCTAAAGAGGATGATACAATAATTGGTAGCAATGATGATCGACTAAGCAAGAAGTTTGCTACAAAGGTGCAAAGTGATTTCGAGATGTCTTTACTTGGTGAGATGACATACTTCTTAGGGCTTCAAATATCTCAGCAAGAGAAAGGAATATTTATATGTCAAGCCAAGTACATCAAGGAAATTCTCAAGAAATTTAAAATGGAAGATTACAAACCCATCCTTACTCCAATGGTAACAGGTTGCAAATTGAGCATAGACGACTCATCTAAGGATGTGGATCAAAGGTTTGATAGATCTATGATTAGTAGTCTTCTATATGTAAAAACCTCCTGACTAGATGTGATGCAAGAAGTTGGACAAGTAGCAAGATTCCCAGCAGCACCAAAAGAATCACATATTAAATATTCACCAGCATTGGAATATCTTTTCCAGAAGCTTGGGATTCTCCCAAGTTCTCATTATATTTTCCTTTTTCAGAATATAAAGGGGGAGTGGAAGTGTGTATAGGTCTGCAGGATGGTTTTGTTTCAGGGGGAGTTACCCTTTGCCATTGATGTCAAAGGGGGAGAGAATGTTGTAGGAAGAGGTGTCATGATCGCAGGGCGAGTAGTTGTGTTGCCTTCAATTCCAAAGGAGGAGATTGTTGATCAAAGGTTGTCATTGATGTCAACCCAAGCAGCACCAGGGGCTAATCCAATATAGCATGGGAATTTTGACCTACCAAATTAATATATTCTGGGTCAGTAATGCTTTTGATGGTTTCTCCTTGTCGAGATTTTTTCGTTGATATATGGCACGCCATATAATTATTCACGGTTTGAGAGATATTCATGTTTGAAGTTTTTACCCCTAGTTAGTGGGCTAAAACCCCATGGGGTTGGGGCATGGTTCATTGAAAATTCATAATTAATATTTTTTAATCTCCTAAAATCCCTCCCACATTCACTTTTTGAAGCCCCTCTCAACCTAAGAATTTATATAAATTGTGATCCTCATTTCCTCCTTATGAAAAGGATTTCGCCATCTGAAATAGGTCATCGTGGAATTGTCACTCTAAATTTCTTTCTATGAAGGTTCAGAAGCTGAAATTTTTATGAGACGAACCCTAAGTCCTGAGCAAGCTTCTATAAAAATTTCAGATCAAGGTGCACAATATTTTTGGAGATATGATCTGTGGAAGTCAGGGTTTTTGCAGGCTCCTGAAATTCATCTCAAAGAAGTGACCTTGGTAAATTCATCATAACTCTCTATCTGAGTATCGTATTGGAATTCCATAAAAAGTGACAGATAGTGAACAATATGTACTTTGCTCTCTATCAATTTCAAAGCCAAATGAAGAAACAATGACACGTGGCACATCGTACAAGTTAGCTCTACTGAAACCATCCATAATTAGGGCATTTTGAGAGATTGGGTATAACTCTCTCTTGAAGAATCCAAATTGGGTCAAACCTGTGGCATTGGAAAGAAAAATCGGAGGAATACTACAGGACTGAAAATAAGATATTGAGGATTTAAAATAATAGAGATACACCAGAGGGTATCATGACAGGAGCAACAACCAAGGTGCATAACAGTAGCAAGAAGTTCATCATATGAAGTCTTCAAGTGGGTAGCACTGCATACAATCATTGTACTTAGTCATTGTAAATACATTATTGTATAAATTTTATTAATCTCTATCTGCCAAGGGTTGAAGAGGTAGTGTTGGGAGGTCTAGGATCATCATTAGGTGGTTGTGTCAAAGTTGGGGTTATGGTCTATTATATCTTCTTCTTCTACATCATTATATATCATTGTAAAGTGGACCATTTTCCCTGGTACGGGAGTCCATTCTTCTTTTATTCTTCCATAGGGTGGTAGGGTGGTGCTAGGGTGATTTTTAGCTCATTGGGTGTTGGGGCATCCATTCAGTTGACTACTGAAGAATCTCGAGCATTGGAGCGTCCATCCAGTGGGAGCTCGAGAAGAATTATTTTCTAGATTCTAGGAAGTTGGAGCTTTATTTTCAATTGAAGTTGAAGATTAAAGAATTATTAGAAAAGAATTAGGTGGTTTTTGTCTCGGAGTGGCTTTCCAACTTAAAAAATGTGTGCATTTATGTTCCTCTTGTTTTCTTCTATCATTGTACAAACATTGATAATAATTGAATATTAACTAATGCTCTAATTGAAAGAAATACTGATTCACCCCCCCCCCCCTTCTAATTATTTCCAACACATTTGACATTGTCCATGACCAACTACAGGTTATTCAAAGACAAGGTTATTTCGAGTGATAATGTCTTTCCCGGTAGCTGCGAAGGGGAAATGAATTGTTGAAGATGTTGGGTGTTCAGTACATATCATATCAAGCATGTCCAAATGGTTGTATTATATATAGAAGATAATATGCAGACAAAGATATATGTCCAAAATGTGGGCACGATAGGTATGATAAATAAAAAAAGAAGGGTAAATCATGTGGTCCTCCTTTTACGATATTAAGGCACATGCCTATAATCCTAAGGATTCAAAGGCTCTTTCGTTGCAAACAATTAGATATTTTGTAGGGATGGAATGCCTCAAATAGAGGTGAGTTTGGAGTTATGAGAATCCCAACAGATTCAATATCCATCAAGCATATAGAGGATACATGGCCCAAAAAATTCAAGGATGAAGTATGAAGTCTACGACTCAGCATAGCCATGGATGGCGTCAATCCATATTCCCTCAAGAACACTGACTATTCTGTTTGGATTGTAGTAGTGATAAATAACAATATCCCCCCATGGTTTTCCGTGAAGAATGAACATCTTATGTTGGATTTCATACTCCCTGGTAGAAGACAAGTGAAGAATATGGATGTCTACTTAGAACCACTAGTAGATGAATTTAAGGAATTATATGATGGGACAAAAGTATACGATGTATCAAGACCCATTGTAGCGAAGAGGAGTTTTATGTTGTAGGGCATATGTGCTTACACAACACATGATTATCCAGGATTAGGGATTTTCTTTGGTAAATTACATGTTTATTTATTTGTTTATATACGTAACAATTTTCTTTCACATATTAATTATTTGATTTGTTGTAATTGTTCTGATATTCATGATATTCTTTAACGTTCCATACATATTTTATACAATAATTTCACAGGTATTGTAACAAAAGTGTATTATGGATGTAAATGTTGCAGACCTTCTGTGAAAGCTAGATGGTCCAACGACCTACGAAAGCCAGTGTATGACTGATCTAGGGTATTCCTCCCAGAAGGACACCCTTACAGAAGAGAAAAATTTGCTTTCAATGGTAAAAGAGAGAGAAACTAAAGACCTGCAAAAACAACACCATATGAATGGCTTAGATCATATGAGAGAGATAAGGAGAAGGATTTCATAGAAATGTTCACTTGAAATGGGGAGCCTATGTTCAATGATCTAGAATTATTCCACACTTATGTGGAGGAATTTCCCATTGGGATGAAAAGGAAATCTATCTTTTATAGCCTCCTGTATTGGGAGCATCTTAATATTACCCACTTATTAGATCCCATGCATATATTTAAAAATGTTTCATCTTCTTTATGGAGGCACATATCATCGAAACACAAGTGGCATATTGGCTATTAGGAAAGATATTATTACTTCAAAAACTAAAAATAAACATTGGCCAAGATGATTAGAAAGTACAGGATCAGAGGTTGGTCCCTCAAATTTGTATTTCAGAGAAGGTGATGTCCCATGTATTTTAAAAAAAGATGATATTTATTTGGAAAAGGAAGTTATAATGGGTGTGACGGTGCCATCTTTATATGGGTCTTCACTATGATGCTACTTCACTATGGAAGACCATTTGTCGGGGTTGAAATCGCATGACAATTTGAATGTTCTAGGAGTACTTATAATGTCAAAAGCATGATTTTATTATTTGTTGTATTAATAAATTTTAACCCATGCAGGGATCGTGAAACATAACTAATTTCTTATATTATTTCATGTGATTATAACTTTACTGTGTGATTATCCTTTGTTCGTGCATGGGTGTGTGAAACATGACTTCCCCCAAGATTTGGGGAGTGCCATATTTAAATAATTTGCATTTTTACGTTGGATCATGTCAATGGAGATTTGTGGCTAGCATTCTATGGTAGCGTCAAGAGATAGTTGAGATTGTTTGTATGTTTGAGAAGGAACTGCCGACACGTTTCATGGAATTGCAGGTTCATCTTTTAATCCACCTAGTAGAAGAGGTTGAATTAGTTGGGATGGTTTCTTGTCATTGGATGTTCTTCTTAGATAGGTACATTAATAAATTGAAAGGTTTTGTTCGAAATAGGGCAAAACCCAAGGGGTCTATGGAAGTGAGTCTCTCTATTATGAGTCACTTTAATAGTCTCTCTATTATTGTATGAGTCTCTATATTATTCCAGTGAGTACATATTGTATGAGTCTCTCTATTATGCCAGTGAGTACATCAAGCAGATCCATAATATACTAGGTGCGGTGGTTTGGGACGATGAAAGGGATGAAGACAAAAGAGAAGGGGAGCTTCTCCAAATGAATGGAAAAATGTGCTTGATAAAGAGTAAGCGACTTATAATTTTTCAAATTTACACAAAGTAAATATTCACGTTTTTTTTATATAATGTATATTTTTATCTCATATGTACTATGTGTGGGTTTGATTTCATCAGTGAATGCAGAAATTGAAGCAATCAATAAATTCACTCTTTACAATTCCGAGGTGACACAACCGTGGATCGCATTGTACAAAAAAAGAGGATTAAATGGGATAGTGACAAGAAGGAATTCATATGGTTTAATGGTATAAGCATGCCTTATCCCAATCATTTAAAATAAAATATGCCAATTATATGCCCCAATAGTTGGGTCGCTGACCAAGTGAGAGATAAATACGGTGCGACCGGTCGTTACCCGCGTGCTAAAGAGGATGCCCTAAACGTAGGTATTGGATGTAGTAATTCAGTAATAATATATTTAGGTATATTTTAAACTAAATAATACACCTTTTAAACTTAACATCTATATTTTATATTTTAACAGTTTGATTATTAGGCACATGACACTATGCCTTTTGAACTTTTTTATAGGTGCATTTGTTCCTATCTATGTGGGCATATGGACACCATTTTCGCACAACCAATGCTGATAATAGACACATGACACAAGACCATGGAGTGGAAGTCGAGTTCTATAAATATAGTCGAGCTAGCCACCATGATCAAAACCTAGAACGAGGGACGTTAGGTTACGTCGGAAAGATACAAGAGATCATTATAGTGGACTTCTCTTATTTCCAATGTGTTATTTTTAGGTACAAGTGGTGGGACACCTTTGATCAGAATAATGTAAAGGAAGATCGCAATAATAGGCTGATATGTATCAACTCTAGAAAGATGTGGGATGAAGCTAAGGAGCCTTATGTTTTCCCTAAACACTGCAAAGAATTGTTTTTTACCCAAAATGTGTTGGATAGGGATTGGTGGTTCGTATTGAGACATGATCCTATATCAAAACATATTCTTGAGAACAATAATGTTATCATGCCAAGCGAGATGGAAGATAATGTGGGTGATCATGAGAACAAAGAGTGATATGGTACATGTGTTAGATCATCATTTATACTATTTAAGATGAGTTTTTATAAAGAAGAGGACTTAACCTTATAACTAAGACTTGTTTTTTTGAAACATTATAATATGAATTTTGAATAAATTGGTTTGCATTCTGTTAATGTTTAAATCATTTCACTCGATAATTTACAATTATGTTGATCTTGAAAACAATGCAGTGTATCAAGATTTTTTTTTATGTCAATTCCTAAAATAATACAACTACTTGATTTCTTTAAATGGTTTTTCAATATATCGTTACTTAAATAAATGCACCCTATATGTGTGTGTGTGTGTGTGAATGATATCTTCAAAATTTAAAAAAATGTATTAATGTATACTGTTATTTTTGATATGTAAGATCATAATAAAATAATTATAATTCTAAACATGAATTTATTTGCGTTATTTTCTAAACTTTATTATGTTACAAAAATTCATATTATTCTAGATTTATTATTTCACAATTATTTATGTTCATAGAATTTTACAATTATGGTAATTTAACAATATGCATGGTATACATTTTACTTATGGTAGTTATGGTTCAAAATTGACAGTTAATTCACAATTTTACAAATTTACAAATTTTACAATTTTAATAAAATTGAATCATGACAATACTTACTATTAAAATTACAATTTTATAATTTCACAATACAATTACAATTACAATTACAATTTTACAAATATTTTACATACAATTAGAATTAAAATTACAATTACAATTTTACAAATATTTTACATGCAATTACAATTAGAATTAGAATTACAATAACAACTACAATTAAAATTTAAAAAATGTTTTACATAAAATTACAATTACAATTAAAATTACAATTACAATCACGATGCATACAATTACAATTACAATTTTACAAATTTACAAATTTTACAATTTTAATAAAATTTATTCATGAAAATACATACAATTATAATTACAATGTTACAATTTCACAATACAATTACGATTACGATTACGATTTTAAAATTTTACAATTTTACATACAATTACAATTACGATTTTACAATTTTACATACAATTACTACTAAAATTACAATTACAATAACATTAATAACAATTACAATTACACAATTTTACAATTACCAATACATACTATTTATTAGATATCATGATTTGATATTAAAAATAAACATCATGATTGTTGAAGTGTGTTTGGTGCACGTATGTACGAAATCACACCAACTTAAGGGGTGTGTTATACCCACTTAAATTATTGGTAATAGATAGAAAAAGAAGTGGAGTCAAGAAAGTTAGTGGAACAAGCTAGAATCATAAGCATACTAGATAGAGAAATAGCATGCATATATAAACTAAAACTAAACTAAAAACTAAAACAAATCTAACTCCCGATGTAGGGATTTTTTTATCCCAAGATTTCCTCGATGCAGTCTCCCTCTCTCTCTACTGTGGTCGAGTGAACTTGTTGGATGGCCAAAAATTGAGTCCCCTCTATCTTCAGCTCTGGATCACACACTGCTGGTATTGCTTGAGAAATTTTGGCCAACATAACAATGTGTTCACCCATTCTTCATCTCATGGTGGCCTTATATAGGAGATTTCAAATCCTCCTTCCCTCTCTTGGTACATTGTGGATGGTGACCCAAGAGAGGGGTATGATTCCTTTGTGTGCTCCAAATATTCCATTGTGTGCTCACTTGATGTTTAAGGAGGCATTGGTGGCTATCCTTAGGCAACTTCAATTGAGGAATCACTTGTCCTATGGTTTGTGTGGTCCCAGAAAGTGACATTTTGCCACTCCTAGGAGTGCACACATTTTGGGTCATAAGGTGCACAAAGGTGCTCTTCACGAAGGATAATGTGCGTAAAAGCATTTAGGAATTGTTCAAATTTGATTTTTCCTCAGACCTTAGATATTTTTAAATACTTTCCAGATTTTGTAATGTCTTCCAGTCCTGTAAATCCTTCTACTTGACATTAAATAATTTCGTCTTCTGCTGTATGATTTTCCAGTGTGAACAGTTTCCCCCTAATGTGTGAGGTCTAGGAAGAACTGTATAGTTGATATACATTATAGTTTCTTTTCTGTATATCATGTGTAGAGAGAGAGATAGGCCTACGTGAAGCTTGGAATTGAAAATACCCTGCACTAGTTCCAAGAATGATCGTGTCCTAAGGGGCCATTGTAAGCAAATATAATACAATACATATACAATTTTTATACGAGGTGGGCATGTCTCATGTTCATGATTCTATGGTTAGTTAAAAAAATCTATTTAAAAGATATGTGTTATGTCTCTATCACTGATATGGTAGTGATTTGGTGGTTGCTATCGATGACTACTGACGCCCTCAGGGATGTTTTTTCTTTGAAAATAGGTGGAATATGGTACCCATATGCATAAAATTGGTATGGCATATAGCTACAAATTGTATGCATAGGCACTGGTTGGGACCTTCTCATGTAAGAATTTCTAAAAGGGACGCTTATGGAGGTATGGGTCTTCGATGAATTTGATCAAAGTGCAATGGTTGTAAGGTACGATACCATCTTGACATGAAATATTTTGTTGTAGTTGAATGTCAGGAGGATCGATGATATCTATGGGCAATGATGTCTCCCATAGTCCCACCGGAGGATGCCCCTTTTATGGAGAGGGGTAATACAAGGTATCGATTCCTTTCTAGAAAATAGGTGTCGATGTCGAAAAAAAGGAAGCCTAAATAAAACGAGGGGTCGATGACATGAGGGGTCGGGGACCTGGATGTGATGGGTTTAACATAGGAATATTGGCAAGGGGTGACTAAAAATAGATGATGGGGATTCAGTGGCCCAAGTTCGGAGTATACTAAGAAGCTTGGCAGCAGTCATAGTAATTTTTGATGGGAAAATCCCAGCTGGAGTCGGTAGGCCTTCCAGGGTGGGTATAAACTGGCTATGAATGTCATGGTGGCTTGTGCATAGGGATGTAATACTCTGACCAAGGGTGTTCAGGTACTACTTCCATGGGAGAAAAAATATGGATGGGAGTGTGAAGGGATTAAGAGCACCGTTTTTTGTCTTTGTATACTTACCAAAAGAATAAAATAATGGGGTTTGGTTTGTATAAAACACAGAGAAGGGTACCCCAAAACATGAAAGTGTTCACTCATTGATGTTGCGAGGAAGGTGTTTTGTTGAGGGTGGGGGTCCCATTGGTTGGTCTCATGTGTGGGGTTGATGAAGCGGATGAAAAAGTATCACAGGTTGGACTATGCTAGTGGAGGTATGGTGGGCCAAATGTGAGGCGCGATAGTGTGCTTTTGATCTACTTGTACAATCTAGTCGTCTGGGAAGGGGGTTTTAGTTTTTATGATTAACTTAACCTTATGCATGGTGGATGGATGGACATGAGGTGCATCCCGAACTAAAGTGGTATGTCCATGGCATCACTTTTGTTGTGATATATGGTCTACTGTGGGTGATGAGTGCTATGAAGGGGAGGCTCTATCAACCAATGAGGATGTTTATCATGTGCAGGGTGAGGTGATGATAAACATGGTTGGATATGAGGACCCTATGGTTGATTTCTGATGGAGAAATGATGTCATAATATGAAAATTTTACCGTAGGGGTAGAATGATACCTGCTCTGGAACTTTATATGAACGGAGTTGCAAATGCTTTTGCGAGATTTTCCTGCAAAACATCAAGTGAAATAATCTTCTTTATCAAATATTATTGAAATACATGAGCTTTAAAAAAGAATATGAGAGATGGCATACTCGTCGGCGCTGAAAATTTGATTTTTTGGAAATGCGATTATGTGGCATCACCTCTGTTCATCATGGAGTGCTAATTATGGTACAACTTACGGTTTGGAGAACAAACCTTTTGATCTCTCATTATGGTCTTCCCAAGTTTTTGAAAAGGGAAATATATAGGTGAATAGGGCCCTAATTCAATTAATTTGTACTTGTTGAGTTTTTGAGAGGTCAGAGGCTTCTGCGTAGCATTTCTTGTCGTTAATGGGTACTTGTTTGATGACGAGGTTGTTGTGGAGGGAGCGAGATTGCCCGAGCTTTGAAATACACTAATCCAACTAGCGTCTTTGGGGTGTGCTCCTCAAGCTGGCGCAATGGGGAGCTCTTGAAGTTCACGGGGAGATAGGCTTCATTTTTCGGTTAACAAGAATTCCCAATTGCTACGCTTGGCCAGTCGACATTGGCCTAGGAGCGTAACATGTTGTCTTTGCGGGGGACACACACGATCATCGTCACCGAGATGGACGTGTGGCAGGGTATCCACTCCCTCCTAAGAGAGTGGATTTGGAGAGGTTTTAGAGGCACCACAGTGGTGGGGCGCCTCTTACATAAGGGTGCATTAGCATTGCATCTGTTACAGATTTAGCAGAGTGATGTGCTATGGTAGTGATTGTGCGACTTACAGGTTCATTGACTTCGCATCGGGCATCAAACCCATAGGTTGGAGTATGGCGCCAATTGATGTCTGCGAAATTTTATCACTTTGCCCATTTTTGCTATGACAGGATGGTGGCGCAACTCAAAAAGGTCCATAGTGGATTGAAGTTATTTGTGTACGCCAGTATCTTGTGCAACATTATGTATGAGAGGGTAGTGCTGCTGAGGCCAGTGGTAGCGGTGCCTCCTAGGGGGCCATGGGAAACTCTTATGAGGAGGTGGGATCCGGTGATGCCACGAGGTGGTGGTGGCATGGTAGGGTGTTATTCGAATGCCATGACAGAGGCCTGGTTTGATTTTAACCCACAAATGTTCTTACCATTACGGTATGTGGGGATGGACTTCTGAGGGGATTCGGATATGGGTCTCCCTCCTAGTTATTCTTGGGGGCCAACAAGTATGTTTTCTATGTTTTCTGCATTTATTTGAGTATATATATACTTATGTGTTTTTATAGTGACACTGACATGTAGGTGAGGTGGGTTGCCCCGTGGCTCGGTTGGTTAGCAACGATCCTCTTCGGAGTCCTAGGGGTGATCTCAGAATGTAGGGAGGAGGTGCTGTTGGAGGACCTGATGGTGGTCCTGGCCCTTTAGGAGAGGGTAGTAGCTCGGCCGCTGCGGAGGCTGCGACTAAGCGGGCTCATGTCGACGCAGCGGTAGCACATGCAGATACGACAGAGGCTCGTATTGAGTAATTGATTGCTCGGGTGTCAGTTCTCGAGGATGCCTGGGGCCGAGGGGACTACTTTACCCAGGGGATGCCTGCTCATGGATTTATGGATGACCTCGAGGAGGTCTGGCTGGAGACTGTGATGGCCCATGATAGGGACTATCAACCTGTTTTACGTCGGGTGGCAGTTTCGGTGGTGACGACAGCTCTAGTGGTGGCACTAGGAATGGTTATGGATCCAGGTGCCCCTCTTGAGGGGGCACCGCCCTAGAGTATACTTGTACATGGGGAAAGAACCATGTTGATGCTTCCCCTATTTTTGACGACTTTTTGTATCTTTGGGCTAGCCATTGGGTCAACGAAACTATTTTTGTACCGAGACATATACATTGTGATATGTGTATATATGAGAGATATTTTTTGCGACTCTACATGTTGTGTCACCTATTTCGGTTTAGGGATGATGTTATGATGATGGATATATATTTTTTTTTGGTTTCTATGTATGATGGTTTATTCAATATGCATTCCAGTTTATAATATTGTTGGCTATGCGAACAAATACTTGGTTTTGACTCCTTGGTACATGTGCAAATTTGATATAGTCAAATTGTCTTCTTAATCTTTTTGCACACAAATATTTTCTAAACATATGTGTATCTCTTGTCTCAAATTTTTGGTTTAACTGTGACACTACTAACTGGGAATCAAGGTAGACATGAATAAGGCATATGCCCTAATGGAGGGCATCACTCATAAGTCCGATGATGAAGTCATATTCTACCTGATTGTTTGTTGTTGAACCGATGCACACACTGTTTGAGCAGAGTGGTGATCGGTCAGGGTGGTAAATGACCCAGGCAGCTACGGCTAAAATTTGAGACCATCATGATGCTCCATTAGAAGATCCAAAATATGGTTTAGGTTGGTGATCCATGGTGGCACTTTGAGTGTGTTTAATCAGTCTTTTGGTAAGAAAAATTCAGTGGTTTGGGTTTTGTGTACGTTCACTCTAGGGAAGGGCCATTTTGGCCCTTATGGGTAGAATTTCTTGAGGTAAAGGCCGCTGATGGGGTAGCTGAGGCATGTCCCTATCGGTTTCATCAAGATGTATGCCCCTTTTCAGAGGAAATGTTTGATGATGTAGGGTCCTTTCCACAAGGTTTCGAACTTTCCTAGCCCTAGGGCTTCTTTTGCGACATCACAGCGGAGGACTAGTTCTCCCTCAGCGAATGAGCAAGGGTTGATGTGGCGGTCTAATGATGATTTTACCCTTATCTTGTGGGCCTCTTTGTGTTGCAGTGACTATCATTGACGAGCTCTAGTTGTACTAGGCGTTGTTCTGGAGGTTGGGCATCATCAAGGAGTTCGATGGTGGTGTGAAAATTTGGGATCGTGTGTTCTATGGGAATCACGACCTCGACCCCATATGCCAAGTGGAAGGGAGTGAAACCAGTGGATGTATTTATAGCCATGTGGTATACCCACAGGGCAGAAAATAGCATGTGGTGCTAGTTGGTTTTATGGTTATTCACCATGCGTTGTAACATAGTTTTGAGTACTTTGTTAATAGCCTCTACCTATCCGTTGGATTGCGGGTAGTATGGTGAAGCGAATTCATGGGTGAATCCGAGGTGGTGAGATAGATCCTTGAAAAGCTGAAAGTGTTTCCCATGGTCACAGACTAACTGTTTGGGGATGCTGAATCGGGTGATCACGTGGTTAAACATAAATCGAGCGGTGTTTTATGCTGTATTGTCATATGTAGGCATGGCCTTGACCCACTTGGTGAAATAATCGACAGCCATGATGATGTATTTATGGTTGCTCGATGAGGTGGGGATGGAGGTCATGAAGTCAATCCCCCATTTACAAAAGGGACCAGTGATGATGACAAGATGCAGGGGAGCAGGATATGCTCGCGCTTTGTGGGCGAAGCGTTGGCATCATTCGCATCTTTTGAATGTTGTAATGTAGTCGTGAAAAAAGGAGGGCCAAAAATATCCTACCCATAGGAATTTGTGGGCAGTGGCCATGCCAGATAGGTCATCACCGCAAGTGGCTCCATAGCAGTCAGTAAGGGCTTGTTCTGCTTGGTCGTGGGAGAGGCATCACCGTAAAATGGTTTCGATTCCTCATCAATATAAGACGTCTCCCCTGAGGAGATGTCAGGGACTTGCTGGTGTATGCACCGGTGGTTGTCTCGAGTGAGATGAGGTGTAAAATTTTGGGTTCATAGGAATAGGACAATGTCTTCGTACCAAGGGTTGTCAGTTTCTACGAAGGAAAGATGTTCATCGGGTAGCGAATCGTTCATTGGTGATCCCTTGGTATCTCCTGGGAGATCCGTAATGAACTCTACTAAGGTAAGCATATTTTTGCTTTTGGGGGAGTGAAATTGCAAGTCATATTCTTAGAGAATGACTATCCAGCAGGCGTACTTATGGTTCATTAGGCGGCGCGTGAGCAGGTATTTAATGGGGTTAATATTTGCAATGACCGTAGTAGTTCTTAAGATGATGTAGTGGTGATGTTTTTGGACTGCATAAATTAATGCTAGTGCAGTATTTTCTTCAGGATCATATCTTAATGCTTGGCCCAATAAGGTTTTTCTTATGTAGTAGATTACATGATCCTTTCCATCTGGGCCTTCCTGGATAAAAACTCTGGATAATGTGGACTCAGAAGCTGATAGATACAAGATATAATCTTTTTCATAGTATGGGGGACTGATGAGAGGCATAGAATATAATGTTTCTTTTAGCACATCAAATTCTTGCTGGGCATATTCATCCCATTTAAATGGGATGTCCTGGCGGAGGAGTCGCAGGAACCCTTGAGCACAGGGGACATAATCTGGGACAAAGCATCTCATGAAATTGGCCTTCCCCTAGAGGATTTGAAGTTGCCTGAGGGTTCGAGGTGGTGGTACCTCTTTGATGGCTTGGTGGCCTCTAGATGGTCTGAGCACTTCTTGGAGAGGATGGTTAGGTCTTCCAAATAGGCAAGGATAAGGTGTGCCAAGTCATGAAATATAATTCATGGCACTCTGGAAGGTGGCTCCAACATTTTTTAGGCCGAATTGCATTACCTTGTATGTGAATGTGCCCAGGGGGTGCTGAACAGGTTTTGTACCAGTATGTATGGCGGATCTGGATTTGATTGTATCCGAAGAACCCATCCATGAAGGATAGAGCCTCATGTCCTGCACAAGCATCGATGGATTGGTTGATAAATGGGGTGGGATAATTGTCTTTAGGACAAGCTTTGTTCAAATGCTTAAAATTGGTGCAAATGCATATGGTGCCATGTTTTTTCATGATGGGAATAGGGTTGGAAACCCAAGATGTATAAGCGATAGGGTAGATAAACCTGACTTTGTGAACATTATCGATTTCTCACTTTATTGCTTCTGCCTTAGATGGGTGCAGTTTACATTGCTTTTGGCACACTCGAGATATGTCAGGCCAAGTGTCAATATGGTGCTCTATGATAGTAGGACTAAGCCTAGGAATTTCTGAGTAGTCCCACGCGAAGATATATTGATACTCTTGTAGAAATTGGGTATAAGAGGTTATTTATTTTGGATAGAATGTTGCCCCCAATGAGATTTTTTTGACCTTTTCAGGATTTTTGGATATGTTCACCTTGATAGTAGGTGATATATTTGACATATTTCCCTCATTGAACTCATCAGGCACTGGGATGGGTTTTTTGAACCAATCGAATTTCCCTAATGGAGGGAAATATTTTGATTCGATCGCATAGATCTCTTGTTCCTTTGTCTTGTTAGGACTAAACATGTGTTTGGGGAGAAAAAGCGAAAGGTGATGCATTTCATCCCATGGATAATCTAGCTCTATCATAGACTCTAGGATATTTTCATCCGAATGAAAAAAATCCCAAAGGGGGATTGTTCCTACGTAAGGTTATGCTGAGTGGGGTTAATTTGCATGGAGCTAGTTGAGAGACACGAGAAGGATTCCATCGTGGATGTGGTGGAACCAGATGGGGTCAATAGACTGCAGATAGATTGGGTTTGCATTGTCGTAGGAACATCTACTCTCCTAGTTGCAGCTAAATCGACACCTATGGTAGATGAGCGGATAGCTCGAGTCATGGTGCCAATGCACGATGATATGAATCGTATATGGTGTGTCATGTTGTCGGAATTTTGTGGGGGTATAATCTCCCCAATTGGTCGCCTCTCAGCTGACAAGAATAGGATGGATCAGTCCATCACATCCTCTTAGGTTGTTGAAATATTCATGGATTCCGAGTGTGTGCCATCTTCTTGGGAGAGGCGGAATGTGGTTGATCACATATAGGCTAGTGTTGTGTGGAATCTCGGTATGTAGTGACAATGACATACAGGGTGGTTGTCACCATATATTTTACATGAATATGGGATGTCCAAGTTTGCACGGTGTACTATATCGACTGGCTACCATCGTTGTAACATTTTCATCTCTGGGCAGTCAATGATGAAATGATAAAGTTCATCGCAAAGTACGCACCTTTTGATTGGGGGAGGGGGTCTGGCGGGAAGCCTTTCAGGTGATCGATGTTATTCTTGTAGGTACAAAATGATACGAGGTTCATCCCCGACAGATTGGGTGGGGGGATCCTCTTGATAGGATTTCTCGATGGTGTGTAAAGCATTCCTATATCGCAGGATCTCTGTGAAATGGTGGGTATAGTGCTTGAAGTTGATGCAGAGAGCGCGTGCATGATTCGTACGCAATGCTTTGCCTTTACCTTTGGTGGTAGGTTCATTTTTACGGGAACACAGGGTCATGATGTCTATCTCAGAGCCAAGGAGTGGTTTTAATTCATCCAGCTACGGAAAGATATGGGTAGGGTGACCTATTATGTCGCATATGGTGGAGACTGGTGATTCCCGTTGTATGGCAAGGGTCACCATCTTCTTTCCTCTCTTCTCAGTTTTCTTAACTGTGATCACGGGTTTGCAATGCGAATTTCCTTTTTAGGGGTGGTTTCGACCATTTCCTGGATGAGTGGGGCCTCCTTGGGACTGAGGGGCTTCAATCCTGTGGTAGTGACGTGGTTGGCTCCTATTCCCGCAGGGGGAATGAGGTACCAAACTGGTATTGCCAATGATATTTTTGGTAATACTAGTGTTTCCAAAACCTGCTGGGAGACGAAAACAACTCGGGCATAGTGGAAATGGGTTTGGGAGGTGGCATAGGCTAGAGAGGCTACTGTGGTTGATGACTCGGTGCCATTACTTCTTGTGTCCGTGTCCTGACTCACTTCAGCGCTTGATGTGGACATCATGCACACCGGAGCCCTTGTGACATCGGGCGATGACTCAGGGATTATGGGAGGATCTCCTAGGAATGACCCCAGAACGGACGATGGTTTGAACTAGCTATGATATAGGTGGATATCGGTGGCTTCCCACCTATTCCATTTGGACCTACAACATCAGTTCTTGTAGCTTTTCACTTCCAGCAACATACTATTTTTAGCAGGTTTTTGGGTCCTACATGCTCGAAACCATTGTGGGGCATCAATAATCTAGGTGGATAGTGGTGGCCACCCACCTACTCCATTTGAACCCCTGCCATCAGTTCTTTCGATTTTTAAGTTTCAACACAACCTAATATTTTTAGCAGTTTTTCGGGTCCTAAACTTTTGCAGCCATTTTGAGGCCCGAAACAATGTTTTTTGGGAAAACCAAAAATGACATTGACCAAAAGTTGTAGTCCTCAGGCATATCTTTCTAACAAGATACTGAGCATGTCGAACAGAGATTAGATGCCAAAGTTACGTCCCTGGGAAGTTGAAACACCAATTTACCCAAACAGGGCCAACAGTTTTGGCGCTTCATCTCCTAGGGTTAGGTTTTCGAACGTTTCAGGTTTTACATTATTTTTCAACAATAAATAGGCCCTCAAGCCTCATTGTAACACAGTTTAGGGACTGGTAGCCGTCACATCTCTTCTAAGGGATACGCTGCTAGTACCCTAGCTCATATATTTCCACTATGTATGTAATAGGCCTTTGAGCCTCAATTTAACACAAGTCAAAGGCCTGCATATGCCACATCTCTTCTCAGAGATACGCTACTAGTGCCCTAGCTTGTTTCCATTATTTTTGTAATCTTATCTTATTCATTATTTTATTAATAAAATAAAGCATTATTTCCATTGCATCTCTCTGTTTATGGTCAAATCTGTATTCTGTTGCGTTCTTGCATAAATCCAGATCAGATCGGGGCCATATTCTTGGTACCGTGAGAGAGCATTCAAGGATGTGTCTACATAGGGTAGAATTACATCAGTGTTTGTTAGGAGTCGTTTCTTACTATGCATCAATTGTTCTACAGTAATGATGCAATCCTCATGGGGGAACATCATGATGTGGAAGATAGAGAAGGCTATGGAAAACATGGTGTACATACAACTCTGCCCAAGGAGTATATTGTGGTCCAGGTGAGTGTCCATGACTTCAATGTATATGTGGACCGTCTTTCCAGCTCAGAAGACCGGGATGCACCATCGTCTATGACACATCGGTGAATTGAGATATTCTAGACTGACATCGGCATCTGGAAGGAGACCATGGAAGGAAGCCTAGGAGTGGCTTTGTCTAAGTCAAAAGCCATTAGGCGTGTATCGGCAGGGTCGATAGTGCCTAATGTGGAAAGTAGGGCTCTCCATTGTTTTGGGCATGACTACAATACTTCCAAAGCTGACATAGCAGTGGGATATTGTGCTAAATCATCCACGATACTATAATTATGGGCCTCTTTGGAGTAGTTTCCTGATCGCCTATTGGGTCCATTTTCCATTTTTGGAAATGGTTCTATAGGCATCTTTGAAATGGTCAAAGGTGCAGTCAGTGCACTGCTACTTTCCCTTAACTTATTGGTGTCTGGTGGGGTGTCGTAATTATGATTCCATTTTTCGAAAAACATCTCTTCGCTAGTCATGTAGATTTCATGGCTGCTTTTCCCGGAGTCGTCTGTATTTTGTTGTTAAGTGCTAACTATCCATTGATAGGGGAAAGGTTCTTGCATCATATCTGGTTGTTGGGAAGATCCTCCTCATCCTCAGTTACTCTGTAGCTTCTTCATCTTAGGGAGTTGAGGACAGTGGTGAGTATAGTGACTTTACTCACCACATATCATACAAGAATGGTTTGTTCGGAGAGGTGGCCTTTTTCTCTGCCATTGGGAATTACTTAGCTCTCGGCTCTGATTTCGGTTGGAGTTGCCTCTAGCCTGGGATCACGGTGGGCATTGCTGGTTGTTGCCCCTATCCAAGATTCCCTTTTGGCTTGTTTTTTAATTTTGTCTCCACCATGTTAGGAGGGTACTTCTCTTGGTTATATTGGTGTTGTTGGTTTTGGGATGGCTGCACAAAGTTCACCTGTGCATTGGTCTGCATAGGCGGGTCTTATGCTGGGTACTGAGCATAACGCGGTCCCTGGTTTGCACCTGGCTGTTGGAGGGGAGCTCTTCCTTTAGTGTTTCTTTCTACGTACTGGGTCCCCTGAGTCAAAGGATACGGTCCTCCTTGGTGATACATTGATGCCATATTGGTAAAATTTTGTTGAGGCATGTGATGACTTTGAAAACTGGGTTGAGGTACGTTCTGGGTAGAATTGTATGTGTAACCGAGTTTTTTAGTGTTGCTGCCTAGGTATCCTTGGGTCAATGACCCAATTAGTCTGTCTGCATAGTTCGACGTGTCTATAAATTCTTGATAAGTTTGTAGGCGCGGGGCATTAGGCAGGATGTTGTAAATGTATCCTGACTACGTATAAATCAGCTCAAGCTACTGGGCTTTGTTAATGGCGTTCTCTTTAGATGCAGGCCTTTGATGCACCACATACTTTGAAATCTCCGCCGTAAAATTTTTTAGGAACAAATCTAAGAGAACCCGATCATCGATTTTAGATTTACATAAACTATGACGCCACCTCCATTCAGGGAGATGGTCCGAGATATGGATGGCAGGGGTCTGTCTAAAATGCATTAGTAATTCCATTCTAGAATCATGGTGAATGGATAACTGAAAAAATGTTAGGAATGTGGTGGCGAGGGCGTCAAAGGTTCCATGTGAAGCTAAGGGTTGCACCATGTACCACTTCGCGGCTACTCTTGTCAGACTGTGTTGAAATAGTATCAATCGAATAGTGTCATCAATGATACTATTCGATGAGCAGCACATCTGGAAGGTCATGACATGATTACCTGGGTCTTCTGCTTTCTTTCCTTCGAACTTTGGAATATCCGAAAGGAGCTTCATGGGCATGGGAGGCCATGTAGGGTTGTGTGCGATGGCGTAATTTGTCAGCTTGGTTAAATCGGGTATATTCAACGAATCTAAGAAAGGTGACTAGGAGGTCGATGTCATTGCACTGTGAGAAAACAAAAATTTCTAGTTAGGAAGAGGGTTGGTCTGTGACATACCCTTCTGTGTATTTGGCTGGCTTCCCGAATGGGACGCACTCCTCTGCCCTCTTAGGGGTTGTGGGAGGAGTGGTCTGTGGTGTGGTGTTGGGAGACCGACTAGGGTTCCCAAATATGGATGGCTCAATAAAGGATGAACCAATAATGGTGGCGGATTCGTCTTTGATGCCTAAACGACGAATGATGTGGAACCACTCCCGATAATGGGGGGAGGTCCAAAAGATGCCTAGATCAACGAGGTCCCATTGGGTCCATTCTAGTGTCGACTAGGTTTGGTTTTGGAAAAAATTCAGATGATAGAGTCTATGATCAAAGAAAAATTCTTGTCACATACATAAAACAAAGCGAAAATAAAACAAATTTTCCCTTTAAATTAATCTATCTAATTAAGCAATAAAAAAGTGGTTTTTTTTGTTTGCGTATGATACTGAAAATCCTAGAAGACCTATTCGTCCTCACACACTCAAATGTTACTGGGCCTGGAGAACGTATCTTGCGAGTGCTGGCACAACTTCTCATAAGATTTGGTGATGCCATTAGTCAGCTGAAGAAAATCCACTAAGGTAAGGGTAGAGGGTCTTGCACTTTCCTACGCCATCACCTATAGGGAAAGGATGCCCTAGTTTTGGTCACTAAGTACCACCATCCCATGTGATTTTTTGCGTCTTGGGATTCTTGGTAAGTCGGCTAAAAATACCGAGTATCAGCCAAGTCAAGTAGCCCTAATTGTTATCTGCCCGCAGTGTGCCTAAGCTTAACCCCCTTTGAAAAGGGTCTCTTCCGTGCTCAGGTTTTCTTTTCCATGGGTTGATAGGTGGATTTGAAGCTCCCTAAACATTTAACTTCTATGTTTCAAGATGAAGAGTGATCAAGGCAACTTATTGGATGCCTACCCCCTTCATCTTAATTTAATTTATAAATTCTTTTGTGGCTCCTGTGGGGAGAATTTAGTGAGTTTGGTTAAGTTAGTTTTAGGTGTCTTTGGTTCACTTAGTAAGTGAATGTGTGTGAGCATAATGTGGAGAAACACATAGTTTTAATGTGTGGATATTCGATAATCCTTTTCAAAATCCCCTATTTAAACTATGTTGTATTGTTCCTGGCTCAAAAAGAAAAAAATGTGTGGATTATGGGCCACTTTCTATTTTTCCTAGTTAATATATGTGATCAACTATAGGGAGATGGTGAGTTGTGAATAGGGAGCGTTCATATGCTTACCTAGGATCAAAAAAGGGTGCAAAGGTAGCAGAGATTACTTTCTCTTCTATAAACAATTCAATCCTAGTCCTGAAAATCCTAGTGCAAAAATTGAACTAAACTAATAAATTTTACACTAGAAAAAAAAAATAGTTATGCACGCGTGTTCTTGGGCCACTTACTTTAGCTAGTTATCTAGGTGTGTTGGTACCAAAATTTGCAAAACATAAATTTTTTTCAGAATGCAAGTTATTCCCCCCTACTTAAACTATGTGTGAAATTTGCAAAAATCAACTTGAAATAAAACCAAGAATAAGCCTACAAAAAGCGGCTAAGACTGAGCTTTAGCAAGCTGCAAGGTACCACAACCAGTGCTGGCAGGTGTATTAGGGGCTTCCAAGCACTTTACAAGCATGAAAAGATATAAATAAGGGATAATTTTCTCTTTCTATGTTTTTCACGTAAAAGGCCGAAACATGCGCGAAGTCTGCATGCGGGTCAGCTCTGAACGCACACCCACGGCGTGTCTGTGTGAAGACAAAGCTTCAAAATTCTTGAAAAAGAACTTTTTGGAGTTGTTCTACTTCAGTCTATCACTTGGGACTACAAGGGAAATCAGGAGAAGTTCAACTCCACTCCATAGCACAAACAGAGGTCTCTGCAAAAAAGGAACAACCACATAAACTTGGTAATAAACGTTAGTGGAGTCACCAATCCTGTTGAAGAGTGTTTGGTTCACGTATGTACAAAATCACACAAACTTAAGGGTTGTCATCTACCCACTTAAGTTATTGGTAACAGGTAGAAAAATAAGTGGAGTCAAGCAAGTTAGTGGAACAAGCTAGAATCATAAGCATACTAGATAGAGAAATAAAATGCATATATAAACTAAAACTAAACTAAAAACTAAAAAAAAAAAATACGAGCTCTGAAAAGAGTCAAATGACAACAATAATATGAACAGTGGCTCTTGACCCCTCTTATTGAGCGTTGGTAGGTATAACAGTGAAACTTTACCTTCTTGCTAAAGGGCCCCTAGAACATGGGTTCTAAGTCCCGATGTAAGGATGTTTTATCCCAAGCTTGCCTTGGTGCAGTATCCCTCTCTCTATACTGTGGTGGACTAAACTTGTTGGATGGCCAAAAATTGAGTCCCTCTATCTTCAGCTTTGGATCACACACTGGTGGTATTTCTTGGGCAATTCTGGCCAACATAACAATGTGTTCACCCATTATTCATCTCATGGTGGCCTTATATAGGAGATTTCAAATCCTCCTTCCCTCTCTTGGTACAGTGTGGATGGTGACTGAAGAGAGGGGTATGATTACTTTGTGTGCTCCAAATATTCCATTGTGTGCTCACTTAATGTTCAAGGAGGCGTTGGTGGTTGTCTTTAGGCGGCTTCAAGTGAGGAATCACTTATCCTATGCTTTCTGTGGTCCTATAAAGTGACATTTCCCTACTCCCAAGATTGTGCACATTTCGGGTCATAAGGAACGCAAAGGCACTCTTTACAAAGGATAATGGGTGCAAAAGCATTTCCAACTTGTTAAAATTTGATTTTTCCTCAGACCTTTGAGATTTTTAAATACTTTCTAGATTCTGTAATGTCTTCGAGTCTCGTAAATCCTTCTTCTTGACATTAAATAATTTTGTCTTCCGTTGTACGATTTTCCAATGTTAACAACGATCATGATAATCATTGTACAAACATCATATTCTAAAATACACATTCAAATTCACTAACATCATCTAATAATTATGATCATGATCATCTAACAAAACAAAATCATTGTATAACATCATCACAACAAAAAAATCAAATATACATCTCATCTCAAATAACTGGTATCACAGACACATATATCTGCAAGCACATTAAATGAATATATCTAACATGACCTAACAATATACGCATCGTGATGAACACCAACATGTAAATTAAGTAGATCAACATGAACATAAAATACATGCACTATATATATATATATATATATATATATAATGTAAAAAATATACAACTGTAATAAAACTAAATATAAATGTCAAATATCTTGTGGTACTACATCAATACTATAACTAGTACTGGTCGATACCTGCTTAGTCGATGGTGCAGTTTGCTCAAGAGGTCCCTGCTGATGAGTCAATGGTGTAGCCTGCTCAGTGGATGGTGCCTTCTCATATCGACTTGCATTCTTAGGATAGCGTGCTTGCTTAGTTGATGGTTGTGTTTCCTTAGGACTAGGTGCTTGCTGAGACGGTTAATGTCTTAGGGTCCCGCGATTTGGAAAATTGGTAAGCCAAATGACAGGGTAACATCAAACCAACTTTGGAGCCCTAGGACCTAGGCTTCCTAGACTTAGCGAGGGCTCTCTCTGTTATGAAAAGGATTTAAACTTGTTTGCTTTCTATGTTTTTTTATTTTAGGCTAGTTGTTAAGTATGTTTTGGTTTTTTTTTAGGTGTTTTTGAGGGAGAATTGATCAAAGGATAACTAGATGAATTTTTTTTCAGATCAACTGGGCTATGGGGTCGATAAGGTCGAGACTGTCTCAAAGGGTGGACAAGGTATATTGCAGGGCCGATTTGGTCAAGATAAATAGATTCTTTGGGCATAAGTGAAATGAGATGGACACTAAGTTTGTGAAAGACAAAGAGGTTTTTAAAGCACAAATATTTTTACAACAAACATTCATGTGGTAGGGCTAACCATTAATCACTATAAATGAAACACAAACGGATACATGCATAAAATAAATATTCAGGTGATACATAGAAGTATAAGACCCTCTAACTTTAGGACAATCACCTTCAGAATTTTGGGAAAAAAAATAAGACAAAAAAACAACTCAATCTATGAAGAGGGAACTCCTAAACATCATAATTTGAGCTATCAGGAACTTTGAAATAAGATTGTAGAGCATAGGCAAAGGGCAAGATCGAAACAAGACCTCTTTGGTTTAACTAGGACAATCAAATATTCAGAGAAAGGTTTCAGTGATGGGATTTTGGTTAGCTATGAGTAAGCATGGCATACCATTAATAATACTAGATAACATACATAATAACCATTAATGAAATTGATAATAAGTTCTTAGGGTATCAAAGAGAAGTTAAGAATTATTTGACATAACCAAGAAAGAAGAAAAACATAGAAGCTATAATGAATCAGGAAACTTGAGGTGCCTCCATGGGCATGTCTCAAATCTATTCTTTACTGACCTACAGCAAGAAAGAAGCATGAAAACATGTATGATAAACTAAGGAAACATAACATATAAGGAACAAAATACCATTCACCAAGCCATGGAATCCTACAAACAATCCTTCTCCACCATCCAAGTCAAACAAGAAATTATCCACTTCAAGAGACAGTATTTATTCAAAGCTTGTAATACCATATATTTCTCTATAACATCAAGTTAAGCCTCTTGTTACAATTAAAAATCTTTGAATATATAGGCCAAAGAGAAAGAAACTATCCAAGAGCATCTAGAAGGCCATTGGCCTATTACAAATATCTGATTTTATCCTTTGCAAAGCCCAAGGCACAAAATATCTTCAAAAATATATTTTTAGCCTAATAATAGAAATAAAATTGAATTTTAATCATTGACATGGTGATAAAAATAGCTAAATGCACATTTGGAGAAGCATATTCAGAAAACTGCCTTTTTAGCCAAAATGCTACAGGAGCGTAGCAACAGAAAGAAGCCTGTTTTGCAGAAAACTTTTGAGGGACCTCCCGATGTCGAAATGAGGCTTGTGATAGCTCGTTGGAAGGACCTAGATGTCTAGTTTCTGTAAATACTTGATTTTTCCAAAACTGATCCTGAAAATTCTATCAAAATATGTACTGAGTGAAAAAACCCACGCGGGGGTGGGGGGGTCTCATCTGCTGATATGTGAGGCAGAAAGGAGAATTTTGACTGATTTTTGCCTCTTTGGGGGATGAAAACACCTCCTTTGGATCTGAAAATTTGTGAGTAGTTGCCCCCAAATTTATTCCATCCAAAAAAATGACTTTCATGAGCTAAGGATGATCCTAGCACCCATGGTAGCGCTTAGACAAATGTGCAATTAGGGCCAAAAAACACAAAAAACAAAATCATGTCAAAATTTGCTCAATTTTGATGAGCAAGCCCCTTATGGGTTCTTAGAAGCATGCAAGGAAGCTGAGGCCAAAATTTCAAGCCTATATATTCCTTTCTCCACTTTTTCTACCGGGAGCCTCTTTCGAGTAGTTTTGAGCCTTTATTGAGCAAGTTTGAGCTTTCTTCGGGCAAATTGGTTCAATTTCTTGTAGTGCTTGGTCATCTTCCTCTGTAGATCCAAGTGTCTATTTTCTTTCTCTAATTTATCCTCCAAATGCTTGTTGGCTCTTTCAAGCCATGATTCTTTATCATTTTCTATTTCTTGGGTGAGAAATTGAGTGAGAGGATAAGATCGAACAAGGGCTACTTCTTCTTCCTTCTTTTTCTCCAAAGCTTTCCTAAGACCCATAGTCCTAGGCCTCTTTCTCATTGGCTGCTCTTCTTCTTTAGTATCATAAAATTCGCCCATACACTCTTCAAGCTTGATTTGTGCTTTGTAGGTTTCCCTTTGGTATTTGAAATCCCAGGCCTCATAAACTGCCATTTGAACACTCATTTGTTTATTTTGCATTTGTAGGACATGTATGAGGTCCCTTGAAATTTCTAGATCAGCTTCTAAGTCATGAATTTGGGCTTCTCTGTTTTGCAAAAGAGCCTCAAGAATTCTAGCTTCATCATCTCCAGCATCACTGTCTATCTGTATGATGTCAAAATCCATTTCCTTTTCATGACTACTCTCCCGTTGTTCCTCTTTTTCTTTACCCTTGCCTTGGGTGGACTTCTTGGTCCTTTTCCTCTTTGGCAATTCAATAATACTCTTCTTAGGCAATTTGCCTCTACTTCTTAGTGCTCTTGTGACATTGCTAGTCATTGCTGGAGTGATCTTCTTCTTTGCAGATCTAGTGTTTCTAGGCTTCACCACTTTTGGAGGAAGAGTCATGGCCCCTTGCCTAGGAGAGACAACTAGCACATTCTCTTGGCTATGTTGAGGAGAAGAGAGAGGAGGTTTTTTCTCTTGTTCAACTTGATTTTTTACATCGCTGCCTTCATCAACATCTACTCCAGCTTCACCTTTATCACTGTTTTGAACCTCTTGACATATGTTGCCTTCAACCTCATCAATGTCGTTTAGAAGATGTTCTTTAGGGCTGTTAGCTTCATCATCCCTTTCTGCTGTTTGACCATCTGTATTGTCTCCCTATAGACTACCTTGTTTACCCTCATTACTATCTTGAATTTGTTGAGGGCTACCTTCATTAGGACTGTCTTCATTGGGACTTTGCATGCTGCAATTATCTTCACTATTTTCTTTAGCCTCGGTGTGTGGGCTGCCACCATGGTCACCACTTTGCTGGTCTTCATCATCACTATTTTGCTACTCATCGTCACTACCTTGAGATTTGTCTTCTGGTTCATGCTCACTAATTTTCTTAGTGTGCCCATGTTCCTCATCACCACTAACGTCATGCCTGCTTTCAAAAGACTGCTCTTTTTCACTGTCAATCATGGGTGATGTTTGCCTTTGAGGAGTATTTTGACTTGATGGAGGAGATACATATTGAGTGGAGGGTGAGGAGGATATGTGAGATGGGCCATGAGATGAAGAGGCAATGGAAAAATCTGGATGAGAAATGAAAGTCTCCCAAGACACTCCTTTCTTTTCAATCTGGTGAAGGATGATGATTTTGATGAGGGAATGATGGAAAAAACTAGCTTTTTGTTGAGCAGGAGGTCTTTTTTGAACAAGGGAGGACATCTTGTCTATGATTTTCTAGAGGAAGAAAGGTAGGTTCAGCAAATGAGTTCTTGTGAAATGCATGAGAAGCCTGATGTGATAGGAATAAATCCGGGGAAACCTCCCTTAACATGTGAAATACTTCATGATGACTTTCATGAGGGGGCATAGCTACTCAATAAGTGAGAAAAAGGAAATATAGCTTGGAAAGCATCCTGATGGTATGGTTTTAAGAAAGGTTTATAGTGATTCAGATCTAGGTATGCGTGTTTGAAACAATTTTCTCCTATATAGGGGATCTTAGTGGCTTTGGAGACAGCCCTAGGAGTGAGTTTAAAGTCCAGACCTGCTAGGTGGACATGTTTTCCTTGTAGCCTCAGGGAAAAAAATTGTGTTAAGGGAGGGTAATTGGTGACCTCCTGGACTTTTTGGCAAAAATCGAGGCAGTCCACCTCATGGAATTTAAAAATAATTGAAGGGGATTCATTTACTTCTTTAGTTGTCACAGGCTCAAACCTTTTGTGAAATCCCCCCTTGCTGACTTTCTTTGGAGGCATAACTTTGTTTTAAGCTTTCTTTCACTCTTTTATAAAAAAAGGCCTTCAAAATGAACTAAAAATAAAACTCTTCCTTCAACACGGTATCTCTGTCTTAACTAGAAACTAGATTCTTTTAATGAAAATAGTTTTCTTTCCTAAGGACTGTGCCTATTCTGTTTTGAAAATATTGAGCTTTGTCCTTTAACCTATAACACCAAAAAAAAATTGCAAACTGATAATAGGCACTTTATTAAAAACTAGGTTTTTCTTCTTTGCACTATTCCCTGGCTTCTTAAACAAAGCAGACCTTTCTCCTTCTGAAAAACTTTTTTTCCTTTTTCAAAAAATATTCCCAGCTTCTTAAGCAAAACAGCCCTTTGCAATCAAACAATAGATGTTTTCCTTAATCATTGTTTTGTTGTATTTTAGCAAACATGGTGGTTTCTACAGAAACTGTTTTTTTTGCCTTCATAAGACTGTGCCTTTTTCCTTAACCAAATTGACTCTTAGAACCCTCTTGAAATGTATGGTGTGGTTTTGGAGAAAGTTTCAGTTGGCAAAAAATCCAATTTGATGTGGATTGGAGGCAGTTTGAGCGGCGCTACGCTCCTGTGCATAGGCGCGTAGCATTGAACGTTGTCGGGTCAGGCCTTGGGTGCCATCTGAATCCTTGGTGGGGCCCGGCGCCTCCTAAACGCGGGGTGAACAGACAGGTGCGTCGCACTCTCCTACAGGTGCATCGCGCCGCTTGCATTTTTCTTCTATAGGCTGTTACGGGCGCGTCACGTGCTGCTTCAAGTATGTCGCGACCTAACTTTTTTGCACGGTGATGGCCCAATACTTCAAGAATGAAAACTCTTTCTTCGCCAAGTGCACAATGATACGTAAAAACCTTTTTTTGAGGGTTTCTATAGCCTTTTTGAAATGTTTGAACCGACCCTTTAGTGAATTTTTATTTTTGCCTTTGTATTTGTCATCAAACTGAAGATTTTCTCAAAACACAATATCTTTTATTTTTCAAACAAATTTTAACCTTTGTTGATCTACCCTCTGCTCATTTTTAGGAGGAGGTCTTGCAAACACTGTGTTTTTTCCATTCATATCAAAGGTTTTCTCCAAACTGTGACATTGTATATCATGTGAAAGAAGCTCACAAAAACAACACTACTGCAGCCATTCAACACCATAAGGTAAATCCATTTTTTTATGAAGTGAAGAGGCCTTTAAACCATGTGTTTTCTCCTTTTTCTTGTTTACCAAAGAGAGAAACTTAAAACATAAAGAGCTTATCTTTATCATACAGTGTGCCTTTTTGTCCTTTCGAAGGTGGACTTTCAAACTTGAAACTTGAATTTATCCTCTGATTTAAAACACCTAAAAATGCAGATTGCTTGTATCCACCAAGAATTGGTCTCCTACATCTCTATTTTACCTTTTGAATGGGCTGATCCATATGATCTGTGACCCCAAATGTTTATTTAAAGTCATTGTTTGGCCTTTAGCTCATGATGAAGGGGGACCTTCAAACAATGAAAGTTCACCTATTCTTAAAAATGTGCCCTCTGTCTTTTAAATGAGGTGAGAAAATAATTGTTGGCGCTTGCCCTTTATTCATCACTTGGAGGGATTAATTATTGATAAACCATAATGAATCTGTCTAAAAACAAGAATGCCTCTTTCCACATAAATCATCTGGGTGGACCATCTCTTTATATCAGTTGAAAAATTCACTTTAAACAGAGCTTGGTCTACCTCCTTGGCAATTTAGATGAGGCTGATTTAATCAAAATTATAACCTCTGATTTATCCTTTGAAGGAGGCTTTCATAAATATGAGAACAGAGGCCTTTTAGCACCATCATGTCACTCTTTTTCTTTTTATGTGGAAGATTCCTTTAACCTATAAACTCTCATTTGTTTCACCACTATTCTTCAACTAGGCTTTCCAAAAGAAAACATTCTCAAACATAATTTTAAACCCTGCTATGCATTCTCTGTTCATCTTTGGAGGAGGTGGCGCAAAACAGCCTCTGAAGTCACTTGAAACATCGTTGACCCTCTGCTTGTTTGTGAAGGAAGCCACATCATGTGTTTCTAACCCTCTACTTATCATTGAAGGAGTTTCCATCATGTGTTTCTAACCCTCTACTTATCATTGAAGGAGGTAATCATTAAACACAGGATCTTCATCTATTTCAATCACTGTATCTTGCACTGTATGTTTGCTTGAAGAATATCAATAGGAAACAAAGTGAATTTCGACATTTATCATTGGTAAAATCACTTGAACCTAATGTCCTCTTGCTTTATGAGGCATTGTCTGAGATGTATATCCCTTTTGTAAAATATCATTGTGAAATCTAGAATAGAAGCAATGTGATTGGTATATGGAGAGTGTTCACTGCTAGACATCATTGAACTAAATTTTCTCTTGACTGTGTTTTCAGAGGTATATTGAAATTGCCTTCGACTAATTTTCAAATCCCAGGTTCAAGGTAATATAAGAGGCAGCTGTCCTCTTACGCCTTTCATGATGATACCCTTTGGAAAGACTATGTAGCACTGACTTTGGAGGTGAATATGGAGCACTGTTGATCAGCATCACTTGGTATTTTGTGTTTATTTGACTTGAGGAATGATCTCTGATCTTCAGGAAACCTTTGGATTTAAACCATGTATACTTGTTCCTTGTTACTTTAAATCTCTCCATCTGATTACTGAAGGCAAAATATTTCAGTATGAGAAACTTGTTCAATTGATCCTTTGCTCCCATTTGCACACTGATCATCATTCAATTACACCCATGCAGAGATGTAAAAATATATTCTTTTGAACCTTGGAGAGCTCCTTTGGTGTTTGATGGAGATTTTTCCTCATCTAAGCATATTTCTTCAGACAGTGAACATCCTCATCTTTTTCTAATTTGGATCTTTGTTGAACTTCTTCTTAAATGAGACAAACAGAACTCTTAGTGGTGTGTGACCTATGGATAGATCAAGGCTTGTTTTGTGAAATAGGGAAAGGTTCATGGTTGACTGGTACTAGACACAAGATTTTTGGCTTAGGGTAGCTTAGCCAAGGAAAAAATCCCTAAACACCACTATCTAACTTAGAGACAATAGTCACAGATTCTGAGTGTTTTCTTAGGCATGATCAGATTTTCATATGACAAGATGATTAGGGATAGAGGAGCAGACACTTTGTCAACCTTGGGATAGTGAATGGTATGAGAAAAAAGGGAAAATGATAGCTAAGAAACAAAGTTATGACAACTATATATAGGGAGACTTTGCTGAAGCGAGATATGACTTGAAAACTAAAGACTATTCTTATCATAGGCTGATAAGGAGGGTTAGGAGGACAAAAAATTGTTTGGGGTGTTTTCTAGAAGATAGATTAACATATTGAAATTAGATTCTAGAAAACTCAGCTAAGGAAACTAGTCATCAACAACAGGTAAAAAATACTGATGACTAACAGTGGCTCCATTTGGGGAGGGCAGCTCCTTTTCAGGAGGTGTCCAGAATTGCAGATCTCTAGCTTGTGAAGACCAGTGCCTTATCCATTGATGCAAATTTCTCTCTTTCTTGATGCTATTTCTGAAAATTGACAGCATGATTAGCATCAAAGTCATCTCTACCTACCTAGCTATATTTCCTAACAGTTTTTCTTCTTTAGGTGCGCTTGGAATAACAACTCTTTGACATGATATTTTTGAAAAAATGAAAACTATCTACTTCTACACTTATATCTTCAAAGAGTTTAGATTAGACTGATGAAATCCTTTGATTCTCTACCTATGCTAGATCAACTGTCAAGATTAAGCTGTTTGACATGATTTCATTCACTAAACTAAAACATGAAACTGAAAAATGACTAAATCATGATTAGAAAGTATGATTTGTCATGTGTTTGTTTTTCATCCCTGTTTTCCTCTTTGGCTTTGTTTTGAGCATGTGGAACTAGTATCTTTTCCTAATCTACTTTTATTGACAAGTCAAGCTTACATATTTTGAATATCATTCTTTTTTACTGACTTATCAGCAATCAATTTAAAACATGCTTAGTTATGATTAGGTTAGATAACTGAACAAGACATCTTTTGAGCACTAGTAGTGGCATTTATACTTGTTCACTTTCAGCATGACTATTTTTTGGGTATGGGGCTATACCATTTCTTTAGAAACTGCCCTCTTTTTTTATTTTTCTATTGTTTTTTATTTTCTATTTTTTTACTTTTTCTTCAAACAATCTGGAACTAAAAATATGCTCACAAGGCTGAGCTTATTTTTCACACCTATCTATCTATCCTAATATAACCTGTACACAACATACATTCATTTAGTGAAATATCTTTTCAAACAAAGCCAATCAAGCAGATGATTCCATGAGGGATTTAGTTTCATCTTTTTAAGAGTGCTGAAGAAAAGAAAAGGACACTTCCACTTTGCTTGTTTTCGAAAAATAGTGCCTAAAATTTTTCTCACTCTTTGCAACAGACTGTTCTGGGTGGAACACACTACTCCTTTAGATTTCTCAAGGAAAACAAAAAATGGATCTTGGAATAATACTTGATCTACATGATTTGATATATAAGCTTCATTCATGACTACTCTTTCTTCCACTTGGCTATATTCGGGACTCTCTTGGGAAAGAAACTATTCCCCTTGCTCATGATCACTTGAACTGTCAAAATCATCATTTATTGCAGTGTAGTCTTCTTTCCAAGCTGATGTGTTCTGATTAAGTGGACTGAAAACTGTGTGAAGGTCATCATGTTGACGAGCAGGGATACACTTTTGAAATAAAGCTCTTGAGAGGATAGTGTGACCACCCTTATGTGATTATCAACCTTTATTTCTTCATCTGCAATTTGTAACTCACTGGAACTTGGTGGCTGCAAATCTAGAGTTAAGGAGGATTCCATGTTCAAAATGATTTTCTCAACCATTTCAGGAAAAGGCTTCTCATGGGAAAATTGCTCAAGAATTTCATCGTCCTCCTCAACCTCATCATCAAAGCTGAAAGACTGTTGATTTCCAATTATGTGAATGTTATTTCTGATGGACTGAAGTGAAGTAGAGAAAAAAGTCAGAGACTCTTCACTTACTTCTAAACTCTCAAGGCTTTCCTCATCAGTGTCATAAGTGACCTGTCTTGGCTGATTTATGCTTTCAATCCGATGACAGTTAACTTCATCCCACACATCAACTGTTGATGGCTCTGCAAGGTTAGCTTCTGCTTGGATATCATAATCATCAACATATTGATCAAACCTTGGAGAATCATTAATATAAGTAATATCACCAGCCATGCATATTGGACTATCAGATTTTTTATCTTCAAATTTATTTACAAATCTATTTTTTGACTTATGGTTTGCAAGATTAGCAGGAGAAAGATCAAAAAAAAATTGTTCATGTGAAGTTTTAGAGGCTGTCTGCATGTTTATGAGTTCATCTATCTCCTCTTCAGTTAAAAAGGGAGGAATTTTTATCTCTCTTTGGATATAACTACAATAGTCCTCTTTCTCTTGGGAAAGCTTATTTGGAGGATGAATGTCTTTTTGGGCTTCACCTATTGGAGATGATGAATCATCACTTGTGCCTTTAGACAGATCCTATGGGTTCTCTTTCATTTCTTGATTGTTTTCATCTTCAACCAATTCTTTGTGATGTTGAGGATAGTTAGCATGTAATTCATGAGTTTCTTATGGTAGATTTTCAAGAGGCTAATTTTCTTGTATGAACTCAAATGACTCAAAGCATAAAGGTAGAGATCCTACAGGTTTTGATTTTTCTTCTATTTCAGATTTGAATTCATTTTCAATCAACTCTTCTTGATGTTTGGGATAATAAGCATGGGATTCATGAGTTGCCTCTGATAGATTCTTAGGAGGCCAATTTACTTGTATGAACTAAAATGACTCAAAGCATAAAGGTAGAGATCCTACTGGTTTTTTTTTTTCTTCCATTTCAGATTCTGTGATTTCAAGATGGCTGATAGATTCTTTAGAGCATTCCTCTGTGTTCTTATTTTCAAATTTCTCATTGGGCCTATTTTGTTTTTTACTCTTGTCTTGTAATGGTTGAGTGTGTTCCTCCTGAGGAAAAAGTGTAGGTTGCTTTGAATAAGCAGTGTTAACCTTAACTTTGTGTCTTTCTCTTTTCTTGTCAAGTAGATGCATCAGTTTGCCGAATATATATACCAATTTTTCCAAATTTTCCACTGTGTTCTTACTTGGATCCATATTTGTTTACCAGAAAGAGTTACTGTGTCCTTTCAACCAGTCTAGAGTTTTCTACCAGTGGAGTCTTTTGGTCTATTGAGAGTTGTGGAGTCGCCAGGTGGAATATTTGAAATTTTTTGTCCACCATTAGCATGATTGGAATTTCTCAATACATTCCCAGGAGATTTTATAAGGAGTAGTGGAGTAATAGGCCTATTGGAGGCTAGTGGAGTCACCAGGTGGATGTTTTTGTTATATTTAGAGATCTGTGTTTATGTTCCACCACCAATAACTGATAAAAAAAACCAATCTAGGGATTTTTTTTTCGGGTTTTCTGTGTTTTTATATGTAGCCTAGTTTGTAAGAGTTTTCTAAACCTGATTCATCACTTTGCTAAGATGGTGAAACAATAATATTTTACTCTAAATGATTTCATAGGCTATTTGTCTAAGTTTAATTTTGAAGGACTAATGAGTCTACAAGAGTTTTCTAGACTTTCATGTACTCAGTATGTCCCACCGTGATTGCCATTATGTTAGTGTGGCGATGAGGTGGATGATTCACTAGATATTATTGAAGACAAGGGATTTTTGGAGTCCTAATGTTTACTTAGATTGTCACTAACTCATAAAATCCCCACCTTTATCGCCATTATGTTAGGGTCCCGTGATTTGGGAGATTGGCAAGCCAAATGACAGGGTAACATTAAACCAACTTTGGAGCCCTAGGACCTAGCCTTCCGGGACTTAGAGAGGGCTCTCTCTATTATGCAAAGGATGTAAACTTGTTTGCTTTCTATGTTTTTTGATTTTAGGCTAGTTGTTAAGTTTGTTTTAGTTTGTTTTAGGTTTTTTTGAAGGAGAAGTAATCAAAGGATAACTAGATCAAAAGTTTGTCAGATCAAATGGGCTATGGGGTTGATAAGGTCGAGACTGTCTCAAAGGGTGGACAAGGTATATTACAGGGCCGATTTGGTCGAGATAAATGGATTCTTTGGGCGTAAGTGAAATGATATGGACACTAAGTTTGTGAAAGACAAAGAGGTTTTTAAAGCATAAATAGTTTCACAACAAACATTCATGTGGTAGGGATAACCATTAATCACTATAAATGAAACTCAAACTGATAGATGCATAAAATAAACATTCAGGTGATACATAGAAGTATAAGACCCTCTAACTTTGGGAAAATCACCTTCAAACTTTTCGGAAAAAAAATAAGACAAATAAACAACTCAATATATGAAGAGGGAACTCCTAAACATCATAATTTGAGCTATCAGGAACTTTGAAATAAGATTGCAAATCATAGGCAAAGGGCAAGATCGAAACAAGACCTCTTTGGTTTAACTAGGACAATAAAATATTCAGAGAAAGGTTTTAGTGATGGGGTTTTGGTTAGCTATGAGTAAGCAGGGAATACCATGAATCATACTAGATAGCATACGTAATAACCTATAATGAAACTGATAACAATTTCTTAGGGTATCAAAGAGAAGTTAATAATTCTTTTACATAACCAAGAAAGAAGAAAAACATAGAAGCTGTAATGAATCAGGAAACTTGAGGTGCCTCCATGGGCATGTCTCAAATCTATTGTTTACTGACCTACAACAAGAAAGAAGCATGAAAAAATGTATGATAAACTAAGGAAACATAACAGATAAGGAACACAATACCATTCACCAAGCCATGGAATCCTACAAATAGTCCTTCTCCATCATCCAAGTCAAACAAGAAATTATCCACTTCATGAGACAAAGTATTTCTTCAAATATTGTAATACCATATATTGCTCTATAACATCAAGTTCAGCCTCTTGTTACAATTAAATCTCTTGGAATATATTGGCCAAAGAGAAAGAAACTATCCAAGAGCATCTAGAAGGCCATTGGCCTATTAAAAATATCTTATTTTGTCCTTGAGGCTTTGCAAAGCCCAAGGCACAAGATATCTTCAAAAATATCTTTTTAAGCTAACAATAGAAATAGAATTGAATTTTAATCATTGAAATGGTGATAAATATAGCTAGACGCGCATTTGGAGAAGCAGATTCAGAAAACTGCCTTTTTAGCCAAAATGCTACAGGAGCGTAGCAGCAGAAAGAAGCCTATATTGCAGACAACTTTTGAGGGACCTCACGATGTCAAAACGAGGCCCGTGATAGCTCGTTGGAAAGCCTTAGATGTCTAGTTTCTAAAACTACTTGATCCTTCTAGAAATGATACATATACATCTATGAAAAGGTGAACTGAGTGAAAAAACCCACGGGGGTTTCATCTGCTGATATGTGAGGCAGAAAGGTGAATTTTGACTAATTTTTGCCTCTTTGGGGGACCAAAACACCTCCTTTGGATCTGAAAATTTGTGAGTAGTTGCCCCCAAATTTATTCCATCCAAAAAATTGACTTTCATGAGCTGAGGATGCTCCTAACACCCATGGCAGTGGTTAGAAAAATGTGCAATTAAGGCCAAAAAACACAAAAAACAAAATGATGTCAAAATTTTCTCAATTCTGATGAGCAAGCCCCTTATGGGTTCTTAGAAGCATGCAAGGAAGCTGAGGCCAAGACTTCAAGCCTAGATATGCCTTTCTCCACTTTTTCTACTGGGCGCCTCTTTCGGGCAGTTTTGAGCCTTTCTTGAGCAAGTTTAAGCTTTCTTCGGGAAAATTGGTTAAATTTCTTGTACTGCCCGGTCATCTTCCTCTGTAGATCCAAGTCTCTATTTTATTTCTCTAATTTATCCTTAAAATTATTGTGGGCTCTTTCAATCCATGATTCTTTATCATTTTCTATTTCTTGGGTGAACAATTGAGTGAGAGGATAAGATCGAACAAGGGCTACTTCTTCTTCCTTATTTTTCTCCAAATATTTCCTAAGACCCATAGTTCTAGGCCTCTTTCTCATTGGCTACTCTTCTTCTTCAGTATCATCAAATTCGCCCATACACTCTTCAAGCTTGATTTGTGCTTTGTAGGCTTCCCTTTGGTATTTGAAAGCACGGGCCTCATAAACTGCCATTTGACCACTCATTTGTTTATTTTGGATTTGTAGAACATGTATGAGGTCCTTTGACCTTTCTAGATCAGCTTCTAAGTCATGAATTTGGGTTTCGCTGTTTTTCAAAAGAGACTCAAGAATTCTAGCTTCATCATCTCCAGCATCACTGTCTATCTATATGATGTCAAACTCCCTTTCCTTTTCATGACTACTCTCCTGCTGTTCCTCTTTTTCTTTACCCTTGCCTTGGGTAGACTTCTTGGTCCTTTTCCTCTTTGGAAATTAAACAATACTCTTCTTAGGAAATTTTCCTCTACTTCTTAGCGCTCTTGTGACATTCCTAGTCACTGTTGGAGTGATCTTCTTCTTTCCAGATATAGCATTTCTAGGCTTCCCCAATTTTGGAAGAAGAGTCACGGCCCCTTGCCTAGGAGAGGCAGCCAACACATGCTCTTGGCTATGTTGAGCAGAATAGAGAGGAGTTTTTTGCACTTTTTCAACTTTATTTTTTACATCACTGCCTTCATCAACATCTGCTCCAGCTTCACCTTTATCATTTTTTTGAACTTCTTGACATATGTTGCCTTCAACCTCATCAGTGTTGTTTAGAATATGTTCTTTAGGGTTGTCAGATTCATCATCCCTTTCTTCTGCTTGAACATCTATACTGTCTACTTGTAGATTTCCTTGTTTACCGTCATTACTGTCTTGAATTTTTTGAGGGTTGACTTCATTAGGACTGTCTTCATTGGGACTTTGCATGCTGCAATTATCTTCAATTTTTTCTTTACCCTCTGTGTGTGGGCTGCCACCATGGTCACCACTTTGATGCTTATGGTCACTAACTTGAGATTTTTATTCTGGTTCATGCTCACTAATTTTCTTAGTGTCCCCATGTTCCTCATTACCACTAACCTCAAGCCTGCTTTCAAAAGACTACTCTTTTTCACTATCAATCATGGTTGATGTTTGCCTTTGAGGAGTATTTTGACTTGATGGAGGAGAGAAATAGTGAGTGGAGGGTGAGGAGGATATGTGAGATGGGCCATGAGATGAAGAGGCAGTGGAAAAATCTGGATGAGAAATGAAAGTCTCCCAAGACACTCCTTTCTTTTCAAGCTGGTGAAGGATGATGATTTTGATGAGGGAATGATGGAAAAGACTGGATTTTTGCTGAGAAGGAGGTATTTTTTGAACAAGGGAGGACATCTTGTCTATGTTTTTGCAGAGGAAGAAAGGTAGGTTCACCAACTGAGTTCTTGTGAAATGCATGAGAAGCCTGATGTGATAGGAATAAATCCAGGAAAACCTCCCTTCACATGTGAAATACTTCATGATGACTCTCATGAGGGGGGCATAGCTGCTCAATAAGTGAGAAAAAGGAAATATAGCTTGGAAAGCATCTTGATGGTCTTGTTTTAAGAAAGGTTTATAGTGATTCAGATCTAGGTATGCTTGTTTGAACCAATTTTCTCCTAAATAGGGGATATTAGTTGCTTTGGAGACAGCCCTAGGAGTGAGTTTAAAGTCTAGACCTGCTAGGTGGACATGTTTTCCTTGCAGCCTTAGGGTGAACAATTGTGTTAAGGGAGGGTAATTGGTGACCTCCTGGAATTTTTGGCAAAAATCGAGGAAGGCCACCTCATGGAAGTTAAAAAGAATTGAAGGGTATTCATTTACTTCTTGAGTTGTCACAGGCTCAAAAATTTTGTGAAATCCCCCCTTGCTGACTTTATTTGGAGGCATAGCTTTGTTTTAGGCTTTATTTCACTCTTTTATAAAAACAGGCCTTCAAAATTAACTAAAAATAAAACTATTCCTTCAACACTGTATCTCTGTCTTAACTAGAAACCAGGTTCTTTTAATGAAAATAGTTTTCTTTCCTAAGGACTGTCCCTTTTCTGTTTTGAAAATATTGAGCTTTGTCCTTTAACCTTTAACACCAAACAAATTTCGCAAACTGATAATAGGTGCTTTACTAAAAACTAGGTTTTTCTCCTTTGGATTATGCCCTGGCTTCTTAAACAAAACAAACCTTTCTCCTTTTGAATTTTTTTTTTTCCTTTTTCAAAAACTATGCCTGGCTTCTTAAGAAAAGTAGGCCTTTGTGATCAAACAATAGCCTTTTTCCTTAATCATTGTTTTTTTGTATTTTAGAAAACATGGTGGTTTCTAGAGAAACTGTGTTTTTTGCCTTCATAAGGCTTTTCCTTTTTCCTTAACCAAATTGACACTTAGAACCCTTCAAAATCAAAATTTTAGGTGATGAAAAAAGTAAATACCTCTTGAGATGTATGGTGAAGTTTTGGAGAAAGTTTCAATTGGCAAAAAAATCGATTTGATGTGGATTGGAGGCAGTTTGAGCGGTGCTACGCTCCTGTGCACAGGCACCTAGCATTGAACGTTGTCGGGTCGGGCCCTGGGTGCACTCTGAACGCTGGGCAGGGCCAGGCACCTCCTAAATGTCGGGTGAACGGATAGGCGTGTCGCGCTCTCCTATAGGCACATCGCGCCGCTTGTATTTTTCTTCTGTAGGCTGTTACAGGCACATCACGCGCTTCTTCGGGCACGTCGCGACCTAACTTTTCTACACGGTGATGGCCCGATACTTCAAGAATTAAAAATATTTCTTCACCAAGTGCAAAATGATACGTAAAAACCTTTTTTTGAGGGTTTCTATAGCCTTTTTTAAATGTTTGAACTGACCCTTTAGTGACTTTTTATTTTTGCCTTTGTATTTGTCATCAAACTGAAGATTTTCTCAAAACACAATATCTTTCCTTTTTCAAAATTTTTTTAACCTTTTATGATCTTCCCTCTGCTCATTTTTTGGAGGAGGCCTTGTAAACACTGTGTTTTTTTCATTCATAACAAAGGTTTTCTCCAAACTGTGACATTGTATATCATGTGAAATAAGCTCACAAAAACACCACTACTGTAGCCATTCAACACCATAAGGTAAATCCATTGTTTTATGAAGTGAAGAGGCCTTTAAACCATGTGTTTTATCCTTTTTCTTGTTTATCAAAGAAAGCAAATTAAAACATAAAGAGATTATCTTTATCATAAAGTGTGCCTTTTTTTCCTTTCGAAGGTGGCTTTTCAAACTTGAAACTTGAATTCATCCTCTGATTTAAAACACCTAAAAATGCAGATTGCTTGTATCCGCCAAGAATTGGTCTCCTACATCTCTGTTTTACCTTTTGAATAGGCTGATCCATATGATCTGTGACCCCAAATTTTTATTTAAAGTCATTGTTGGGCCTTTAGCTCATGATGAAGGGGGACCTTCAAACAATGAAAGCTCACCTATTCTTAAAAATGTGCCCTCTGTCTTTTAAATGAGGTGAGAAAATAACTTTTGGTGCTTTCCCTTTATTCATTACTTGGAGGGATTAATTCTTGATAAACCATAATGAATCTGTCTAAAAACAAGAATGCCCTTTTCCACATAAATCATCTAGGTGGACTATCTCTTTATATCAGTTGCAGAAGTCACTTTAAACAGAGCTTGTTCTACCTCCTTGGCCATTTAGATGAGGCTGCTTTAATCAAAATTATAACCTCTGATTTATCCTTGAAAGGAGGCTTTCATAAACATGAGAACAAAGGCCTTTTAGCACCATCATGTCACTCTTTTTATTTTGATGTGGAAGAGGCCTTTAACCTATAAACTCTCATTTGTTTCACAACTATTCTTCAACTAGGCTTTCCAAAAGAAAAAATTCTCAAACTTAATTTTAAACCCTGCTATGCATTCTCTGTTCATCTTTGGAGGAGGTGGCGCAAAACAGCCTTTGAAGTCACTTGAAACATTGTTGACCCTCTGCTTTTTTGTGAAGGAAGCCACATCATGTGTTTCTAACCCTCTACTTATCATTGAAGGAGGTTATCATTAAACACATGATCTTCATCTATTTCAATCATTGTACCTTGCTCTGTATGTTTGCTTGAAGAATATAAATGGGAAACAAAGTGAAATTTTACATTTATCATTGGTAATATCACTTGAATGTAATTTCCTCTTGCTTTATGAGGCATTGTCTGAAATGTATATCCCTTTTGTAAAATATCACTATGAAATTTGGACCAGAAGAAATGTGATTGTTATATGGAGAGTGTTCACTGCTAGACATCATTGAACTAACTTTTCTCTTGACTTTTTTTTTCAGAGGTATATTGAAATTAACTTTGACAAATTTTCAAATCCCAGGTTCAAGGTAGCATAAGAGGCAGTTTTCCTCTTATGCCTTTCATGATGATACCTTTTGGAAGGACTATGCATCACTGACTTTGGAGGTGAATATGGAGCACCGCTCATCAGCATCACTTGGTATTTTTTGTATTTGACTTGAGGAATGATCTCTGCTCTTTAGGTAGCCTTTGGATTTAAACCATGTGTACTTGCCGCATTTTACTTTAGAGCTCTCCATCTGATTACTGAAGGAAAAATATTTCAGTATGAGAAACTTGTTCAGTTGATCCTTTGCTCCCTTTGCACACTAATTATCATTCAATTACACCCTTGCAGAGATGTAAAAATATATTCTTTGGAACCTTGGAGAGATCCTTTGGTGTTTCATGGAGATTTTTCCTGAACTAAGCATATTTCTTCAGACAACGAACATCCTCATCTTTTCCTGATTTGGATCTTTGTTGAACTTATTCTTAAATGATACAAAGTGACCTCTTAGTGGTGTGTGACTTATGGATAGGTCAAGGCTTGTTTTGCGAAATAGGAAAAGATTCATGGCTGACTGGTACTAGACACAGGATTTTTGGCTTAGGATATCTTAGCCAAGGAAAAACTCCCTAAACACCACTATCTAACTTAGAGAAAATAGTCACAGATTCTAAGTTTTTTCTTAGGCATGATTAGATTGTCATATGACAAGGTGATTAGGGATAGAGGAGTAGACACTTTTTCAACCTTCGGATAGTGAATGGTAAGAGAAAAAAGGGAAAATGATAGCTGAGAAACAAATTTATGACAACTATAGATAGGGAGACTTTGCTGAAGCGAGATATGACTTGAAAACTAAAGACTGTTCTTATCATAGGTTGATAGGGAGGGTTAGGAGGAAATTTTTTTTTTTGGGGTGTTTTCTATATGAAAAATTGACATATTGAAATTAGCTTCTGGAAAACTCAGCTAAGGAAACTAGTCATCAACAACAGGTAAAAAATACTGATGACTAACAGAATGCTCAAAAGATGCCTACTAATCAAGGCTCGATGTTGGTTTCTCATCTCCAACATGAGGTGAAGGAGGAGGAGGTGGAGTACAAGAATGATGATCATTCCCCTCGTGATCGTGATCATGATCATCCGATGAGATGATCTGTTGCGCATATCCATGCTCCTATCCCTCCTAGCCGCCAATACCCTAGAAGCTCCAACAATATGACGCACAAGGGTCATCATATTGCGAGGCATGTCTCTCCAGAGCTCTATAAGCCTACGATCATCCTGGATCTCTCTGATCATAGCAAGGAAGACTCCCTCATCAACCAGGAGTCGACATAGTTAATCACCCAAATCCATCATGAATTGGATGTTTTCCCTATGTCGTATCCCCGTGGGTATATGCACCCGAGGATTAGGTTTGTCACCCTGATCCGCGACCTCTACCATCTCCTCATCATGATCTACTAGATCATCCAGTGGGGGTGGAATCATGTCCCCATTAAATGTGCGAATATCTACAAAATATATAATACACAATAATAATTACACAATTTTATTAAACAATTTAATAAAACAAGTTAAAGAACGTGTTAGAATAAATTTTATTCTAATTAATTAATTAAGACAATAAAATGAAACTATATATATTTAAATAAAACACTAATATTACCTCTAGCATCTAGTGACTCATCCTCTGTGAAGAGGATGTTAGTACACCCTCGCCAATCCAAACTCGTGTACAAACACGAGACCATCATGAATGAGTGATCATCAACACTAGTTAGCAGCTCGAGTGCATCACTAGATATCTTGACCTGATAGTTGGATAGGCCCCTCTTGGGCATCATCTGGCCCCACATATACATCCGTACATGTAATGTTGACCTACGAGGGTGCCGAACAAAATTTTTCTCGTCTCCGGAATCCTCTCAAAAAATAAACAAACTAACTCTGAAGCAAAAGGGAAGGTTAACCTCCCACATGCTTGAGAACGACATCTATCTAATGCTATACAAAACTACCACAAAAAAATGGCAGACCATCTCATAAGTCATGACGTCTGGAATGAATAATCAACATAAAATAAAAGTAGGCTACTAATGCATTTCACGTCACTAGTATAGTGTGCAATGGTCGTCAGTAGTAGTGAGAGGCACCTCACCTCCTCTAGACCAAGTGAAGAAATGTGTAATTGACCACTGGACACCTGAAAATCTACAAAGTGAGCATATCACACATAATGTATCTCTGGGAGTGCACCAAATGACTCCTTGCTACATAACTGACAGGGAAATCTGGGAACTGGGGAAAATCCTGCTCCCTCCTACATAAGCCAGTAATAAAATAAATGTCCTCCCTAGTGGGCTCATACCACTAGCCAGGATTGACCTGGAAATCATGTCGGTGGGCATCCCACCTGTAGATTAATTGTCCCAATAACCCACTATTCCCCTTCAGGGATGTAGCCTCCTCGTAGAAATTTAGAAGATATACCTCCCTTAAGAGCAACTGGGTTGTTGCTGTAATAGGGTTAGGTTACAAACGTCTCTCCCTCTCCCATGCCTCCCACTGTTGAATCATGTTCTAACGGTCCTCCATATGCTCTTGTTATTCCCTCTACTCTCTCCGTTGATGTTGCTGAATGATTCATGTATTAAATACATTTTTTTTATTAAATGAGAAATGTATATATATATATATATATATATATATAATTTTTATTGAAAAAAATAAATTCGATGTGCCCAAAAAAATAGTCATGCACCATTACTGGTGCGTACTTGTTTATCACGCACCGCCCATGGTGCACATGAAAAAAGTTTGCACACTACACGAATATAAAATATTTTTTGTGTGGTGCGTTGACCAAAATATCCACCTCGAGGTGGTTAGTTTGGTCAATTCACTATCTGACAATAGTACATAATTACTGGTGCAGTATGGTAAATGAAAGCACCGCCATACAACCATACATATTCTGTTATTTTTAACAATTTTATATGGTTGGTGCTACCCAAAACCGACACACACCGCACTATTTTAGTGTTACAACAGTGAGAATTTTCTCAGTACCACACCATAACCTGGTGAAATTTCTGTTAACACTCTTCATTGTTCGACTTGTAAATTTACATGCAGCATCTCGAACGGTGTGAACTGAATGACTCGAATGCCTCGCAGATTTTTTTTTTTTTAACGGTAAATTTTAAGTGAATTTGAGAAACTAGTCCACTAAAAGGTTAATTTATTGAGAAAAAAGTAGATTACCTACACATTTGCGCGTCTAGGAGGCATATTTTCCAAGGAAAACTAAAATATAAATTTTCCTACCATTTTCAAAAATTTGAACCCCACACAGTGAGAAATGGATGGAAGAAATGCGCACAATGGGAGAACCGATGGCAGGGTGCCTCAGATAAGACAAACTTACACCGGTTCTTGAGAGATCTAGAGCACTGAACAAGTAAAAATGAGTTTTTTTATGGCTGGTAATTTTTTTAAATTTAACCCTTTTTCGGTGTGCTTGATTATGAGACATACTAGGTGGTTTTATCAATGGCGCATCACACTTCGTTATGGTGTGATGGATTACTAAGACACATCTGGCTGGTTTTTACTTAGAGCATAGTTATTGGTGTGCCATTTGATAGTGGACGGGTGCGCTGGAGTATTGAGACGCACTAGGCCAGTTTGTACAGGGAGCATAGTGTCTCGGTATGCCATTTGATAGTATGCAACGATGTGTGTTTCATAAAATGCACTGGTGTGTGTTATGATTAGAAACGCACCACAAATAAACATCTGCAAAAATCTCCACCCACCAACCTCCTCTACTAACATCCTCTACAAATGGATATCTGGGATATTTTTATAAGGGCTTCCTCAAACTCATCCACTAGAGTGTCTTTTCCTTGTAGTGTTAAAAACATTGTTCTTTTTTATAAAATTCATGTGAGAATTGAAAGAAGAAACTTGTGAGCTTTTCAAAGGTAAGGATCATCATTTTGGATTCAAATAACCATTAAGTTTTATATATGATGGTGAATGTTATGAAAGTTTAATTTTGTTAGGTATATGTTTAGCAAAGAATGTCTTCTCGGTTCATGCACATTGAAAGTAGGGATATTCTTGTTGCTTCTACATCTTAACACATTTTATCTCTTTTAAATCCTACTTGGGATATCAAACATTAATAAAAATAATGTTTATAGGTTTTGGAGCACCTATGTGACAACTATTTTTGCTAATCCCTCTTGTAAATAAATTTCCATGAATTGTAATTCATGTAAATAATATATGGAAATTATGTTCCAATGGTTTTCTTTGGTTAAGTCACATCTTTTGTTTTTGTGGATTATCTTAAACCATTACAATTCAAAGGTGGTTCATAATTTACATGAATTCAACTAGTTTCAAAATATTCCAACAAACCATGGTTTCAAGTGGTTTTCAATAATTTGCACGGTTTCAAGTGGTTTTTAATAATTTCCATGCTTTCAAGTGGTTTTCAATAATTTGTATGGTTTTAAGTGATTTTATTTATTTTTTGTTACATATTATTTTTTAACTACCTCGTATTACTTTTAATTCTTATTTTATCTTATTTGTATTGTTTCATTCTCCATTTTTTTATGATTTTCAATCAGATTTTTAAAATACATTATGGAGCAAGTAATATGAGAAGTGACACAATTTGAAGTAATTTTAAATCAACAAGATATAAAAGTAATTAATATGATACTTCTTACACCATCCATAAAATCTTAAGGAATTAACATGCCACCCCATTTATTGTGCAATCTATTAAGATTAATGTAAATTATAATTTAGCAGAGGATCGAAGGTCTCATCACAAGTTGACCTACCATGATCATAGGATCTAGTGGAGTGACATTACCATTTCTGGTTATCATGCTAAGGTAATGGCCTTTGGATTTTTAGTCAAGGTACAAAAGGTCATCACGAGCCGAATTTTTCACCTCATTAGCTCTAGTGAATGGCATTGTGGTTAACTGGTCACCACACCATAATAATGGACTTCGGAAAATACTTTAAAAAAAATTATATAACAACAAAACTCTAAAATTATCTAAGGAAATGGGATACTAAAATCTCAAAGGGTTAAAAAGGAAACTCTGTCGAGGCTATGGATGACTTCTAGTAGTAGAGGACATGCCTGTTGTATTGAAGTAAAACTAACAATTACAATATAGCTTGGATTTTTTTTCCTTCAAAATCAAAGAAATAAAAGTCATTAAATTTATTTTGGACATTTTTAAAACCTTCCTACTATGTGGTGATTTCTGGTTCTTTGTGGGAATTTCACTATAATTCTACACACTAGAAATATTAGTTTTCCAGAAATTCAACATTATAATCTAATCTCCCTTATTTTCTCTAATGATGCGCTTGATACAAAAATTAATGCCATCCATCTAATCATTCGGATACATTTCCCCATGTGTTTATTTTTTCCGCATCCATCGCGGGCCTTAATAAATCCACATGGGCTTCACTTAATGAAGCTATGACATATCATGTGCATTCATGGCATACTAAACAATGCTCTTAATTTGACTACATATTGGAAAATGCCTATAAAAATTATATTATATAACCCCCTACCAATATGAACCCAATACAGCTTCCCAATTTAAAAAGCCCCTACTTTAACTAGAAATTGTAGGTATCCATTTTTTCATTAACATTGTTTATACCCATTTATATTTTTTCATTAACTTTGAGCTGCATTTTTATACCTGTAAATATAAAAACCCTTCAACCCCTATTATATGCTAAATATATTATGTCATTTTTTCCTTAATATATATCCCCCAATATGAATGCACATGATATGGTATTTCTACGCCAGTGAAGCCCTCGTGAATAAATCACGCTATCATTACTGCACATAAATTATAATCATTTCCTCATGCATCATAGATATATCATGATTCCTATCTATCTATTTTATGGTCACTTTACCGCATTGCATTAATGTACCATTATCCTTCAAACTTGCTAAATCTTCCATCTTGTCAAAATTTTATTAACAACTGTAAACGACCTCTACTCATATTAGGGGGCGAGTTGGCAGTGACATGTGAATATCATTTTAAATTTTGAATACCATTGCATGTCATCAAAGTTATATCTTACTATAACTCTGCATTGCAAATTCTGTTGTTTCCAAATTGCAAGACTATGTCCTAGTGAATAGTTAATGGGTGGGCATTCAGTCTGAAATGAACCCACATAGCTACAGGTCTAAGAATAGGTACACTATTTCTTAATTCAAGCTAGATGGATAGCATAGTTTGGACAAATACAGGGGTTTGACGATGAGGTAGCATTAGATTTCACTAACAGTTGGGACAATGGTGTAGTAGTGGAGAGAAATGTATAGGTACAATTAAATGAAAGTGCAATAGAAAAAGTGACAGGGCTTTCAATGGAAGGAGAAAAGTGGTATGAAATACACACCTCTCTTTAGAACGTGACCCTTATTTTCTTAAATATTGCCGAATAACTGATCAATAAGTGGAAGGGATAAAACCCCAATTCATTACCTAAGGCATAGAAGGAGATAGCAAGGATTTTGAAGTGATACATCACCTGCGATGGAAGGTACGATGAGGTAAGGGTGCATCATCTTAAACTCATGGAATTTATAAGAAAAATGTAACTCCGAACATCCCATATTTTCTTAATTCATTTTTTCATGAGACTACTATTATATTAAGGAGGTCCAAAGTCCAAGCCATCGTTGTAAGTCACCCTGGGCTCATAAAGCTACTAGTTACAAGAAGTCTTACCCAAATCCAATAGACTTGGGAAAGGTTATTTACAAACCCTGATGATGATCAATATTCCTTTGAAAAAAGAAACAATGGTTGGAACATCTAGGGAAATTTTAGATAGTGATAAGAAACCAAAGGGGGAGAATGAGAAAAACTTAAATGAAACCCCCATGACATAAAACATTTTGTGAGAGACTATATAGATTGATAAACCTCAAAAACTTAGCCGAGAAGATAAAAGGATGGAATTAGTTTTCTCTTCCATGCCTAAGAAAAGGAGGAGGTCTACTAAACTTAGAAAGGGCCAGAGTTCCATGAACCCTCTTGAGGAGCCGATAGAATAAAAATAAGCTTAGGATGTATCAACTTAATATCAGATGGAATAAGAAACAACAATATCCCAAACATTAGAAGGGCTATAAAGTTTACTAGATACTATAAATTTTCGAAAATATCTAACCACTTCAACAAAAGGACTTATAGTCTATTATGATAGTCCTCTATACCAAGGGGCTCCACAAAATTCACCAGTTGTAACCTTTGCTATTTATTCTGTAACCAATGTTATCCTAGATTCGGATAATGATTCTGAAGTTGTTTCATCCCAAGGGTTTTATAAATACTTTGTTTCCACTTTATTAAAGCCTTCCTCTCTGGAGGAAATAACTACACAGTCATTTGAAAACTTTATTAATGAAGTACAAGATTTTAGCATTGGAATTTTAGCTAAGACGCATATTTATAAGGAACCCCCGTTGTCTGGTACTGGTATAACGACAAGGGAAACTAACAGTTTACCAATGACCAAACCAACTCAAGAAATTGTTGTTGAAGAAGATGGAATAATATTTGTTGTTTCCTCCCCAATAGCCTTGGTTAATATTCCTATTGAGATGACCATAGGGAGTAAAGTTGATAGAGAGAAAGGAAAATGAAAGCTCCATAAGGAAATTGATAAGTTAAAGAGAGAGAACAGGAAATTGCAAGGGGAAGTTCAATAGTTAAAGAATTGGTTACAACGTAGCAAGTAGTTTCACATAGACTATGAGAAGAGGCCTAAAAAGAAGAAAGAAACTCAGGAAAAGGAAGTCCATAATAAGTTTATATTTGTCCTTGCTGAAGCCAACACTCGGACATACCATGTTCTTGCTATTGTTGAAGAAGGAACAAAAATTGATTCCGAAGTAGACGTGACAGAAATCCCTCCTACTCTTGTTGAAGTAGGAATTCATACTAATCCACCATTTAATTCTTATGACAGAGGGGTACAAATGGAAGAGGTCCATCCTTATACTCCCCTGATTATATAAGCCCCCATTAGGATTCTGCATAAAACTATGGAAGAATAATAACAAACCATAACAAGATATCAGGGAGGAGTAGTGTCTCGAAGGGAACATCAAGATCTACACCAACTATTTAAAGCATTGAAAATGACATAAGATGATACATATGCACAACTAAGAGAATCTGAAAAGGATGTCCAAGATTTAAAGGACCACCTCAAGAAAGTTGCAGAACAAAGAAAGAAATTTTCTCTATTTATTCAAATTCCTTGGCATGCAGGTCCCCAACTCGGAATTATACTTTATATTTTCTTGAATGATATTTTTTTCTTAAAGTAAAAGAAATTAAATATGGAAAACCACAAGAATTCAGTAATATATTGGATTTTATGTCTATTTTTCATAAAAAGGAAGAGTATACACAATATTTTATGTGTGAGTTGTATATGTATAACTTATTTTTAGAAGAGAAAGTAGAAGAAAATCCTACTCCTTTCATTGGAGATATACAATTTCAAGCTTTAATGTCATTTTAGAGGAACCAGGTTAATTGGGAAAAGGCTTATCATACCTTCCAAATACTAGAACATGGCCTTGATCTTTGTGTTAGAGGAGAACCTAAAAACCCCTTTCTCACACAGATTCATCATAAAAATTTCATACAGAAACCTGGTGTTTCTTTTATGCTTGTAAAAACCCATTATGATGTCTTTCACTGAGGAATGGAATATTTAGAAGACATCAAAGATGAGGCTCCTTGTAGAGCGAAGGAAAGATGAAAAGAATCACCAAATGAAGTTAAGAACAAAGAGAATTTTGGTTATTATAAATTACGGTATGTTATGTCCAAAATAAAATATTATTTTCACTTGGTGCTAGAAATAGGTAGCCACTAGTTAGGATGCAGGTATCGGTGCCACATGATCTAGTGTCCCCAATCATTTTATAAATTTGATCATGATTTATCTGAAGTAGGTAAGCTAGTAGCCTTTGAAGAGCTCCAAAAAATAAATGGGTTTAGGAATAGAGGACAAGAATCATACTAAGCTTACTCCTTGATTGTCCTACATGTTAACCATCATTTACACGAGGTCATGCAAAAAGGTTAGTTGGGGGGTGATGATGGGCCTCGTATTTTTCATATTTTTCTTGCCTTATTTCTCCATTTTTATATCATTTTCTAAATTATTTTGTGAGATTAAGTTATGTTAAGGAATAATGTATGTAATCCAGTAGTGTTCTATATACATTTATCATTTTATTATTTTTTGAGTGAATTTTATTAATAAAATTCTATTTCTAACAAATGGATACTTAATATTGACAAGAATCTATTGACTCACTAATATCTGATGTTGTTTCCTGGAATGGTTAGAGACTACTGTTCAAGCCTCAAACTGTTATACCCTGTTTGGAACAAATTTGTTGAGGATGATTTCTAGACGTGGCTTCTCAGATGCATTAATATTAATGTAATATAAACGAGAAACCCTGAGAATATTTATATTCTCAGAATCGCTCATTGTTAAAATAGATTCTCTGGTCTTTATCTGCTGTGGTTATGATATAAAAACTGGTACTGAACCTCAAAAGAGGATTTTAGGTTGTAATATTATTCTTTTGATACAAACTCACACTTGTAATTTTTGTAATTGATTCCTCTTTATTTTGAATGGAAGTATTTATTATCCATACTTAGTCGACTATGCTTATTTTTCTGCAATGCACTTCAATTCTGGATTTGGGCCCGATCCTGGAACACCATTGTCTTCTCTTGTATCATTAAAACTAGCATTTGATTTCTCCATTTCATCTATTTCCATATGTGTGATGGTATTTAATTCTTTGTTGTGGATTTTTTAATTTAAATACTTTTTCTTGAATTAATTTTATTGGGATTGCCATAGAATAGATATGTTGTGATTGAATCGTTAAGAAGAAATATTCGTTTCTTTCAATTCCTATAAGTTATCATATATTTCTATTTAAATTGATCAATCGTTGTTATATAGCATGATTGGATAATGTTATTATTTTATTTTGTAGATGGTGTTCCCTAATAAACAACTTGTTGTTCCCTAAGAAACAACTTTTTGTTGAGTACGTTTTATTTTTATGTTTACTTTAAAAATCCGTAGAAGTGAATAATTTGGGTAGTTTGTGATAATTAGATATTGCATATTGAATTGATTCCTCTAATATTGTAGTCTTTTTTTTCCATAGAACTCTAACAACTAGTAATACCTGCATTCCTCTTGCACAAACAATGCATATAACATTTAAATAACAAAATGAAACCTTGGGTTAATAAATTAATCTGTAGAAAATTAGTTGAACCTTTTTAGGAACAATTAATTGGCCCAACAAACACTTTCTACTCCAAAGAAGTATAATCCCTCTATGCGACATAGAGGTTAAGGCTCTCACAAAAATCCCAAGCTCTTCCTAAGCCTAAGCTTAGCAAAAATCTTGGCTCCCAAAATATTGTTATATCAGTTATGAGGATATATTTCTAATGAAGGGGGGGTGACCCTTCACATGTCCCTTTGTGACTCTTGGAATCCACTCATGACTCTTCTAATTATTTACAAAATGACCCATTACATTACAATATTACTCTTCACATTCCAATATGAACACTCTGAATTTCACTTTTACAAATAGTTACAAATATTATTACATATTCCACTCATACCCATATGAGACAAAATAGGGTAGAGACAACTCTATAGCCTAACAAGAAAAAATACTATGATTCTTGAGTTTGGGTGAAATATAGCTTAAAAAATTCTACTTGATGCTTCTCAGTCACATATTGATGCCATGCTTGGTACTATGTGATGAAATCCCCAAACTATGTGGTGGTGTTTTGATAAAAGCGGACTCTAGCCTCCATAGCATGTAGGTACAATGATTTGGAACCAGTCTCAACTTCTTTCTCAAGCATGAACAACATTTTTCAGATCTGGAACAGACTACTAATGTAGTTCTTCATGTTCTCTCTATGAAGCTCCAATTCCTCCTAGGTGGTGATATGTTTCAGCTTCTCCAGGTACTCATTGATCTCCTTTTTGACTTGATGCTTTCGCTTAGCTTCAGTGAGTGAGACGATTGATGGGATCTTGTGGGTTCTCACCATGAAATATAAACTATTATTTATCCGTACATATGAGTCATGAATCCTTCGAATGAAAGAGACGAGTTTCTTGTTGTTCTAGATCAAAATCCAAACTCTTTCTTTCTCTAGTTGTTCCTGCAACTTCATTTTCTTCAGTAAGGAAAATGGTGCCCCCTTGTATCGAATTTTCCATTCTTTCACAACAGTGATGGTAGCTTGTACTTTCCGAAGGATCTTGAAAATTTATTTTCTTTGTTGCTCCAAGTCATGTAAGTAGACAACTGTTTTATGTACAGTCATGAGCTCCTCATGGAGGTCTCGCATAGTATCTCCAAGTGTTGATACCTTAGAAAGTATTAATACTCTCATTTAATCCATGTAGACCTATGCAGAAGCTACATTCCGCGCTGTTGGGTGGAGTCTCTTGTCAAGAATCCTGTAAATTTTGTGCGAACTGCTTATTCTTGATCTTCAAATACTATGCATTAGATCTTGTCGCACCTGCGAAGGCCAAGTTGGCTTCAACAATAACATTTTGATTCGTGTTGGTGTCCACTACGATCACCCTCTCTCTCATGAATGGAGGTGATGCATGATCATCCGTAAAATGATTTATTTCCTCTTTTGAAATCCTCTTATGGAGTTCATCATATGACAGACTGTACACATCTATTACCAGATCATCATCTAGTGGCACTATGTCCCATTCATCGCTTAGGGATAACTCTTCTACAAGAGGTGGTGGAGTCTGAATGGGAACCTTTAGTGCTCTAGGAATCACGTCGACATCTTCATCCTGTGGCTCTAGTTCCATCTCCGTATCTGCAACTTCAATTAAGTCTTCAATCTACTAAGAAAGATCCTGATGCTAAATCTTTTCACTCTCTCCCTTTGCTGCTGGCTGGTTTTGTTCCTTCTCTTCAACTTGTATGGGTGTCGTTTCTTTCACTATGGAACCTTTCCTTCCTTATTTTTATTCTCCTCCCATTATTTCCTCCTTTTTAATCTTTCTTCCCTCAATTCTTGTTTTGGTTTCTACGCTCTCAATTCTTCTTCTTGCAATCTCTTATTCTCTCTCTTTCTATGTTCTGCTCTTTTTTTACTCTAATTCCTTTGTTCTATTGACAACCTTTATCTTTCCCTTGTCCTGTAATGGGTTGCTACCTTCTGCTGTCGTTTCTTCAGGATTTTTTGTCATATGTGGAGTGACCTGTGAATTTCTAGCTATAATGATCGACTCGCGAGGTTTGGAGGAATTGTAGAAATTCTTCCATGGATCATCCTCTGCACAATGAAATTGCACAGTGATATTTGAAAATTCCCCTCAGACCGTAAAAATTGAATTATTTTGTATGAAACTCAAACTTTATTATGGCTTTTGCTTCAGTATCTGCAACTTTGAGATTCTTAATCTCCTATAATTCAATATGCAAAGGAAGAGTGGGACATGGTGCTTTCTTATTCCTGGGAATTGATGTTAGCGACCCCGTGGCGAGATGAAATTACACTTCTTGTGGGACAATATTGTCAGTGGCATACCTTGGAAAAATGTGTAGTGGCTTCTGTCTGTTGAACACTTTATTAAGTGTAACATCAAGTAAGTCAAACCAGTCCACGATCTATGATATTACCTCCATTTCTCCTAAGGACATGAAATTTTTGTCTTGGTAAAAGATAAGATTGTATAATAGGATGATGAAGTTATCAGATAAGTTTTCCATAACTCTATGGTTGCAATCTGAAAGAAACTTATAATATATATGCACACCATTTTCTCGTGGATTCCATGCCCAGTTCATGCCAAGAAACTAATTTTGTGCAAAAAATTGCTTCCAATAAGTATGGAGACATGTAAAACCTTGATTTCTCACCCTTGGGGGGATCCCGGGTTTTTACTACATGGGCTTTCAACATATAAGCCAAAAAATATAACCAGTTGAATGAATTCACCTCATTCACCACCTGGTTCAAGAATATTTCCCATCCTTTAGGGAAGGTCTTCATCCTCTGCTGACCATATATTCTGCAAACTAATATGACTAAGAGTTTATGATCATATTTGGATTAAGGACCTAAGTAATAGCTCAAATTTCAAAGTGTTCGAAAGTGTGTCAAACCTGAGAGACCGGATAGATCTCGTCTTCCTGATTCTAGTGCCATGAACGGTTCGAAAACCGACACCGTATGAAGAAGTTATCGTGATTTGAAAAGTCCGGTAAACTGCAATTTTTGGCATTTGACCAGTTTCGACTGGGTTGCCGCAAATGGTTAGAAAACCAACACCGTATGAAGAAGTTATTGCGATTTTAAAAGTCTATTAAACTGCAATTTTTGACATTTGACCAGTTTTGACTGGGTTTTTGAAAAACCAAAAAACAATATTCTGGGGAGTATTTGATCTAAAATTGAACTTTTAATTCTAACTCAGATTAAAATTTAAAACATGTATACGGAAAAATGATTAAAAAATTCATTTAATTGAATGCTTTTAATAAAATATGTTCAATAACATAAGCAAACATTCACAAGAAAGATAACAACACAATTGATAACAGAGTTCATCCCCTCCACTAGGCTACCTCTCTGGATTCACCTCCAATAGGACGAATTGATCTATTGTCTTTCTTAATAGAGATAAATGTACATTAACTTTTATATCAAGGTGGCCAACCTAGAACTCTCAATTATACATCCATACTCTGAAAGACTTGTGAGCTATCGAAGCTCTAATCGGAAATGAATTTTTCAAGTAGTCCAAAGCTCTCCTTACTCTGTTTTTCCTTGCCTTCCTTGTACATAGAATGGCATTATATAGCTCTTAAGAGCCCAAAACTAAGGAGGAAATATCTCCTTAATTCTGATCTTAAGGAGGAAATAATACTCATATCCCTTAAAAATTTCTCATGAGATTTCTATGGAGGAAATATCTCAATCCCTACTTTCAAGGGCCTTATCCCCAAAACCTTAGGGATGAGAATAATCTATCAACTTCAGTATGAAATTAGAAATTGAATTTTTGAATTGTTGAGAAAAAATTTTCTCAACATTTTCAATTTATATTTTACAAATATATGAACACATTTATTTAAAAATAAATACATCCTCAAACTAGGCTTAACATGACTATATCTTCTTCATAGTGCTCCTTGGGTTGTCTAGATCCTCCTGGATCAAACCTCCCCATTAAAAAAAAAAAATTAGTCCTCTAAAAGTATTCTAAAAATTGAAGTCGATTCTGAATGAAGTCAATTCTCCCTGTGAACTTTGGGAACAATTTTGTTTGCATTTAATGTATTCTTGCATGCTACCTTGTTGGAATCAATGTTGGACGTCTACATTGATTCTCCCTTCTCCATAACATGCTTTGAATGTTGCACCAAATCTTAACCAAATGGGAAGATGAACTTGAATTTGTGTCCAATAATTTGTGTCATGCTGGAATCATACTAGAAACAACCTTGACTATCTATAAATCGATGTCAAGAGCCCACACCATTAATCCAACTGACTACCAAGAACATTCGAAAGAACATTTAACACCGAATAATTGTGGATTACATTTACAAGGACAGAATTGACGATATTCTTCAATGCATATCACTTGTATTGAAAACCAAGCTCACGAGATCATTGTAATGATCAACTGAATAGTGAAACTATTTCGATTCATAATTTTTGGTAAAAAATAATATGTACTACCCATAATATCAGATAATTCATGTCTTGATGAATATGTTTCTCGGCAAGTAGCCTAGAAATTCGATGCTGCTATTGCTAGAGAAAATCCAATCACATCAGATCAAATACCCGCAAATTGAGCTACCACATGCCATCCTGAATTTGGAAACCACTTTACTGGCTGGTGTAATGGATAAGCAAACTGATGAAAAAGTTTCATGATCGTTTTCCTTGTAATTTACATAAAAAATTTAAAATAACATAAAGAAATGTCACCAGTAGTCCATAGCTCCTCGTTACAAATTCCAAGACTAGCATAAGTGCACATAATAAACTCAAGTAGTGATCTTCACAAATGGAAAGATTGCAGAATGGAAATTCAACTCCATGCTAAGCAAGAGAAATCATCATCAAAAACTTGCAAAATGCTTGAAAATAACTGAACTAATCAATCATGTCTATATTGAGGCATAAATAAGCTATTCAAACTCCGCGCTTTCATTCAATTAAAAAAAACTAATGCATTTGTTAAACAGAGTAAAACAGTGACACGTCTTGATATACCCCTCCACCGGGAACTCTTGGTGCTGGTGATTTCCCTAATTGTTAATGCTGATATTTATAGGATGACAATGAATATTGGATTTGTTTTGGAAATCCACCCAACTGAGAAGCTCCTAAAGTCAGCGGTACTCTCGATACATAGATCCTCCTCCAATAGGACCATACCCTCCTGATGTTTGACCACCATCATGCCCATTAACGCGAGGAAAAATACATTCCAAGGTTTGAAGGTACTATATTGCCAGGCTATTTCTAGCCATTTATATCAGACCCATCTGATCCCCTAGGAGAGTTAATGATGCCTCTTGCAGAATATCCAATACTTGCTCTGGAGTGAAGGTTTCCAACATTTTCGAAGAATCTTCCACGGCTATTTCGACCACGCCTTTCGATTCTTTAGTATTTCGCTTCTTCGCAGACGTGGCCTGCCTTTCGGATTAGCTTCCAACATTTCAGAGTTCTACATCTGGACATACCGCTAATCATGCCCCAAAATCTTCATTTTGATGACAAAATTGTGGAATCCTGGCCAAAGTCTGCAGCGGATCCAAGAAAAGTGCTTCCAAAACTTTGGAAAGGAAATTTTATTGTGCCTTTGGTGATGTTTTTCTTTGATCAGATGTTTGTACTAAGTCACCTTCCATGAAGCCACGAACTTTCTCAGCCTTCGCGCATAATAAACAATAGTGGTCACCCATCTAAAGAAAATGACATCTTATCCCATTACGATGAACATGCACTCGAGCGCAATGGTTGTGAAATTTAGCCAATCGAATTGAGTCTTAAAATGTTTGTTTGTTCCTTCCATTCCCCATCCCACAACCGTGATGATAATGAAAAACGTGAAAACTAGTCCAACGCAAGAAACCAGCATAGTTCTAGCCACATTATATTCGGGGTGGCAAACGTGAATCAAAATCCATTACTTCAGAACTTGATCCTTAATCCTCTACCATGAATTGTACTGGTCGTGGCTCATATTCATAGGTCCCAGCACAGTTGCAGTCGTTACAATGACCAAGAGGCTAATCGGCTTCTCACTCATGTATACCACATTGTTCAAGTCTTTACTTTCAGAAGTATGATTAATGGCATACATCTCGACTGGCTTTCCACGATTTCCACTATTTTGATAGGAACAAATTTCCACACTTCACCACTTCTATGAAGACCTTCATGAATTCATTGAGATCTCGAGCCCACGAGCCCAAACATTTGTTGTGATTAAAACACGGGCTGTGCCGGCATGAAATTATGCTATAATTGCATCACGTTCTTTCTGTGGCATGCCTCCATGCATAGAAGACACAACAAAATTGTTACTTCACATATTTTCAGTCAACCAATCAACCTTTCTTTTGGTATTGCAAAATATGATAGTGGCTTCTATCCCGATATCACGGAAGAGTTCTGACAGTAGTGCCAAATCACTGCTCAAACAAATCTCTCATCTAACAGGGATTCAACATTGGCTCTTATGACAGATCGCATGTCAGACCTCCACGCAGCTGCACTCTCCACGTTGTACTCTCCATGCAGCTTCAGTAACTAGCGTAAATGACACTATGTGCAGCTTCATTCAGATTTGGTTGCGATAAACAAAGGAAACAACAATACATTTGTATTATATAGAGCCGAGGTCTCAATGAAGAACATCCCTTGGATTCGACAAGCTTCTTCCCATCTTCCACAATAACTTGACAGCAACTTCAATTTTCCCACCACAGATTCCTTGATAACCATGATCTTGAACAGGTCCTCCACACTGCCAACGTTATCAATTTTAGAAGAAACCATAGTTCACCACCACGGTGGAAGCGATCCACCAGAGGCCTACAAATACTTAGCCTCACTCAGATCCCTACACACAACATAGCTGATGGGGAGCACCGCCTCTGGAGGATCCATGCATGCAGCTCCACATGACAACCGTAGCCTCTCGGCGCTCATGCCTATGGAGCCATTCAACTGTACGTCATGCTCGTGGCTCCAATTCTCATCATTTTAAAATAGAAATCATCATATTTGTTATATCATCAGTAGAGTCATAATAAAATTCTATTCATCGAATTGAGCAACCAATGATTCAACAACAGAAAATGATATCACAAATTACAAGCTGGAATCTATTGAGGATTGAATTTGAAAAGGACTTTGTTCCATCTCATCATCAATGTTCATAGTGTTCCTTTGATACATTTACAATATTGTATTTTTAATAGCCTTTTCATGCAGAAACAAATTTGAGAGGAAAATTTTTTAATTAAGGAGAAACGATATCCATTGCTTACCCAACCAGGTGAATGGATTTTCTTTGATTGGCTTTGTTTCATCACGAATACTATTTTATTGTGATTTTGTTGCAGGTTCCTTTCGCAACTTCGCAAGATATATTTGCGAGAACTATTTATTCTTCTTGTGTCGAAGCTCTGGATGTATCTCCCAACAATTCTCCTTCCAGTGCCCATTTCTTCCACAATGAACACAAAAATGCACTCGTCGATTCCTTGGCATAAATTATTTCAAACCTTGATAAGGAGAACGAGATTTAGCTCTTCTCTTGAAGTTCTCATCTCTTCATGGTGACTTCTTTCAATCACCATTACCACCATGATTCAACTTTCTCACCTCTGCAGATTTGGAACTCTCTCCCATTTCTGTCCTACCTTATGAGGTTTCCTCTTCACCTTAATAGGATTGACGATGCCTTGACCATTAGCTCTAAGGCATCTTCCATCGTATCCCATGTTAGTCAACAACTTTGTACCAATCCCCTTGGTATGATTTTCAAAATCTGCAAATGATGCATCATTAACATCATTATTAGAAGGTATAGAAAATGAAATGCTTCATACCTCCTCAGACACTTTATTATATTCTTGATTCTTTGTCGATGGTGAAGTAGAAGATGATGTCCATGAGAACTACGTTTCTCACATGGCTGATAGAAATAATCCTTCAATGGCTCTTTCAAAACATCTTTTTCCTTTGTGGCTTCGAGCAATATTTTCAACTTGAGATTCTCCTCTCAAAGTGCTAAATTAATCTCTTCCAATTCATTTATCTGCTTACGCAACTGAAAATCCTTCTACATTTCTTCTACCATTTCTTTCATGGTTAATAAAGTTTCCCAATTTTGTTGAAAAAAGGAATCAAAAGGTGAAATTTTGAATAAAAAAGATTTACCTTCTCCTTCTTCTGCTTGCCTGAGTTGAAACTGGAAGATGTACCCACTAAACTAGACAATGAACCTGCTCTGATACCAACTTGATCTGAAATTGAACTTTTAGTTCTAACTAGATTAAACTTTAAAAACATGTATGTGGAAAAATGATTAAAAAAATCATTTAATTGAACACTGTAATAAAATATGTTCAATAACATAAACCAAAATTCATAGGAAAGGGAACAACACAATTGATAACAAAGTTCACCCCCTCCACTGGGCTACCTCTCCGGATTCACCTCCAATAGGACGAATCGATCTATTGTCTTTCTGAATAGAGATAAATGTACATTATCTTTTACATCAAGGTGGCTAGCTGAGAACTCTCAATTATACATCCATACTCTGAAAGGCTTATGAGCTATCCAAGCTCTGCTTGAAAATGAATTTTTAAAGCACTCCAAATCTCTCCTGACTCTCTTTTTCCTTGCCTTCCTTGTACATAGAATGGCATTATATAGCTCTTAAGAGCCCAAACTAAGGATGAAATATCTCCTTATCTCTTATTTTAAGGAGGAAATAATTCTCATATCCCATAAAATTTTCTCATGAGATTTCTATGGAGGAAATATCTCAATCTCTACTTTCAATGGCCTTATCCCCAAAACCTTAGGGATGAGAATAATCTATCAACTTGAATATGAAATTAGAAATTGACTTTTTGAATTGTTGAGAAAAAATTCTCTCAACGTTTTCAACTTCTATTTTACAAATATATGAGCACATTTAATTAAAATTATAGACATCCTCAACCTAGGCTTAACATGAGTATATCTTCCTCATAATGCTCCTTGGGTTGTCTAGATCCTCCTGGATCAATGTTCTTGGAATATTCCTCAAAATATTCCATAGAATATTCCCTTCTGGGCCAATTCCAAAAGGACATGTGGGGCAATCTGATTGGGTATAAGGTTTTGTGGGCCAATGAAAAGGTGCCACATGGCTAGCTGTGAGGCCACCACGTGGCCCTTGAACCACCATTTAAATTTTTGGTGGAGGACCAGAGGATCGATTGCAAAACCTCCCGTATAGCATGCCGGTGCTTTACCATATCATCTAAGAAATGGTTCTTAACTACAATGGTTTTCGTGTTTTTTTTTAATTTGTTGTTTTCCATTTTGGGGGAGCGGAGGGGCTAGCCCTTTAGGCCAACCCCTACCCATATGGCCTTAGCCATGACCCAATAGCTAACCGACGGCTTATCGTTAACTGCAGTTTCTACAACATTCATTGGTCACATGGAATGGTGTATTAGACCATCCACATAGTCAACACCTAACCATAGTCTCCGCCAGCATCAATGGGTGTGCTATCACATGGCACCGTTTTCCCTGAGTAGTTAAGGTTTTCCTTCAATGGTTGCGGGATTGTAACTGCAAGGTTTGGGACATGTGCCCAAAACCCCAACCGCAAAATATATTGCTATGGTTAAATTCAGTAGAAAAATTGGAAAACCTATCTTTTATGCAGATTTGGCCAATTTTAGTTGGGTTAACTGCAGTTCCTCCACAATGAGTGGAGTTGTTTTAGGGGTCATTAGAAAAAAATTGATTAGGCTCTATCTTGAGCTAGATTCATCCATTACTGGAGTGTGAGTAGTCAATTTCGACTTTATTCGACATTGCAGACTCATTGGTGAGGGTTTTGTATCAGTCATAGGACTTCTAAGTGTGATTTACCTTCAGAGAATTTTTAGGGGCCACTAGGGCCACCAGGAGCCAACAACAAAATGAGGCCTAGCCAGGGCAGCTAGAGGCCTTACTCAGGATACCAATAGTCATTTTTGGATGTTTCAAAAATTTTGGATCTAATGGTGAGGATTTAGGAGCCATTAAAGGACTTATGAAGGATGATATTCTTCAGAGAAGTTCTAGGGACCACCAGGTCCACTAAGGGCCAGCAGAAGAATGAGGCCTATCTAGAGCAACCAGTATCCATTCTCAGCAAACTAGTAGTCTATTATTACTATTTTGAGCCTTCTGAATCCAATGGAGGAATATGCAAAAGCTTTTGAGGACATCTGAAGACCTATATTCTTCAGATACATTTTCAATGAACTCAGAGCCAAGGGGTGCCACCAAGTGTTGGAGGCGTAACCAGAGTAGGCGAAGGCCAATTTCAGTAAGTGAATAGTATATTATGACTATTTTTGACATTTTAAATCCAATGGAAGGATTTTCAAAGTAATTTGGAGAATTATAAAGGTCATGAAGCCACAGGGAACTTTCAGGAAACCCAGGGCCAACAATGGATGGAGGCCTAGATTGGAGAGCCAGAGCTCATTTTGAGCAAATGATCAGTCTATTTTGGATGTATTATATGTGATAGAGATAGTAGGTGAGGTTTCAAGGAGAGAAAGGAATTCTAGGGATTTTTTTCCAAAGAGAAGCTCATGGAAGCTTAAGGGCACTAACAAATGAGGTCAAGTCAAAGGAAACCTAGTTCTATTCTCAATGAGATTGCAACCATTCCAGGAGTATGATGGTATTATAAACCCAATGGTACAGTCTAAATAACCATTGGAGTTGAGTTAGTAACATGTAAATTAATTTATACATCATAATCCCAAAGATATAATTCAATTGATAAAGGCTCAAGGAGATGTAGCCCTTGATAATTCGAGTGAGCTCCTTTATTAAATTTGTTGCTATGTGTTGATGCATATTTGCTGCACTTTATTTTTTTTGTACATGTTTAATATCAGCAAAAAAAAAAAAAAAATAATTCCTCACACATAAAGGATTAAAACAATTTAAAACACATAGACCTGTTTCAAGTGCTCAATTCCGCATAGTCTAGAATAATCTAGATCCTAATTTGTTTAACTGAGTGGGAGGTTCTTAAAAGGAATAAAAATTTATCCACCCGTATTAAATCAGGTGGTAGACCTTCCTAATTTATTTTTTCTTGTATGATTGGCTGGGTGTCTTTCAAAACTTCCATGGCTCCTTCACCCAGCCTATGACAATATCTTTTGTGATCAAATAATTGTAGGTGGATGAGTCCATGAGATTTGTTGGCTCAGGAAGATGACACATATTATGATAATATGCGGCCAAAAAGGTAGCAATTTTCTTTCCACTGGCACTGCTCAATGTCATAATTTTCTCATCAATGCGCGAAACAATCCAGTTGATGACATCTACAAATAGGAAGGATGGATATCTGCATGCAACCTTGTAGATACTAAGATATACCTCTCGATATTTACGATATGCCTTGAAGTCATTTGAAAGAGCGTATTTAACCCACATCCATGTAAGTGTTCACTCCTTTTCTATGAACAATTGAGTGTCTACATATATTGGCAAGTTAACTAGCACTTTCTCAAGTGCTTCCCTAGTAGTGATTTTAGTTGTCTCTTTTGAAGTAGTTGTCTTTGGTTCCATGGAAACAATGACTACTATAGAGAGATGGTAAACAACCATGGTACCTGTGGGATATATAAGGAACTCATGGAAAGCAAACATCAGTTTTTTTCAAATCTACTTTCAAGGCATGTTCAAACACCAAACTAGCAAACTAGGGAGAAGGATTGCACAAGTTACATTAGAAAGAGGGACTTGATGCCTTTGGGAACCGTGCACTCCATTGTCCTAGAAATAAAGGACGAATCTTGTGCCTTGAGACAACGCAATGTGTAGATAATCTTGGGTAGTGGACTGGGAGAGACTATGCATTGCACAGTCTCAATGGCCAGGGAAGTAGGCTGAGCTTTGGAAATGCGCAAGGTGTAGTTGGTCCAGCCTGTACTACACACTATGAGGTTCTAAAGGCCAAGATTACCGCTTGAGCGTTACAATGTATAGTGCCCAGCTAGGCAAAGTGAAAACCAACCAAGGAAAGTGCAAATTTTCACAATGAAAGTGTGAAAAATGAGTAGATCTAAGTGATGGTGAGAGCTTGAGTGAATATCTAACTAATTCTGATTGAATCAATGTAAATCAAGTGCGGAAACTAAATAAATGGGAAGAAAATCAAATCGGTGAGGAGAGTTTCCGTAATGGCGACCCTTAGTGCAAAAATAAAGAAGCCGATGCAACACTTGTGAAAGGAAGACAACAAATTGAAACAACACTTATACAAGCTAAAACATGTTAAAACACCATCATGCATGAAGTGGAATAATAAAAACAAAACTCACACAAGAAAAAGGGACAAAAAGTGACAAAAAAATGGAAAAATGTGATAAACGCGAAACTCACCTAGAAAAGTGATGACGACCGATGAAGGTTCCTTGATCTCCTTGGAAATTCCATAGGTCCAAGCTCAAGTGTGAAAATGATCTCTAGAGGTCTTGATTCAATATATTTGAAAAAATTAGGTTTATGACACACATGCTTAAAATCAAGGAAAAAGTGACACTTGGAGAAAGTTTCTAAAATAACAAATGTGCCTCCTTCAGGATGCTTAAAAAAGATCCCTATTTCTTAGGGACATTTTAAAAAAAGATTTTGTAGCTTTATTTTTTTTTCGGAAAAAATTTCCATGCACATTTCCAGGAAGGATTGCACAACTCTAGGGAGTTGAGAAACTTTTCGGTTCAATGCACTACACAGTTTCTAAGCACAGTGAGGGATTGCGTAGTCTATGGGCTCAATGTTGGGTGGCCTTCCATGACTGTGAATTTTCTAAGCTCAAGGTTGACAGCCAATATGAACTACATAATTCAAATCATCAAGTCTACTCGCCCTCAAGGATTGTGCAGTTTCTGGAGGCAATCCTAGAACTATTGTGCAACCAAGTCAAGTGGTTATCTTGTGACTTGTAAAAATTAACAAAGTGTTAAAATAAGGGAATACAAGCACATATGGGAAGGATAAGTCTAAATCAAAACATCAATAATTGATAGCAGTGAAAGATAAGCTACTGTGAGTAGAAGGTTAGGCTCCAAAATCTAAGCAAAGAAATTTTTTTGGAGGGTGGTTGTAGCCACTACAACACGTTCACATGTATATATATATATATATATATATATATATATATATATATATATATATATGCAGTTCTCTGACTTGGTCGTCATGGATCATGATTTCTCTCTGCTAATGATTATATATGTATACATGTATGCCATTTTTTCGACAGGGTCATCATAGATCATGACTGTTTTATGTTGATGTGTATATCTATATCTATATATATATATGTATGTATGTTGTTGTTTGAGAGGGCCTCTAAGGACAATTATTGTGGAGGAATGATTTATTATGTAGGTGAGTGGCATGAAGAGGTTCTTGGTTTATGAGGAATCAAGTGGGAAGAGTAGCCCTGGCAGATCTATGAGGTCAGTATCATGTGGATGTGAATTGATATTATGTGATTATACTATGCCTCTGTTTATGTTATGGAAATGTAATTCTAAGGGATAAATAAGTGGAATGAAAGTAGTGTGATCTGTGGCATGTTGCGAAAAGCATGGATAAGACACTAGAAGCAAGGTTGCTTGGTAAGGATAGTGTGGTCTTAGAATATGCAATATTGTGTAAAAATGATGTTGTGTACATGTTGCATACTTGTTGTTGTGTGAGTGTTACATATATAGTGTTGTGTTCATGATTGCATATGTGGCGTTGGGTACCAATGGTGATAAGTACACGTTGTACATGCAGTAATATGTATAGATGGTGTTATATACATTTTGTGAATGTGGTGCTATGTACATTTTATGCAATGTACATGTTTTATATGTGGTGCTATGTACATATGGTATAGTGTACATGTTGTACATGCAGTGTTGTGTACATATGGTGCGATTTTCATGATTGTACATGTGGTGTTGTGTACATGTTTTTTAGATGGTGATGTGTACATGTGATGCTATTTACACATTTTCCAACTAGTGCTGTGTACACATGGTGTTGTGTACACATTGTGCAGGTGGTGTGGTGTACATGTGGTGTTGTGCATACACTGCATAGGTGGTGCCGTGTACATGTGGTGTCATGTGCACATTGTGTAGGTGGTGCTGTGTACATTTGGTATCATGTACAGGTTGTATAGGTGGTATTGTTGTACATGTGGTGTTGTGTACACGTCGTGCATGTTGTTTTGTGTATATTTGGTATGGTGCTATGAGTATAGTGCAGTTTTTTCTTCGCAACATGTGTATTCATGGTATTGTAGGGTGTGTATGTATATGTCTTATGTTGTACACTGGGTGTAGGTGTATGTTTTCTATTGTACACCACGTGTAGGTGTATATGTTGCATTGTATACTGTGTGTGTATATATTGTACAATGTGATGGGACATGAAGGTATGCAATTTTCGGGGCCCTTGCTTTCCTATTGAGGGTTGAGGTGATTTAGTCTCGGGATAATCTTGTTGCTATCAAGGGTTAATGTGGTTTAGTATCTAGATTCCTTTGTTGTTGATATTAAGGGAGGATGTGGTTTAGTCTCCAGATTCCCTTGTTGCTTAAAGAGAAGGCACTACGTGCATGCAGGGGTTTGGTAACTGATTCAATGTGTGTATGGAAAGGATAAAGAACAAAGGAAATGTTGTGAAACCAAATCCAAAAAGAGAAGAAAAGAGATATCAATGCCTTATAAATAAGCCACTTCGAGGGGGAAACCTCCAATACATTACATGAATGAACAATTCTTGGATGATACAATTTACAAAACCTCCTTTCTATATATAGGAGTCCATAGGGCCATAATGTAATCCTAGTGGGCCACAATGTAATCCTAGCCGACCTAACAATAATAATTTAAGGGCACAATAATAACAAAATGGGGGTTACAAGGGTACAATAATAACAATAAGGGGTTACACTAACAACAATAAGGGACTATACTAGTAATATAGGGACCTAACATGCCCCTCTCCTTCAAAAAAGTGTTGTCCTAAACGCTTGAGGAGCTATGGGTGCTTCTGTATAAAATTCTCATCCTCCCATGTAGAATCTTCAGTGGGTAAGTTCTTCCACTTGATGAGATACTCTGAAATTGATCGATTTCTTAGTTGTCGAGTTCTTGTTTCCGTGACCGCTTCAGGTTCCAATATGATTTTTCCTTCCTCATCAAGTTCTGGCAATATTGTTTGAACTGGAATATTTTCACCTATAACCTTCTTTAAGCATGAAACATGGAAAATTGGATGTACTCTCGAAGAAGAAGGAAGCTCCAATTTGTATGCCATAGTACCAATCTTTTGCAACACCTTGTAAGGACCATAGTACTTTGGAAATAATTTATTATCCTTCTTAGCTTTCTTGAGGGAAATTTGTTTGTAAGGTTGTAGCCGTAAAAATACCCAATATCCTACATCAAAACTTCTATCACTTCGATGTTGATCTGCCTGTTGTTTCATTCGATTTTGTGCCGAATTCAGGTTATCCTTTAAGATTTGGAGAACTTCTTGCGGATGCTCGATGTGATCTTCCACTGCTTGAACCTTCGAATTTTCCCTTAAATATGATGTGATCGATGGTGGATGATATCCATAAAGTGCCATAAATGGGGTCATTTTTGTTGTAGTATGGAAGGAAGTGTTATACCACCATTCAGCGAGATGTAACCACTTGACCTATTGTGTTTGTTTATTAGATACAAAACAACGAAGATATCCTTCCAAACATTTATTTACTATCTCAGTTTGACCATCAGATTGAGGATGATAAGATGAGCTATGAGCTAATTGAGTACCCAGACAGGAATCTAACTTCGTCCAAAAATTTCCAGTAAAAATGGGATCTCTGTCGCTCACAATAACCCTTGGGCTTCCATGTAGCTTTTGAATTCTGTCCATAAATGTAGTAGCAACTATACTTGCTTTAAATGGATGAGATAATGCACAAAAGTGTGCATACTTAGTAAGTCTATCAACTACCACCATGATGACATTCTTTCCTTCGGACTTAGGTAAACCTGTGATAAAATCCATTGAAATCTCCTCCCAACGTTGACTTGGAATGGATAAAGGTTGTAGAAGTCTTGGGGTCTTAATTGTTTCCACTTTATTCTGCTGGCAAACCAAACATTCCGCCACAAACTTTTGAATATCGGATTTAAGGCCATCCCAAAAAAATTCTTTCTTCACCCTGTGGTAAGTTTTTAAAAATCCTGAGTGTCCTCCTAAAGGAGAAGTGTGCAATTCGAGAAGAATCTTTTGTTTTAGTTGGGAATTCTTACAAAGATATAAGCGATCTTTGTACCATAAGGAATCAATTTTCCAACTAAATGTATCAGATGTACTAGGATATTGCTGCAACTTTTGAATGAGTGTCCATACATCTTTGTCCTTCTTCCATTCATCTCTTGCTTCAGTTATCCAATCTGGTTGGATAATAGAAATGGCACAAAGCAATGCTTCCACTTCTTCATCCTTTCTTGAGAGTGCATCTGCAACAACATTAATCTTTCCTTTTTTGTAGATTATTTCAAAGTCATAACCCAACATCTTTGTGACCCATTTTTGCTACTCTTCTGAAGATATTCTTTGTTCCAAAAAGTGTTTAAGACTATCATGATCAGTTTTTACCTTGAAGTGTCTTCCCATTAGGTAAGTTCGCCATTTCTTTAGTGCATGCGGTATTGCTAACATTTCCTTCTCATAAATAGGTTTTTGTAAATACTTTCCTTTGATTGGACGACTTTCAAAAGCAATGGGTCTTCCTTCCTGCATTAAAACATCACCAATTCCATTTTCTGAGGCATCACATTCCACAATAAAGGTTTTTGTGAAGTTTGGCATAGCTAAGACAGGTGCTAGGCACATTGCCTCTTTAAGATGTTCAAAGGCCTTAGTTGCTTCAGGAGTCCATGAAAATGCATCTTTCTTCAATAATGTTGTTAGAGGTGTTGCTATTCTACCATAATTCTTAACAAACTTGCGATAATACCCTGTTAACCCGAGAAATCCTCGCAACTGCTTTATGGTCGTGGGGACTTTCCATTCCTTAATGGCTTTAATTTTGTTAGGGTCTACTTTAACACCCTCGTGAGATATAATATGAACCAGATATTCCACCTCTTGTACTCCAAAGAAACATTTGGATATTTTTGCATATAATTGTTTCTCCTGCAATAGTTTGAGCACCCTGTCAACATGTTCAACAAGATCCTTCCAAGACCTACTATAGATTAGTATATCATCAAAAAATACTAGCACAAATTTTCTAAGGAAGGGTTTGAAAATGGAATTCATCAACCCTTGAAATGTAGAAGGTGCATTGGTAAGGCCAAAAGGCATGACCAAAAATTCATAATGACCCTCATGAGTTTGAAATACTGTTTTTGGAATATCTTCAGTCTTCATTCTAATTTGATGATATCCTGAACGAAGATCCAACTTGGTAAAATAAATTGCTCCATGTAATTCATCCAGTAATTCATCAATCACAGGAATGGGAAATTTGTCTTTAATGGTGAGCTTATTGAGCTCCCTATAATCTGGACACATTAGCCATGATCCATCCTTCTTGTGTACCAATACTACAGGAGCAGAGAAAGAACTTTGACTAGGTTGAATTATACCCGCCTCTAACATTTCTGCAATCATACGTTCAATTTCGCTCTTTTGGACGTAAGGATATCTATAAGGCCTGATGTTTGGAGTAACACTTCCTGGAATCAAATGAATAGCATGATCATGATCACGAATAGGTGGGAGTCCTTTGGGAGTTTCAAACACCTTGGAATGATTGTCCAAGACTTGTTGGAGATATGGAGAAATAGATGATTTTGATGTCAGAACTTCTAGTGAGCATAATTGTGCAATTACGCCTCATTGTTCTTTCTTGAGAAGCTTTGTCATGAAATTAGAGCTTATTATCCTTCCCTGCTTCCCTTCAATACCCCGTAATTCGACTTCCTTTCCTTCTGAAAAAAATTTCAAGAAAAGTTCTTGAAAACTAAAAGCTACCGTCCCCAAAGATTGTAACCATTGTACTCCTAGTACAACATCAGCACCTCCCATAGGAATGGAAAGCATTGGACTAGTCAACACATATTCCCCCATGGTTAGCTTGATATTATGGCATTTTCCGGAGAAATTTATAGTTCCTCCATTTGCAACCATCACTTGATAGTCTGGTGCTGGGTATAGGAAACAATTTAATTCCTTGGCTACCTTACAATGAATAAAATTATGGGTGCTACATGAATCAATCAACACTATTACCTTTCTCTTCTTGATTTGTCCTTTTATCTTGAGAGTTTGAGGAGTGGTAATTCCTGCCAGTGCATTACACGATATGGTTGGATTCATTTCTTCCTCTTCTGGGGCTGGTTCCTGGTGTATATCCTCTTCTTGTTCATTTTCTTCTACCTCTTCACAATCTATGTAAAATAATTTCTTCTCAGCACACTTATGACCTTTAGTGTATTTGCTATCACAACTGTAGCAAAGCCCTTTTGCTCTTTTTTCTTCCAATTGTTGTAGTGTCAACCTTGTAGGTTGTGGAAATCTAGGCGTAGCAACACTTCCTTCTTTATAGAATTGAGTGGTAGGCTTCCTTGTCGCCATTATTTTACATTCAACTTTTCTTGCCAACCTGAATGCCTTCTCCAATGAATCTGGTTCCAAAACGTGAACTTCATGTTGGATATTATCCTTTAAAGTTCCTATGAAGAGATCGATCCTGTGTTCCTCTGGAATATCAGTTACCCTTATATTCAATTTTTGGAATTCCTCAATGTGCTGCCCCACTAAACCCTTTTGTTTGAGATTTATCAATTGGCTAAAGAAGGTGTTGCTCTTTGTATCCTCATAATGTACTATCATTTCTTCCATAAAAATTCACCAAGTGACAATTTTTTTATGGGAGCAAAGCCATCGATACCATACAAATGTATTTTGTTCTAAATGTAAAGTTGCAATGCGTACCTTTTGTGTGTTTTGCACATTATGGAGATCAAAATATTGCTCCATCTGTAGTATCCATGTTACAAGATCCTTTCCATCAAACTTCCTCATGTCCATCTTTGGAATATGGTGGTTCTTCCTGCCAACATTAGAGTTTATGAAATCACGATTAACATTTATTTTGTTCTCATCATGAGGTTCTTCTACTATATTTTCACCATTAGGAAACATTTCTTGTATCAACTTTGTCAAACCTTCAATGTTTGTTTTTAGATCATTCTTCATGTTTTCCATCTTAGCTTCCATGCCAGCTTCCATGCCATCCATCTTCGCTTCCACACCTTTCTTCAAACCTTCCATTTCATTTTTTTTTGCTCTTTGCGAGAGTGAAATTTGTTGCACTTGCTCTTGTAATTTTGGTAGATCATGTTGCAATTCTTCATCTTCATGAGTCATAGTAGAGCCTTCTGAAGGCTTAATGGGTGTTGAATTATTTTTACGAGGCATATTTTAGAACCCAATACTGATATCTATTCTACAATATGCCCTTGGAATCAATTCTAATTGATTCTTCTAACAAGACTTATGCAATTCGGAAAAAAAATACACACCTTTTTCTTGCTTTTGAGGAGCTCGATACTAAAATTGGATTACATTTGTGATTGCAGCACTTAAATATTTTATTTTTAGTACCAATGTAGCCCTCTGAATTATATTTCGAATGCCATAGGTCTGACCTGATTTGGATTCTCCAAGACAAATTTGTGTCCAATCTCCCACAATGACCTAATTATGGGCTGGTTTAGTCGAGTGAAATTTTACGACTTTCCACCTGTCACTGTTTCATCCTTCATCTCTAAAATTGATAGCCAAGAAACTACTGTCCGTGTACTTGTGACCACTTTTTACGATAGTCCAATTCGATGCCCAAAGAGAGTGTTATTGAAATTTTCCCACGATCACCTCTTTAAGATGAAATTCAGGAGCTTGAAAAAGCACTACCTTCCACAGATCATATCTCCAAAAATATTACGAACCAAGCTCTGAAATTTTTTTCCAAATTTCTTCCAGATTTCAAATTCGCACCATAGAAATTTCAGATTCTGAACCTTTGTATAAAAAACGTTATAGCGCAAATGCCACGATGACCTGTTTAGGAGCCTGAAGAAAGACCTAACTTCCACAGATCATATCTCTGAAACTATTGTGAACCAAGCTCTGAAATATTTAGAAAATATTCCTCAGGATTTTGGCTTCACACCCTAAAAATTTCAGCTTCTGAAACTTCGTAGAAAAAAAGTTATAGCGAAAATGCCACGATGACCTGTTTGGACGGCATTACAAATCCAAACCTCTACGTGCAAATGTTGTGAAACCAGCTCCAAAAAGAGAAGAAAAGAGATATCAACGCCTTAGAAATGAGCCACTTCGAGGGGGCAACCTCCAATATGTTACATGAATGAACAATTCTTGGATGATACAATTTACAAAACCTCCTTTCTATATATAGGAGTCCATGGGGCCATAATGTAATCCTAGTGGGCCACAATGTAATCCTAGCCGACCTAACAATAATAATTTACGGGCACAATAATAACAAAATGGGGGTTACAAGGGTAAAATAATAACAATAAGGGGGTTACACTAACAACAATAAGGGACTATACTAGTAATATAGGGAACTAACAGGAAATCAAAGAAACATTGAAATATAAGTATCAACATTTTATTTCAGTTTTTAATTATGCATGTGATCTATGATTCTAATTTATGATGATTTCTTTTTTACCTAACCCAGTGCTATATGTTTATACATGATTATTTGGTCAAAGAGCTAGTTTGACTTGTTGTGGCATGAAATAAACATAATTTCAAGTATACCTTATTGACGAACCACCAATGAGGTATGATTTGAATTTATTTCAATTCATTTTATTCTAATGACAATTATGTGTTTGGTATAGGAAAACATGAAAATGCCCCATTTGGGGTGGTTGAAACTGACTGCAAGAATTAGCAGTGACAAACGGAATTGGAACATGCAACAGTATGCTTGTATAGATCTTCAAGAGTAGGGACATTATGGGAAACTGATACCTAATAGTGTCCATTGATTGTCATGAGCATGATTTGACTAGTATGATGGTTTTGAGGCAGGTATATGCATTTTTTTTTTGACCTTATGATGCGAGGAAAACTTGTGAAGGGATGAATAAGTTGATATAGGGGATGCCATGGAAATTTGAAGGTGAGGGACTGCACGAAGGAGCTCACCGTATTTCCTAAATGACTATGTAGTAGAGAAGGGAAGGTCAAGGATGAATTTATTTTGGTCATTAGCATTTCCATATGGAATCAGATGCACATTGTGAGTGTGGCTGAAAAAATGTGTCTGTAATTATTCATTGAGAGGATAGGTGGCGCAAGATTGTAGCGTTGGAATTTCGATTCAGGTTTGAATTTGGCAGTGGATTCTGGACTTCCTGGGAAAGAGGAAAATCTCGGTATTACTTTTAGGGTGGAGATATGAACCTCTAGAATCCCTTGTTGGGGATGGAAACATCATATCATTTTATTTTCTAGTTGAGAAAATGTTCATAATTGTATATGTGTATATTATTGTAAATATTGTATCGAGATGGATTTATAAAGCTCCATAGAAAGTATGGTTATTTGTTGGTTGAATAAAATGTGCATAACTATATGTGATTGTTATTTTAAATACCAAAATGAGTTATTGTTAGGTATGTGTTATATTATTTCCACAATTAGTCACACGTACGAGGGGGGGGGGGGGGGGGTGTCATAGGGGTGGTGACAACCCCCCCTGTTCGTTGCGTCGGGTGTAGCAGTGGGGTGGAAGCCCCCCTGACTAGGGGTTTACAAGGGGTGGGTATCACCCCGAGAATTATTTTTCCTTATTTTTCGATGTGCAGACTCACCTATGGTTTTGTGCATGGGTTTGCACATGGTTTTGGGGCATGATGGTTTTTCGGCCCCTAGTATTTTGTAGATCCGGTGAAGGGAAATATAGTTATGTTCTACTCTAGATTTAATGGATTGGGGTTTATGAATTCTTTAGCATGTATATATATGTGTTGTAACACTAAAAGGAATATAATAAAAAATCAATCTAGTTGTCTTGGTTTTGGGATCGAGGTGAAAGATAGCTATCTATATCTGTTTTACGTTTTATGCTCTAGCTATTGTTTATTTTATGTCTTTAAGAATTCATTTGTAGATAATTTAAATACAGGGTTAAAACATACAATTATGTTACAAAGCTACAATAAGTGGTATGTTTTTCATGTTTTTCATGATGGTTTTTCTTCGGAGCGGGATGTCATTGTAAATATGGCAACGAGCTAAGTTATAAAGCTCCATGGACAATATTTTTTAGTTTTAAGTTGTTTTTCTAGTTGTAGATGTCACAAAACACCATGGACAGTGTTTCCCTAAAGGGGAGGTGTCTGTGATAGCCCCAAGTTAAAATTTCATGTAATAAAAGTTATTAAAGGAAAAATAATACCATGGTCAAGGGACACTTATTCTAAGATGAATGTTGGAGAAAATATCCTAGTGTGAATCACTTTTTGTGTTTAAGGCTAAGGTGTTGGAAAGGAAAAAGAGTATTTTTTGAGTTTATTTATGAAAATAATGGAAATTAGGAGAAAAGGAAGGTGAAAGGTCACAGGTTGCATGTGAGGAGGAAATTGAAAGGAAAATAGAGGAAATTGAAGAAAATAGAGGCATCAATGATAAAAAGGATTATGAGGATCAATTCACAACCTTTTTTCAGTTTAGAGTTAGAATTATTCTAAAGAGGAGAAAGCACCAAGAGGAGAAAGAAAGCAAGCAATAAAAGAAAGGAAAGGAAAATCAAAGGAAAAGGAAAGGAAAAGGAAATAAGGACAAGGAAAGGAAAGGAAAGGAAGGCAAGGATCAAGTATCTTGAATGAGAATACTTTAGGTTACACATTGTATGTGTGATTTCCTAGCTAGTTTTTACATGCATGTTGGTATATTGTTATTTTGTTGTCAATATTGTGATTTCATAGCTAGTTTTTACATGCATGTTATGTGCATGTTGGTATATTGTTATTTTGTTGTCATTGGAATGGATTTTTCTCAGTTTCGACAATGGATTTTTAGCCTAGCCTTTCCATTTTTGGATAGCCATGGTGTGATGGGAATGTTCCTGGTTTTGAGATTTGGATTTCCGGATGGTTTTGGAATCTAGGGTGAGGTGGTCTCATGAAAACTCCCAAATTCCTAGGAATCCCTTGACCGATAATGACAGGATACACGGTAAAGCCTGAGGGTGGAGATAGGAAAATTCCTCAAGGATGGTGAATAAATTTCAAGGCATTAAACTCGATTCAGTTTTGCGATCTCGACATCGGTTTAGGTGTGATCAAGATATGAAGAGGGTGGAGATGGTTTAAGATTTGGATTCCCTTGGTTGTATTTGGAGTAGTTTATCCCATGAGATCCCACATTCATGATTGGGATATGACATGAGGGTGATTGGCTGAAGTGACATTTGGCTCAATTCATATATGGTTAGGTGGAATGTGGATGTCCTGAACCCAGTTGGTATTTGCATATGGTTAATAAAATATAAGTTTCTCTTCCTTTTGGTAAGAAAATGTACTGCTTATTATATGTATTTAGTGGTTGTTCGCTTATTGGTACTTATCTGGATATATGTTGGTTATAAGAATGGTTTCATGAAAGATCTTAGTCATTTCTCTATTCATGTTTTCACTCATAACTTAATATGTATTGAATGCAAGACCTAATTGATGTTAAGATAAATAATGAGCTAAGGTAGTTACCCTTCCTGTTAAACCTCAGATCAGTTTTGAGTCCCTTGTTTTTAGACTTGCATTAATGACTTGTAGGTTGAATATATACCATTTTTTTTTAAAAATGTCAGTCCCAGTTGGGGATGGTTAGGTCTAGTACTGGTTCCAGTTTTTGGTTTACAAGAATTTTATTCATGTATTTAATGAGTTCTAGAAGTTTCATAGTTTTCTGGGTAGAGGCTGAGCCCTAGCCATGGAAAATAACCTTAATTCTCGTAGTCACTGGTTCAAAGCTAACAGAAAGAGGTCATAATCACACTGATGTAGGCCTATGGGAGAAATTAGGAATCCATAGTCACTTGGAGACCTTGGAAAGGGAGTGAATGGGGCTCTAGTTCAGGGAAAATATGAGGTGTAACAGGGGCTGGATACCTGGAGGGGTTGGGTTACTCTTGGAGGAGTTGTTGCACCTAAGGGAAGTTAGTGAGGTCTTGTTGTGTCGACTCAATTTCTTTAAGGTAATATAGGAGGTTGAGTTATTTCATAGTAACCATCAACTCATGCTTACTCACGAAAGCCGAAAAAAGTGGGTAATGTTTTGGCATTGGTTTGGTTTAGTATTTGAAAGCTGAGAAGAGATAACTCCAAGCGGGCCATATAACAACCCTAAGGGAAAATTTCTGAGTCTTGGAGAAGGCTCAACCATTATTAGAATCATTGCAACCAGGATATGGACTAAATCTCTCAAGAGAAACTTATAACTTATTATGGGGATGACCCCACTAACATTGGCCCTCAACACTTTAATACTCAGCCCATATGACCCTTTACTGGTTACCGAGACACATAATTTCAGATCTCAACATTTTGGAAACCAGGAAATTATGTCTCCCTTTTGTTTCTTTTGAGAGAGTTTCCTTTGAAAGTCTATTCCGATATGGGAATTACCTCTAAGAGTTTTGTTTCAAGATGGGAAAAGGGGTGTCTTTCACATGTCATGATTTAGGTTCTATCTTCATGTTTTGAATTGTTAAACATATGATACAGGAAGTATTTGTGTTACTTAATAGAAACACCTTCATTTATTAGCCAAAAAATATCTTGACCTCAATGAGTAAACATTTATCCTCTCATAGTTTATTCCCAGGAGTTTCCTCCAATATGACGTGGTGAGAGAGGGGTTGATCACGAGTTTCTTTTGAGAAGGTTTTCCTCTGAGATAGCTCTTTCAGGGAATTTATTTCAAGATGATGTGGAAATGGTGGGCCAAAACTTGAGTTTCCTCTTAAGATCATTTTTTATGAGAATATTTATCATTGAGAAAGGATTCCTCCAAGGAAGGTTTCTTTCAAGAAAGCATATTCGAGAAAATAGTCTCTCTCGAGTCAGGAATTGCTTTCAAGATGATTATTTATGAGAGTATTTTCCATTGAATATGGAGTTCTCATCGAGAATCACTTCTTCCAAGTCAGGGGGAGGAGGGGTCGGGTGGGGGGGGGGCGGTGTTTCACCAAGAACTATTTTCCATCGATAATGGAGTTTCTTCCAAAGATTTTAGCTATGGGGTTACGTGGACCTCAGAGTTAAGAGCCTAGTGTAGTAGGGATTTATCAAGGGAATTTTCTTCCTATAGGATTATAGATAGGGTGTCATGGTAGGAGCACACCCAAGATGATGTTGTTGTTGAGTGTTAAGAGAGGACATGTGGAGAGAGCGACCCACACCTACTTACAATTATTACGTGACCAACAATGCAAGATGAATCGATTGAAATCTATACATACAATAATTTATGTGTTATGACCCCTGACATGATTGGGTCAGCTGCTAATGTACTAACACAAACTGGAAATGATAAGACTGACTAGGAAAACCATGTGGGTGGGCCACGTGGATGCCACATGACGAATTGATGACGTGGCTCAAAACTTTAAGTGACCATAAATTTCGATCTATAGGTCAGATTAGGAAAAATTTAATATCACTAGAATCATCTCGATGAGACAAATGAAACTATTATATGTATTCAAGTTTTTGAATAAGTAAAAAAATATCAAAAATTTTAGACCCTGTTTCCATAATCTCACCTTAAATATTGTGTCAACATAGTACCAACCTCCATCTAATCCTTGTATTATGGTGGGTTATAAGGGTGTGTGTTAAAAATTGAGAATAAAATATAAGGAATAAAGGAGAATATGGGAAGAGGAAGTGAATAAATAGTAAGAGGAAGCTAGATCTGGGGCTAAAGAAGAGACTCTGTTATACCCAAAATAGAAACATATTAAGGGATGTTGTCTTAGATAGCAGTTCCTATCATCATATGATTCCATTTGAGGGTCAAGTAGATGGAAATCACATCAACATGATAAGAAAGGTGGTTAACCTAGGTATATTATGTATGATATTTCTCTAAACATTGTTGTAGAACATAAGGGGAATACATTGTAATTCATCATCTACTTCCAATGTCAATCACCACTAAAATGCCCATTTTTCTAGACACTTAGAAAGATCTATTATCCATGACATTAGTAGGAATAAAATTCTTCAAGACACATAAAGGAACTTGAATGATCTTATGGAACTAAAAAATATATAAGATGACTATATAGTATAATGAGAACATCAGGTAAGGTTACTGCGAAGTGAAAGTAGAACCTTGCAGTGAGAGGATACTAAAATGGAGGATTATTGGGCATGCACTACTCAAGTGCACAAGTCCTATAACTCCATGCTTGAGAAAGTTTACCCATGCCTCCAACGACTTCATAAAATATTCACTAATCTATTTCCATTCACATAATCAACGAAAGAAATAGGTACCCAAATTATAGGAGTATTGAATGTAGGAGATGAGTTAGAAAAAAACTAAGGAATTCACCAAATCCAAATAGGTTATTCCTAGAATTAGTGAATAATAATTGAATTATAAATACAAAATTGTTAATATAAGCTTGAAAATTCAACAATCAGTAGCTCAATACCAACAAAAATACTCAATTTAAAGACTGATCGAGATGAATAGGTTCCAATATGTTGGAGCCTATGGAGAAAAAATACTATATGAATAATTTGATAGAGGAATAGAATATATTTTGAATGATAGATATTTATCTATAATTTCTTCAATGAAAATCTCACCAAGGATACCCTCAAGTAGAAAAATGTAGAACCTTATAAGCCTCAAACAATTCTCGATTATTTAATGATCTCATTGAAGAAGGATGTTCATATAGTCTCCTAGAAAACGTTAGAGTACCATGTAACCATGGAAGGGTTTTTATAAAACATAATGAAGATAATATTATCATATTACAAAATGCGAGTAGGTTATCTTCACAAAGTGTTGGGGGTCCTAGTTGAGGATCCAATTATCTTGTAACAACTATCATTTTGACCTTTTAAGAGATTAAAAAATTAGGCTTCTTTATTATATATAAAAAGGATGAGAATATGAAAATTATAAATTATGAAACCAATAAGTCTCAAGAAGCAATTACCAATGTAATTTATAATGCCTTGCAGTTCCTGGAGAAAATGACTTTTGAACATTTGGAAAATTTTGAAAGACAAGATCTAGGATCTTGGTATTTCTAGACCTATTGGAGATTAATATTGATAATATTGAGAAGGCCACTAAAATAATTTTGACTTGGCATGTACTATGATTTTTCTTCAAAATAATATAGTATATTTTTCTATGTGTGAATTTCGTGAGATTGAATAATACTCACAAATGAACTCTTCTATGAATTGAATAATATTTTCTCATATTTTTATTATTTCCTTTCCATAAATTTAATCAACAAATATTAATTAAAAAAACGAATTAATGTTTTCTACTTTCTCTATTTATTTATATATTTAGTGTTTGGGGATTAGCTAATTGTTTGCATGATTCAACAATTTTTATGGTTATTCTCTCTTCTTTCGCCATCCTTGTTTCTCTTTTAGTATACCATTAGCTTAAATTAGTTTGATTTTATGCAAGTAGATAGTTATTTGAATAATTCACATATTTAATTTTTTGGAAATACCTCAATTTATCATACAACCAAAACAAAATTAAGGCTTCTAGGATAGAATCCAAATGGGTGTCTCATTCCAATGTGTGAGATCCAATTGAGACTTCATAGTAGGGAGAACACCTTATAATTGTTGTTATGATATTTATCCATATCAACAATTCCATAAGTGGGCAAAAAACTGCATGTATATTAGGAATCCTAATTCATACCATTCATAAATTTGTGACAAAGAAAATCCCATTCATTATCAACATATCCATCACACCCACACTTAGCATTATAAGAGGGAAACTAGTTATGTATAAATTATCTCTAACCTTGATAACATTAAGTCTTCTAATGAATAATTATATTCCATTCCCTTAGATAAATCACATGCCTTTAGGTGTATCACTCGTGATTACATTATTTATATTTGAAATATCCTTGTAGCTCCCCTTGTATCCTAGAAAAGAGATTCTCAAAGACTAGTCACCAAATACAGTGTCTTAGTTGAGTCTATTGAAGACCTCATTGACCTATATTTGGAAGAAATCATTGAATTTTTTAATTACACATGTTTAACTCCATATAATTCATCTCATACCATCCACTTGCCTTATGTATCTTAGGGCGAAGTTTGTTAGGTCAATGGTACATATTTTCCTTCCAGCTTTGATGACAAAGCCTATTAGGATGATACAAAAAATATAATTTTTAGTAATCCTCATACTTTATGGATGTCCCAAGGGGCCTTTAACCTCAAAGGAAACCTCCATGATATACCTATATGATTTTAGAATATACTTCTTGTTAACTCCCTCCAGTTTCCCAAGGCTGAGAAAGGAAGCTAACGAGGTAACCATAGACAAGATTTAGATTCAGTAGCTAGCCCTACCAATTCAGAGAGGGCTCTCTTAAAATAAGTCTCACATAAAATGGAAATTACTATATAATGATTATTTTAGGCTAGTTATAACCTCATTAAAATTTGATTGGAGTTTTTAATTTAAGTTTCCTAGATCAAGATCATAGATCTAGGAACTAGGTCAGGGTTTCAAATGATCAATTGTAGTAATGAAATGGAGGAAAAGTAGGTATGTTTAGTGACATATTTTGGCTATCATTGTGGCATAGGTTTGAAAAATTAAGGATCAAAATGAACATATGACTATGAATTCATTCATCAAAAGAAATGGAACACAAAAATGAATATCTCATCAAAACAGAGTAGAAAACTTATGAATTCTGCTTAAAAACTAATGAGGTGATCACATGAAAGCATACATATGGTTGTAAGTAGAAATAAAAATTCAAATTGATAATAAAACAAACAAGAAATTTTGTCAACAAGCATACCATAATAATCTCAAGATTATTGCTACAACTATCTTTGATATCATTGTAAAATGGTGTACACTAGCTCCACACTATTATTACCAGGTATCCAACCCTCACAATGAGTTGAGTTTGAGTATGTATAGAAAAATAAAAAATATTCCACCTCTATTGGTTGAAACCTGATCCAAAACAATTAATTAATGCAGCTAATGACTCATAACCTATTTTCTAGGGGAGTTAGAAACAACTTCCATTTTTTTAGCCAACAAGTTTGAGTCTTTGTCTCCAGTCATTAAACACAAGATCATTTATCAAATATGACCATAAATATGCTCATTAACAATAAAAAAAACTCATGAGACAGTTTATATATCAACCAAATTCAACCTTTCACCTCCACCATCTAGAAAGACTTGAAACCCAAAAGCACAATGCAATATCTCAGAAACACAACGAAATTTAGCAGAAGTGTAGCGAATTTTGAAGGAGAGTTTTGATAGCTTAGGTGCATTTCTAATCTTGGATGGAGGTTGGTAAAGGTAGCTCAAGTTGTCCAATAGACTTATGAAGCTTCAAATCACCAAAAAATCATCTCCAAGACACCTCGAAACTCAATCTACCACAACTACTCCAGAAATGTAGCATGTGCCTCCAAGCAGTGGTAGAAGTGTGAAAAAATGATGTTTTTTGACCTTTTCCTGAAAATTTATGAGCTAAGAAGAGACAAAAAGTGGATTTATGAAATTTAAAAGTCATGAGACACCTGCAAATTCTTACCATTTTTCATTTTAAGCCTCTGAGAAAAAACACAACATTGCCACGTTGCGTTTCTGTGCACCTATTTTGCATGTATTACCAAAAACTCAAAAAAGATCAAAATTTTCCCAAAATTTGCTCCTTTTGCATTTTTTAGTCATGAATTGGATAAATGGAGATGTATCAACCAAAAAATTAAGGCTATCCTTCTTCTTGACCTTTCATAGGGTCATAATGAGCTTTTTCTTCATGTTCTTAACCCTAATCTTGCAAATGATGTTTCAAGTGTAGTAGTGCCTTGCCATGTGCCTCTGCATGGAAATGTCTCTGATTTCCTTTTCCAAATGTTTCTCCAAGTAAACATTCAATCTATCAAGAAAATATTCCCTTTCCTTATTAATACTTCTAGCTATAGGGTCAGTGGAGTCCATGTGTGCTAGTGAAGGAGATGGCTCCTTTTCTTGCTCTTTCTTCTTTGCCAATTCTCTTGTGGTAGGTCTCCTTGGTTACCTCTGAATATATCTGTATTCAATATTATATACATATATCACTACCTTAACTTTGTCTTCAACTTCTTTTCTAGATGATGGAGGCTATTGTAAGGTACGTTGCTACATCAAGCTTATTTTCAAGTTCCTATTTTCCCGTTTCGAGAAGGCCACCATAAAAGTTTCCTTTGAGAGATTATCTTGTAGTCACTTGATTTGTGCTTGCTGCTCCTTAATAATATGTGCAATTGATTTATCTCTATGTTCAAGTATTTCTTCTTCATGAGGCATCCCTTCATCATTACGCTACATAGGTGACTCATTTCCATGCCTACGTGATTTATCCATAGCTTCTCCCTCTACTTATTCAACTATAACTTCCTTAGGGAGTATTCTAGCTTGTGACATAGTCAGAGGTTTAGGTGTAGGAGTGTATTTAGCTATCTCAGGGGGAAAAACCAATATTTTTCCCTCTTATAGGTTTGGGAAACCTCTTTCCTAGGTTTTCTTTTGGTCACTAAAGATATGATAGATTACTCAACTCTTTGTGGCCCATATGATGTAGGAGTGTTGGTGCTTTTGGACCGAGGAGACATAGGAAAAAATGTTTTCCCTCCAAAAATTCCTCCCAATAAATATTAACCTGTGTGAGATGATGAAGAACTATGACTTTGACCAAGGCATGATATAATAAGCTAGTTTAATGATCTCTCCTGTTAGTCTTCACTTTCTTAGTCATCTTTGCAAGACTTCTAAATAGGTAATTAGGAAGATTTAGTGGCTTAATCAAGGTGACGTGCATCAACAATCTAATGTGGTACTGATACAACCTACTAAACCTACGTTCACAAGTGAACTATTTAATTATCATATTCATCAAAGGAATGTATTTATCTAAGAACTTTCTACTAGGGAAGACATGAGAAGGAGATTCTTTGTACCTTGGCTTGAGAAAAAATATGTGGTTTTGAATGTCCAAATCCATTCCCTTAAACGATATTTCTCCTTGAGTGGGGATCCCTGTGGCTGATGCTATGAATTGTTTTGAGACCAAGAAGTCTATCCCTGCTTGGTAATCTTGTTCCTCTTAAAATTGGTGGCAAATGGACTAGTCAAATTACAATGGTGGCCCACCTCTTGTATTTTCTCACAAGACCCTAGGCAACTTCCCTTTTCAAATGATGTTTTGATGAATTCTAAAACATTGATTTCCTACATGTTATTTGGTTCATGTCTTGAGAACTATCCTCCCTTGTTGTATTTCTTCTTTTCACTGGACATGGTGTTTGTTTTTCTTATCATGAAACCCTAATTTGATAGGAGGGAAGGGTAAGGTTTAGGATTGGAAAACGGTGGAAAAAAAGAAGCTAGTTCAGGGAGGGAAATGGAGGGGATAGGAGTTAGGGAAAATCTAAAAAAAAATAGGGGAGATATGGAGATTTATTATGGACACATGGGTAGTGAAATTTTTTTGAATGGATGAGGGAAGAAGGGTAAAAAGTAAAAACCAGAGTCAAAACCCATAAATACAGTAGAAGTACATCGTGGGCTTGGGTTTTTGGGGAAAAATAGTGGGATGGAGGAAATTACTGTGAGAAATAGTTGGGGAAGGTTGGGTAAATGTATACAAGGGCAGTTGGTTAGAAAAGCTATGGAAATTGTCTCTGAGATGAAGCAAAAACCATGAAAAATAAAAGTGCAGCGAAACCCTATGAGAGGGATTATATTCACTTTTTGTGAGAAATGATTTCATAAAAGAGTTGATGAAGGGAATTAATTACTTTCTCAAGAGTCTCTAAAGATTTTAGAATGAGAAATGAAACTTGTTGTTGCTTTCCTTAACCTCCAAACCCAATGTTTTCCAGAAGCGCAACGTGCTAATGCAAAAGTGCAACGTTCCTGATGGAAAGGGTTTGGTGATGAAACATTCACAGTTATGATGGATGAGATAAAGAAAAATGCTAGATAAATGTTCGTGGAGGATGGAATTAATATTTTGAATGCTTGGATGGTCCTTTAATTTCTTGAAAGTCGTTTTTTCTTTGGTTATAGTGTGACATCACATGTCCTTTTGAGAAGTGACTTGAGGAGGTAGTGTATTGCAGCTTGATTTCTTTGTTTGGAAAGGTTACATCTCCATGTGGGTTGAATTTACCATTGAAACATTTTTAAATAACTTATCCCTAATTACTAACTCCCATGATGGTGACAATGGTGATGACATGACTCCCTTGCAGATTTTGATGACATGAACAAATGATGACACCTAATGCATACCTTAACCATGATTTGGAACTTCGAACCCTTTAATTATGCATTTGAATGAGTTAATGACCAAAATGATGACCAAGAAAATAATTTGAGGACATTTAAAATGGAGGGAGTAGTAATGATACCTAGGACATGACTATAGACTAACTTGATAATAAAAGTACATGTCAAGATTATATGAAAAATTAAAAATTTGACCAAAGAAATCCAACAATACTGAAAGAGAAAATTTGGTCATTGGTGACTCATGGACACTAACATTAGCTCCAACTAGGGATGGAACAAGAACACCATATACTAGGTTTCCACATCCATTGGGCGATGGGGTCAAAATAAAAGACTTAACACTCAAATGACTAACTTAAACTTAGAAAAATAAAAAATGACTTGACTTGACTCAAAAAATGATTTGAATTTTAAAATTTAAATAGAAAACAACAACTGATCATAGAAGCATTATGGCCTTCTCCTCGGGCTTCAAACTTCTTTGACAAATTCCTTATTGTTTAGAGAAAAATAAAATGTTATTTACAATGGAAGTGAACATTTTCCTCAAGATTAGGTAAGAAAGTGTTTGAGGAGTCTACCATTCACCAATCCTCCTGGAAGTTCTTGCCCATAAATATCTTATAATAAATAAGCATTATCCCTATGAATGTTGAAATCTTGTAGGGTCCTTTCCATAAGTTCTCAAACTTACCATGCTTGACTTTATCCCCATTTCAGGCATCCCACTGGAGAAAAATATCTCCCAAGTTGAAATCACTGGCCTTATTTTTCTTATCATATATATTCTTGATATTCTCTTGAAGATTTGAAGTGTTATTGAAAAATTATTCGCTGGATTATTGAAAATGGATCATTTGATTGATTCTTCAGTGAATGTCATTTGGCTCACTTTCAATCTCTTCTAGGATTTTCATCACTGACATTGCTAGGGAAGTCGAAAAAAATGTATCTACACCATAGAATAGCTAAAATGGTAACATGCCAGTAGAATTATTTGTGCTAACTCTATCTTCCAATAAATAATTAATTAACTTCTGGTTCTAGTTCCTTTTGTTCTCTTGTAGTAGCTTTTTTATTATGTTCACGAATGACTTGTTTGATGATTCAACCAACCCATTTCCTTAAGGATAATATGTTGTCAAATGCCTTAGTATTATGTGATATTTATCATAAAAGTATATCATATTTTTGAATTTTAAGGCTTCTGCATTGTCAGTAATTATTTTATATGGGCAGCCAAAATGAGACAGAATATTACTCTCCAAAACCTGAATAATTACTGTGTATGTAGCTTGTCTTGTGGGGATGGTCTCAATCCACTTTGTGAGGTATTTGGTGGTAGTAAGTATCCACTTATTCTGAGATAATGATGGAGGATGAATTTCACCAATGAAATCAAGGCCCCATTGCTGGAAGTTTGATTGAACTGCAATAGGTTTCAAGGGAAGCGGTACTAATTTTCTCTTGAAAAAATTGGCACTCATGAAAAATCATGACTGTTTTATACACATATGAAAACAATCTCAGCCAATAAAAGCTAGCCCTCAATGTATTTTTTTCTTTGGTTTTCCAAAAATTATGATCACCACAATCACCTTTATGTAAATCATTCATCAATTTCTCAACCTCACTTTCTACCAAACAATTTAATAAAACTCCTCCTGGATCTTTCCAATATAAAAAATTGTTGAGAATGAAATATTTAAGAGCCTTCAATTTTAGAGATCGACCTTTACTGCTGGGGAAAACCGGTGGAGGATTAAAATGTTGCATCACATGAACTATATATGAATACCATGGTGATGAAATAAAAAATTTAGATACCTTAGGAAATGAATCAACTTCCTACTCCTCAGAAAGTGCATCACTAAATTTGATGTCTAAGGCATGTATGTTATACTCTGTCATGAGCATAGATAAGCCTTGTCCTTTGATCAGTTTTGTAGGTTTGATTTCTAAAGCATATTCTAGCATAACATCCATCCGATTACCACACTTACCTTCAAGATAATTATGTGTTAACACATCTTTTACAACAACATTCATAACATAGGAAAGAACATGATAATGAAGGATATAAACCCAGAAGTCCTTCAAAGATTTAACTAGTGCCAATGCCTATTTCTAAATGATATTATATTTCAAATCTGCATCCCTTATGGTCCAACTAAAGAAAGAGGTTGGATTCTTTGTTTTCTGATCTTTCTTTTGCATGAGGACACCAACTAATGTACGTTTAGAAGAAAAGGAAAATATGATAAAATCAAGTGTATAATCCGGGATGATAAGAATGGGAGCATGAAACAATGAAAAATTCACTTGATTAAATGATTTTCTAGCCTTATTGGACAATTTCACCTCGTTTCCTTTATTCAACATATCAATAATTTCCCTTAAGTGTTCAACAAGGATAGGAATAAAACTTCTCAAAAAATTGATCTTACCATTGAATGATTGAATTTCCTTCTCACTCCTAGGATAGTAAAAATTATTAATTTCTTCAATATTTGAAGTATCTATTAAAATTCCATATTTATATATGATATGAACAAGCAATTTCCCCTTCTCCTTAGCAAACAAACTCTTCTTCAGATTCAGTAATATGCCAAATTTTTTGCACCTTTTGAAAATTGTCTGTATGTGCTGCAAGTGTTCTTCATATGTCTTGGAAAAAATTGTTATGTCATCAAGATAAATGAACAAAAACACATCCTTCTCATTTTTAAATGCAGCATCCATCACTTGCTGAAAATTTTCTCCTGTGTTCTTCAAACAAAAGGGCATATTAGCATACATAAAAGTACCCCAAGGTGTCATGAAGGTTGTATTCTCTTAGTCATCCAGATTAACCAAGAGTTGATTGTACCCAGAATATCCATCCAACAATGAGAGCTTGGAAGAACAAACCACCCTTTGAAGGATATGATCCATCTTTGGACATGGATAGTTTTCCTTCAATGACAATTTATTAAAATTATGGAAATCAATACACAAGCATATCTCACATGTCTTCTTTCTTACCGGTACTACATTTGACATTCAATTTGTGAATAAGAGAGGGATAATAATACCAACAGTATACAATATGTTCACTTTTTTTTCAATGGAGGGCAACAAATTTGGATTCATCCTTCTCAGTTTCTGATGGAAAGCCTTCTGATCAAGCTTTAGAGGAATGGTCTGTTGAATTATGCTCTTCTCATACACCTTTAGATCAGTATATTACCATGCAAAAACATCAGTAATTTCATTCATGAGTGCTTCATATTTACTATTAATCTCTACACTCAAAGACTTTGATATCCTAACCATTTTGGGCTTCTTAAGAGTGCCAAGATTTGGGTGTTCCACTCCTACCTTAGTTGGTAGCATTGTTGGTTTCCGTGCAACATCATCATGATAAAACATATCCTCCAAGGATACTAGAACTCTTAGAATTGAGTTATTTTTCAACTGTAGTACCTTCATTTCTGCTGCATGCATTCTTGCCCATCTTCACAAAACTGATCATCTATTTGTGAACCCATAAAATCTTCTTCTGTCTCCAATAAGTTGTCAGTTTTTTTATCATCCTGAAAACCTTGCTAATACTGAAAATTTTCCAGAACTGCATGGTGATGTTTGACATTTATATCATACTTCCTGTTGGGATAAACTGGAATTTTGAACAAACTGGCTCAAGTGGCAAGGGAATCAGCAATGACATTGCTATTCCTTGGAATTAATGACAGAGTGTATTCAGTGAAGGTATTAAGAATGTCTTTAATACTGCATTACAATATTCTCGCATTCTAGGATTCTTGGCCTAGTATTCCCATTTGAATTGATTTATTACCAACTCAGTGTCTCCATATACATAAAACTTCTTATCACCTTGTTTCTTGAGTATTTTAAGACCGGCTATCAAAACTTCATACTCTGCCTCATTGTTTGAAAAATAAAATGCCAATTTGTAAGAAGACATTCGATCATTAGGAGGAAGGTGAGATGACTGATTCATGGGACTATGAATCCAAATTCCAATTCCATCTCCTTCTGTTAGGTCCCTATATTACTAGTATAGTCCCTTATTTTTGTTAGTGTAACCCCCTTATTGTTATTATTGTACCCTTGTAACCCACATATTATTATTATTGTGCCCTTAAATTATTATTGTTAGGTCGACTAGGATTACATTTTGGCCCCACTAGGATTACATTGTGGCCCTATGGACTCCTATATATAGAAAGGAGGTTTTGTAATTTGAATCAGCGAGGAATTTTTCATTCATGTAATGTATTGGAGGTTTCCCCCTCGAAGTTGCTTCTTTCTAAGGCATTGATATCTCTTTTCTTCTCTTTTTGGAGCTGGTTTCACAACATTTGGTATCAGAGCTTTGAGATTCTAGGGTTTCGCTGCTCCAAACAAGTCATCATGGAATTTTCTCTATAAATCCTTTTCTATGAAGATTTAGAATCTGAAATATTTAGAGTTCAAATAAAAAATCCTGAGGAACATCGTCGCAAAATTTCAGAGCTTGGTTCGCAATATTTTCGGAGATATGATCTGTGCAAGTTAGGTCATTTTGCAAGCTCCTGAATTTAACCTACACAGGTCATCGTGGTATTTTCGTAATAAATTTTTTTATATGAAGGTTAAGAAGCTGAAATTTTTAGAGTGCGAAGCTGCAATCCTGAGGAAAATATTTGCAAAATTTCAGATATTGGTTCGCAATATTTTCGGAGATATGATCTGTGGAATTTAGGGCTTTTTGAGGCTTCTGAATTTCATCTCAAACAGGTGATCGTGGGACAATCTTTATAGCTCTCTCTCTGAGCATCAGATTGGAATGCTGTAAAAAGTGGCTGCAAGTAAATGGACTATAGTTTTTGGTCTATCAATTTCAAAGCCAAAGGAGGAAACAGTGACACGTGGCAAGTCGTACAACTTTGCTCTACTGAACTAGTCCAAAATTGGGTCATTGTGGGAGATTGGATATAACTTTGACTTGAATAATCCAAATCAGATTAGACTCGTGGAATTTGAAAGAAGCTTCAGAATGCTATTGCAGGGCTAAATTTTAGATATTTAGGATCTAAAATTATAGAGATAATTCAATTTCAATATCAAGCTCCTCAAAAGCAAGTAAAAGGTGTGTATTTTTTTTTCCGAATTGCATAAGTCATGTTCGAAGAATCAAGTTGAATTGATTCCAAGGGAATATTGTAGAATAGATATCATTATTGGATTCTAAAATGGCCCCTAAAAAGAATTCAACACCCATTAAGCCCTTAGAAAGCTCTAATATGACTCATGAAGATGAAGAATGGCAATATGACATATCAAAATTACAAGAGCAAGTGCAAAAAATTTCGCTCTCGCAAAGAGCAACAAAAAATGACATGGAAGTTTTGAAGAAAGGTGTGGAAACTAAGATGGATGGTTTGAAGAAAGGCATGGAATATAAGATGGATGACATGGAAAGATCAATGGGAAATTGAAAAACATGAAAAATGATATAAAAGCAGACATGGAAGGATTGACAAAGTTGATACAAGAAATGTTTCCTAATGGTGAAAAGATAGTAGAGGAAACTCATGATGAGAAAAAATAAATGCTAATCGTGATTTCATAAAATCTAATGTTGGCAATAAGAATCACCATATTCCAAAAATGGATATGAGGAAGTTTGATGGAAAGGATTCTGTAACATGGACGCTACAGATGGAGCAATATTTTGATCTCCATAATGTGCAAAACACACAAAAGGTACACATTGCAACTTTACATTTAGAACAAAATAAATTTGTACGGTATCGATGGCTTTGCTCTTGTAAAAAGAATTGTCACTTGGTCAATTTTTATGGAGGAAATGATAGCACATTATGAGGATACAAAGAGCAACACCTTCTTTAGCCAATTGATAAATGTCAAACAAAGGGGTTTAATGGGGGAGAACATTGAGGACTTCCAAAAATTGAATATAAGGGTAACTGATATTCCAAAGGAACACATGAATGATCTCTTCATAGGTACTTTAAATGATAACATCCAACATGAAGTTCATGTTTTGGAACCTGATTCATTAGAGAAGGCATTCAGATTGGCAAGAAAAATAGAATGTAAAATTATGGCGACAAGGAAGCCTACCACTCACTTCTATAAAGAAGAAAGTGTTTCTACTCCTAGATTTCGACAACATAAAAGGTTGACACCAAAAAAATTGGAAGAAAAAAGAGCAAAAGGTCTTTTCTACTGCTGTGATGGGAAATACACTAAAGGTCAGAAGTGTGCTGAGAAGAAATTATTTTACCTAGATTGTGAAGAGGAAGAATAAAATGAACAAGAAGAGGATATACACCAAGAACCAACCCAAGAAGAGGAAGAAATGAGTCCAACCATATCATGTAATGCATTGGTAGGAATTACCACTCCTCAAACTCTCAAGATAGAAGGACATATCAAGAAGAAAAAGGTAATAGTGTTGACTGATTCAGGTAGTAGCCATAATTTAATTCATTGTAAGGTAGCCAAGGAATTGAATTGTTTCCTATACCCAGCACCAGAATGTCAAGTGATGGTCACAAATAGAGGAACTATAAATTTCTCTAGAAAATGCCATAATATCAAGTTAACCATGGGGGAATATGTATTGAATAGTCCAATTCTTTCCATTCCTATGGGAGGTGTTGATGTTGTACTAAGAGTACAATGGTTACAATCTATGGGGACAGTAGCTTTTAATTTTCAAGAACTTTTCTTTAATTTTTTTTTAGAAGGAAAGGAAGTTGAATTACTGGGTATTGCAGGGAAGCCAGGAAAGATAATAAGCTCTAATGTCATAAAAAATCTTCTTAAGAAAGAACAACGAGGCATAATTGCACAATTATGCTCACTAGAAGTTCCAACATCAAAATCATCTATTTCTACAGATCTCCAAAAAGTCTTTGAGAATCATTCCAAGGTTTTTGAAACTCCTAAAGGACTCCCACCTATTCATGATCATGATCATGCTATTCATTTGATTCTAGGAGGTGTTCCTCCAAACATCAGGCCTTATAGATATCCTTATGTCCAAAAGAGCGAAATTGAACATATGATTACAGAAATGTTAGAGGCGGGTATAATTCAACCTAGTCAAAGTTCTTTCTCTGCTCTTGTAATATTGGTACACAAGAAGGATGGATCACGGTGCATGTGTCCAGATTATAGGGAGCTCAATAAGCTCACCATTAAAGATAAATTTCCCATTCCTGTGATTGATGAATTATTGGATGAATTACATGGAGCAATTTATTTTACCAAGTTGGATCTTCGTTCAGGGTATCATCAAATGAGAATGAAGACTGAAGATATTCCGAAGACAACATTTCGAACTCATGAGGGTCATTATGAATTTTTGTTCATGCCTTTTGGCCTTACTAATGCACCTTGTACATTTCAAGGGTTGATGAATTCCATTTTCAATCCCTTCCTTAGAAAATTTGTGCTAGTATTTTTTGATGATATACTAATCTAGAGCAGGCCTTGGAAGGATCATGTTCAACATGTGGACAGGGTGCTCAAACTATTGCAATAGAAAAAATTATATGCAAAAACATCCAAATTTTCTCCTCGAGTGCTTTATAAGATCTTGTGTTATACTATATTCCATGAGGTGTTAAAGTAGACCTAACAAAATTAAAGCCATTAAGGAATGGAAAGTCCCCACAACCATAAAGAAGTTGCGAGGATTTCTCGGGTTAACAGGGTATTATCGCAAGTTTGTGAAGAATTATGGGAGAATAGCAGCACCTCTAACAACATTATTGAAGAAAGATGCATTTTCATGGACTCCTGAAGCAACTAAGGCCTTTGAACATCTTAAAGAGGCAATGTGCCTAGCACCAATCTTAGCTACGCCAGACTTCACAAAAACCTTTATTGTGGAATGTGATGCCTCAGGAAATGGAATTGGTGTTGTTTTAATGCAAGAAAGAAGACCCATTGCTTTTGAAAGTCATCCAATCAAAGGAAAGTATTTACAGAAACCTATTTATGAGAAGGAAATGTTAGCAATACTGCATGCACTAAAGAAATGGCGAACTTACCTAATGGGAAGACACTTCAAGGTAAAAAACTGATCATGATAGTCTTAAACACTTTTTGGAACAAAGACTATCTTCAGAAGAGCAGCAAAAATGGGTCACAAAGATGTTGGGTTATGACTTTGAAATAATATACAAAAAGGGAAGCTAAATGTTGTTGCAGATGCACTCTCAAGAAAGAATGAAGAGGTGGAAGCATTGCTTTGTGCCATTTCTATTATCCAACCAGATTGGATAACCGAAGCAAGAGATGAATGGAAGAAGGATGAAGAAGTGTGGACACTCATTCAAAAGTTGCAGCAAGATCCTAGTACATCTGAGACATTTAGTTGGAAAAATGATTCCTTATGGTACAAAGATTGCTTATATCTTTGTAAGAATTCTCAACTAAAACAAAAGATTCTTTTGGAATTTCACACTTCTCCTTTAGGAGGACACTCAGGATTTTTAAAAACTTACCACAGGGTGAAGAAAGAATTTTGTTTTGGATGGCCTTAAATCTAATATTTAAAAGTTTGTGGCAGAATTTTTGGTTTGCCAATAGAATAAAGGTAAGACAATTAAGACCCTAGGTCTTCTACAACCTTTATCCATTCCAAGTCAACGTTGGGAGTGTTGGAAATACTGAGAGAGGGGGTGTACTAGTATTTCTTTCAATTAGAGCATTAGTTAATCTTCAATTATTATCAGTGTTTGTACAATGATAGAAGCAAACAAGAGGAACACAAACACACACATTTTTTAAGGTGGAAATCCACTCTTGGACAAAAACGACCTAATGCTTTTATAATAATTCTTTTCATCCCCAATTGAAAATAAATCTCCAACTTCCTAGAATCTAGAAAAGCATTCTTCTTTAGCTCTGACTGCATGGACGCTCCAATGCTCGAGATTCTTCAGTAGTCACTGAATGGATGCCCCAACACCCAATGAGCTACAACTCACCCTAGCACCACCCTACCACCCTATAGAAGAATAAAAGAAGAATGGACTCCTGTACCAGGGAAAATGGTCCACTTTACAATGATATAGAATGATGTAGAAGAAGAAGATATACTAGACCATAATCCCAAATTTGACACAACCACCTAATGATGATCCTAGACCTCCCAACACTGCCTCTTCAATCGTTGGAAGATAAAGACTAGTACAATTTTTACAATAATGTATTTACAATGACTAAGTACAATGATACCTTTACAATGATTGTATGCAGTGCTGCCCACTTGAAGACTTCATATGATGAAATTCTTGCTACTGTTATGCACCTTGGTTGTTGCTCTTGTCATGCTACCCTCTGCTGCACCTTGTTTTTATTTTCTACCGTATAAAGTCTGGTTCTTTGCAATCCTTGACAACACATGATCTAGCTTTTTCTTGCCTTCTAGGAGCTCTATATTGAATCTGGTGTATCTCTATTATTTCAAATCCTAAATATCTAATTTTTGGTCTTGTAGTAGTCCTCTGAGTTGTCTTTCCAATTCCAGATGTCTGGCCCAATTTGGATTCTTCAAGAGAGATTTATGCCCAATTTCTCACACTGCCTTAATTATGGAATGTTTCAAAAGAGCGCACTTGTTTGGTGTGCCACGTGTCACTGCTTCTTCATTTGACTCTGAAATTGATAGAGAAAAATTGACAGATTGTGCACTATTTGCCACTTTTTATGGAATTCCAATCTGATACTCAGAGAGAGAGTTATGATGATTCTACCAAGGTCACTTCTTTGAGATGAATTTCAAGAGCTTGCAAAAAACCTTACTTCCACAGATCATATCTCCGAAAATATTGTGCAACTTGATATGAAATTTTTATTGCAGCTTCCTCAGGATTTCGGATTCACCTCATAAAAATTTCAGCTTCTAATCCTTCGTAAAAAAAAGTTAGAGCGAAAATTCCATGATGACCTGTTTTATATGGCCCAATCCCATGCATAAGGAGGAAATGAAGATCACAATTTATATGAATGCTTAATTTGAGAGGGGCTTCAACAAGTGAAAGTGGGAGGGATCTTATGAGCTTAAAAAATATTAATTATGACTTTTCAATGACCCATGCCCCAACTCCATGGGGTTTTAGCCCACTAACTAGGGGTACAAACTTCAAACATGAATATCTCTCAAACCGTGAAGAATTACATGGCATGCCATATATCAACGGAAACATATCGACAAGTAGAAACCATAAAAAGAATTATTGACCCAGAATATATTAATTTTGTAGGTGAAAATTCCCATGCAATATTGGGTTAGCCCCTGGTGCTGCTTGGGTTGACATCAATGACAACCGCTGATCAACAATCTCCTCCTTTGGCATTGATGGAAACATAATTACTCCCCCTGAAATCGTGACACCTCTTCCTACAACATTCTCTCCCCCTTTGACAACAATGGCAAAGGGTAACTCCCCCTGAAACACAACCATTCTGCAGACCTGTACACACTTCCACTCGCGCTGACACACAACCGTCCTGCGGACTTGTACAAACTTCCACTCGCGTTGACACACAACCGTCCTGCAGACCTGTACACACTTCCACTCCCCCTTTATATTATGAAAAAGGAAAATCTAATGAGAACTTGGGATAATCCCAAGCTTCTGGTGATTCTTTTGGTGCTGCTTGGAATCGTGCTACTTGTCCAACTGCTTGCATAACATCTGGTCGGGAGGCTGTTACATATAGAAGACTACTAATCATACATCTGTACAACCTTTGATCCACATCCTTAGATGAGTTGTATATGGTCAATTTGCAACCAAGTAAAGACATCTCGAAATCACTTTGCACCTTTGTAGCAAAATTCTTACTTAGTCGATCATCATTGCTACCAATTATTGTATCATCCTCTTTAGCTATTATACATGATTTAGTTGCTTCATCCAGAACATATATGTCATTTGGAGCTCGCCTTGCTGTAGCCACAATTTCACCATACACGCCTTTCCTGATTTCACATTTCGTGGAGTTGAATAGTATTGTGTGTCCTTGATCACACATTTGTCCAACACTGAGCATATTGTGTTTCATGTTTTCAACCAATATAACATTCTTGGATATAACATATTTTCTTTCGAGAGTGACGGTACTTGATCCTAAAAAATTTGAAGATCCATCATTTCCAAAGGATACGGTTCCATCCTTCTTCTCTTTCAGAGGTACAAATTTCCTTCTATCTCTAGTCATATGCGTTGAGCAACCTGTCAACATACCACACATATTTGTTCTTTTTGAGCCTTGAAGCGAAAAGACGAATTATCATTCTTCTTCCATTTCGTTCATTCTGTGGCATCGGAACTATTACGGAGGATTTTTAAAGTTTTCATTCTTTGGCTATTAATTATAAAAGTTTCGAGATTTGTAACATTAAATATTATTTCTTAAATGTTCAAATCTAATGATGTTTCGCTGAGCCCTGGGAGGTTCATATTTGACAGATCTCCTGGAATTGTATTCGTTCCTAGGGTACGTGCGACATTCTGTCTTATGACCAAATTTTCCACATGAATAACAATAGCCATAAAAAATATGTTGGTACCTGGATGGAAATTTTCGTTGAGGAATTGTCTTCCAAGGCTGTCCTTGTGAATCTTGTCCAATGAAGTCTACATGCATGTCAGATCTCATAGGTTCACTGTATTTTGTTGTAGAAGGTCCTGCTCCTTCTTCTTTGTAACCGATTCTAGTTTTATCGTTGCAATATCGTTGATTTTTGATGAGTTCTTCCAATGCCCTTGAGCTGTTGGCATAGTTTTGGATAGTTTTTCCTTTCTTCACTTCCTCTCACAGCGAGACTACTTCGGCTTCTAATTCTTCCCTTTCTTGGTTTCTTTCTTCCAAATTCTTTTGAAGTGACTCTTCAATGTATTTGTGTTCTTCAACTTCAATTTTGAGATCTTGAACTTGTTCTTCAAGAGTTTTGGAACAGATCTTATCTGCCTTGAGATATTTTATAAGCTTGATTGCTTCCTCATAAAATTCGTCTATGGTCCATCCTTCTTCTTCGTTGTTTGATACCTCTTGCTTATTGTGCTCGGGTTTATTGTGCTTAGCCATAAACAATACTCTCTCATTGGCTTCTTCTTCACTATCATTGTCTTTATTGGATGATGATCTATCTTCTTTAGAGAGAAAGTTCCTTTTGGATCCTTGCTTGTTGAATTTCTTAAAGCCTTTATTTCTTTTTGAGTTACCATTACTTTTGTTTGGACATTTTGCCACAAAATGCCCAACCTCATTACAGCTAAAACATATCAATGGAAGTTTACCTTTGAATTGTCCCTTACCAGTTTCTATTTTTCTCGTGAAGTAAGCATATTCTTCATCTAAAAGACCCTCTTCATCATCTCCCTTTTCTTCACACTTGCAGGTGCATGTCTTTTCAATTGAAAGTTGTTTATCCTTATTGGTTTTCTTAGATGCAATGAATGCAGTTTCTATATGCAAAGTACCCTCTTCTTCATCAAGTCTCATTTCATATTCTATGAGAACTCCATGTAATTCCTCTTTGCTAAGTTTGTCCAGATTTGCACTATATTCTAAGATCGATACCTTTGGGTTGAATCTCCCTGTTAACGTTCTAAGAATATTTCGTATAATAGTCTTGTCGCCAACTGGCTCTCCCAATCCTTCCAGAGTATTGGTTATTTCATCAACGTATTGAAAGTATGGAGCAATGTTGCAATCTTCTTTCATTCAGAGTTTCTAAAATTTTGCTCTATAGATTTGAAGCTTTACTTCTTTGACATTTGAGTCACCTGCATATATATTCTCAAGCTTGTCCCATACATTTTTGGTGGTTTTACAACCCAACACCTTATGATAAGAAGATTCAATAACTCCATTGATAATAATATTCTTTTCTTTTGCATCATTTACCAAATTCTTCTTACCTTGTTCATCTGCAGTTGATGTAAATCCATTTTGAACAGTGTCCCATACTTCGTAACCTTGCGCCAAGAGATAGACCTCCATTATTCCTTTCCAAAGTGCATAATTATTTTCATTGAATAGAGGTACACCGCTCTTGGTATACTCCATGACCTCCTTCCAGATGTTAAACTATTATTGAAGGAACCAAGCTTTGAAACCAATTGTTGGAAATACTGAGAGGGGGGGGGGGAATCAGTATTTCTTTCAATTGGAGCATTAGTTAATCTTCAATTATTATCACTGTTTGTACACTGATAGCAGCAAACAAGAGGAACACAAATGCACACAGTTTTTAAGGTGGAAACCTACTCCGGGACAAAAACCACCTAATTCTTTTCTAATAATTATTTTCAACTCTAATTGAAAATAAAGCTCCAACTTCCTAGAATTTAGAAAAACATTCCTCTCCAGCTCCCACCGGATGGATGCTCCAATGCCCGAGATTCTTCAGTAGTCACTGAACGGATGCCCCAACACCCAATGAGCTACAAATCACCCTAGCAACACCCAACCACCCTATAGAAGAATAAAATAAGAATGGACTCTCGTACCAGGGAAAATGGTCCACTTTACAATGATATAAAATGATGTAGAAGAAGAAGATATAGTAGACCATAACCCCAACTTTGACACAACCACCTAATGATGATCCTGGACCTCCCAAAACTGCCTCTTCAACCATTGGTAGATAGACACTAATACAATTTGTACAATAATGTATTTACAATGACTAAGTACAATGATACCTTTACAATGATTGTATGCAGTGCTGCCCACTTGAAGACTTCATATGATGAAATTCTTGCTGCTGTTATGCACCTTGGTTGCTTCTCTTGTCATGCTACCCTCTTCTGCACCTTTTTGTTCTTTTCTGTCATAGAAATTCTGGTTCTTTACAATCCCTCACAACACATGATCTAGATTTTTCTTGCCTTCTAGGAGCTCGATATTGAATCTGGTGTATCTCTGTTATTTCAGATCCTTAATATCTGATTTTTGGTCTTGTAGTAGTCATCTGAGTCATCTTTCCAATTCCATAGGTCTGACCCAATTTGGATTCTTCAAGAGAGATTTATGCCCAATTTCTCACACTACCCTAATTATGGACTATTTCAGAAGAGCACTCTTGTTTTGTGTGCCACGTGTCACTTCTTCTTCATTTGCCTCTAAAGTTGATAGAGAAACAACTACATACTGTGCACTATCTGCCACTTTTTACAAAATTCAAATCTGATACTCAGAGAGAGAGTTATGATGATTTTACCAAGGTCACTTCTTTGAGATGAGTTTCAGGAGCCTGCAAAAACCCTTACTTCCACAGATCATATCTCCGAAACTATTGCACAAATTGATCTAAAATTTTTACTGCAGCTTCCTCAGGATTTCGGCTTCACCTCATAAAAATTTCAGTTTCTATGCCTTCTTAGAAAAAAATTTAGAGCGAAAATTCCACGATGACCTGTTTCAGATGGCCCAATCCCATGCATAAGGAGGAAATGAAGATCACAATTTATATGAATGCTTAAGTTGAGAGGGGCTTCAACAAGTGAATGTGGGAGGGTTATTAGGAGCTTAAAAAATATTAATTATGACTTTTCAATGACCCATGCCCCAACCCCATGGGGTTTTAGCCCACTAACTGGGGGTACAAACTTCAAACATGAATATCTCTGAAACCGTGAAGAATTACATGGCGTGCCATATATCAACGGAAACATATCGACAAGTAGAAACCATCAAAAGAATTATTGACCTAGAATATATTAATTTTGTAGGTAAAAATTCCCATGCAATATTGGGTTAGCCCCTGGTGCTGCTTGGGTTGACATCAATGACAACCGTTGATCAACAGGGAGGAGATTTCAATGGATTTTATCACAGGTTTACCTAAGCCCAAAGGAAAGAGTGTCATCATGGTGGTAGTCGATAGAATTACCAAGTATGCACACTTTTGTGCATTATATCATCCATTTAAAGCAATTACAATTGCTACTAAATTTATGAACACAATTCAAAAGCTACATGGAAACCCAAGGCTTATTATGAGCGACAGAGATCCCATTTTTACAGGAAATTTTTTGACGGAGTTATTTTCTTTTTTGGGTACTCAATTAGCTCATAGCTCATCTTATCATCCTCAATCTGATGGTCAAACTAAGATAGTAAATAAATGTTTGGAATGATATCTTCATTTTTTTGTATCTGATAAAAAAACACAATGGGTCAAGTGGTTACCTCTAGCTGAATGGTGGTATAACACTTCCTTCCATACTGCAGCAAAAATGACCCCATTTATGGCACTTTATGGATATCATCCACCATCCATCACATCATATTTAAGGGAAAATTCGAAGGTTCAAGCAGTTGAAGATCACATCGAGCATCAGCAAGAAGTTCTCCAACTCTTAAAGGATAACCTGAATTTGGCACAAAATCGAATGAAACAACAGGCAGATCAACATCGTAGCGAGAGAAGTTTTGATGTAGGAGATTGGGTATTTTTACGGCTACAACCATACAAACAAATGTCCCTCAAGCAAGCAAAGAAGGATAATAAATTATCGCCAAAGTAGTATGGTCCTTACAAGGTGTTGCAAAAGATTGGTACTATGGCATACAAATTGGAGCTTCCTGCTTCTTCACGAGTACATCCAGTTTTCCATGTTTCATGCTTAAAGAAGGTTATAGGAGAAAATCTTCCAGTTCAAACAATATTGCCAGAACTTGATGATGAAGGAAAAATCATATTGGAACCAGAAGCGGTCATGGAAACAAGAACTCGACAACTACGGAATCGATCAATTTCAGAGTATCTCATCAAGTGGAAGAACTTACCCACTGAAGATTCTACATGGGAGGATGATAATTTTATACAGAAGCACCCAAAGCTACTCAAGTGTTGAGGACAACACTTTTTTTAAGGAGAGGGGCATGTTAGGTCCCTATATTACTAGTGTAGTCCCTTATTGTTATTAGTGTAACCCCCTTATTGTTATTATTCTACCCTTGTAACCCCCATATGGTTATTATTGTTCCCTTAAATTATTATTGTTAGGTTGGCTAGGATTACATTGTGGCCCCACTAGGATTACATTGTGGCCGTATGGACTCCTATATATAGAAAGGAGGTTTTGTACTTTGAATGATCGAAGAATTGTTCATTCATGTAATGTATTGGAGGTTTCCCCCTCAAAGTGGCTTATTTATAAGGCGTTGATATCTCTTTTCTTCTCTTTTTGGAGCTGGTTTCACAACACCTTCCTTACCTAAAGCTCCATTAAAATCCATGGTTCATAGGCCATTTTCTTCATCGGGAAGCTCAATTTTGGATGACTGATCTTGATTAAATATTTGAGAATGGCCTATTGGCCAATAGGCTTTTCATATTTCATTGTTTCAACTAACTTTTTGACTAATGCACTTTGTTGCAAGTTGCTTGGAATATTTTCTTGTTTTTATGCACTTGGAATTTCTTACACAATCTGAAATTTTTAAAATTTTTGCTTTTTCTTCCATCAAATCTTCTAATAATGTTGAATAATCATCACTGTATAAAATAAAGGACTCTAAATTTGTATGAATAGAATGAATTGGATGATTATTGGGTTTTTCATTACTACTAATCATGTAATTCATCTTGTTCTCCTTGTATAATTTTATGAGTTGTCCAAAACCTGGTATAGTAGCATAGGAAAAGTCTAACTGCAAAGTGCCTCTAATTTTGGCTCCCCATGATCGAAAGAGAATAATTCCATATCTCGGAGGAATGTCAGCTACAAAAACGTCTATAAGAACATTCTTAGCTAGAATTTGATCTAAAGACACCACTAAATCATTGATGAGAATGAGACGCTTAACCCTTCCTGAGTCAAAAGAGTAAGGGTCATGGTATGGCCTGGTAATATCCAATCCTAGTTTCTCCATGATGGATTTAGGATTGAGATTATGGTACACCTCAGAGTCTAGCATAGCATTATGAAGGATAAAATCATGAATTTTGAGACTGAGATAAAAAGGCAGAACCTCACTTTCTTCTAAGTCACCATCTAGAGAAGGGCCAAACAAAAGCTCGGGGTGGTCATCACTAACATTCACCATATCAGAAATTCGGTCAACCTTAAGAAATATGGCTATTTGGAACTTATATTTGTCATTATTTATTATTTCAGTCAATGGAATTGAGACTTTAAGCTTTGAAATTTCATTCTCAATACTAAATAAAGTAGGATTATTTTCTACCTCTTTAGATGGCATGTCCTTCTTTTCGGGCTAATCTCTGATTGGAATCTCCTTTCTTTGTCCTCCATCTTGAATTTATTTGTATTTCTTAAAATTTCTAGTAGAAGCTTCATTACTTTTTCTCTGATTGATAACAACATGTCCTTTATCCTTATTATGATTTGTAGAAGTAATCTCTTTGTTATGAACATATTCTTGAGAATCCTTCTTTTTCTTATTTGAAGTTATGGGAACATTTCTGTTTCTCAGACCATATTGCCTTTGCACTTGGCTAAGGGAATTTTGATATCCTCTTTGATAATGTTCTATCTGTACTTCCAACATATCATCATTATAAAGAACATACTGTTGATTATTAGGTACATAAAGTTCCACAGAAAATTCATTCTCCTCAATCAAGAAAATAGGTTGTTTATTTTCCTCAAAAAGGTGATTTTTGCCTGAAATTTCCTCTTCTTATTCACCAGGGCCCTCTGTATAATTTTTCTAAAATGGAGTAAGAATTTGTTACTGACCTTGTTGATCATGACCCCTCTACTCCCTTTTCTTAATTTTGTATTGAGGTTGCTATTGTTGGCCTTTGAAATGGGGATTTCTAATTTGTTGTTCTTCCTGTCTATCTGTGATGGTAATCTTGTCCATATTTTTATCCATTGTCTTAATCAAAGAATAAATTTTTCCATCCGATGAAGTTAATGGATCCTCCTTAATGGTAGCCTTCTTTCTTGATTTCATCTTTGAGTTTTTGATAAGTATATTTTCCTCCACACTTACTGCATTCTTTTGCATGACTTCAATGGTAGTAGGATTTATCCCTCAATCGGTAAGCCATATCAGGATCAAAAGAATATGGATAATGAAGAAGTTCTAGGCCAAGAGGAGGCTTAATGTTTTCTGGGATAGAATCATATATGCTATTCAATTTGGGTGTGAAATCTTGGATAAATTCATTAGGATTTCTCTTCAAATCATTGTACTTAGCCAGAATTTGGAGAGGGTTCTTTTTCTCTTCCCACTTTGCTAGGAATAGGTCTAATAGCTACTGCGAATTGGATACAGAAGTAGTTGTTAATTAATAGAACCATTTCTTCACTTCTCCTAAAAAACTATGTGCTATTATGCACATCTTGGGATCATCATTATCAATTTCTTCAAGATCATTGAAATCAATCACTTTAATTATTTGTTGCTGAGTAGTGACCTATGTTGTCACATCAAAAAAAAGAAATGTCTGACCATAATTCTGAGGCAAAGAAGTAATTTGTGGTGTTAAAATAAAAGGAGTAAATATTTCCATGATTTTTGTAGAGGGTTGTATAGAAATCACAACAAGAGGTGTTGAATGAGGTAATTATTGCAGAGGAAGTGATCGATTGATAGTAGAAGATGATGGATCAATTGTATGAGGAAGTGTAATAGTAGGTATAGAAACAAAAAAAGTCTCTTGTTGGTACTGGATATTCATTTTCAAAGGTTATTTGGAACCGATTAACAAAGTTCTGAAGTTTATAAAAATCTGACCAGACCTTACTATCACCCTCAAAAAATGAAGACTCATAAAATGGAAAATATGTTTCAAATTTGATGGGATCAAAACGTGCTGTTGAGAGGAAATAATATGACTTATACTTGAATAAATATGACTTAAATTTGAGGTCAAAAGATAAATATCTAGGAGCAACCAAACTAGCAGGAAAATAGGTAGATCTTACAAGTGAAGGAGTAACCTTTCTAACTTTTCGAGACTGTGATTTATGCTTCCTCAAAATCCTCTCAAGGTCATGAACTATTGGTGAAGGATTAGGATTAGGATTGGGCCTTGTATGCCTTTTAGGAGCCAGTGTTCTTTTGCATATGCACTTTGGCTCGAAACGACTACATCAACCTTCTGTGAATGCTAGCACATGTCACCCACAAGTCTAGCCTTCAATGAACTGTAAGAGATATCCCCAGGGAATATTTGACACTCTTTCCTTGGCAGTGGTGCCAAAATGTTAACTCCCTCCAGTTTCCCAAGGCTGAGAAATGAAGCTAAAGGGGTAACCAGAAACCAGCTTTAGACTCGGTATCTAGCCCTACCAAGTCAGACAGGGCTATATCAAAATCAATCTCATAGCCAATGGAAATGACTAGTGAATAATGATTTGAGGCTACTTATAAGCTCAGTAAAATTTGATTAGGGTTTTTTATTTAAGTTTTCTAGATCAAGGTCATAGATGTAGGAACTAGGTCGGGGTTTTGAAAGATCAATTGTAGGGATGAAAATGAGGCAAAGTAGGTATTTTTAGCAACATATTTGGGCTGTCATTGTGGTATAGGGTTGAAAAATGAAGGATAAAAATGATCATATTACTATGAACTCATTCATCAAAAGAAATGAAACACACACATGAATATCTCATCAAAACAGAGCATCAAACTTATGAATTATTCTTAAAAACTAATGAGATGATCACATGAAAACATAAATATGGTTGTAAGGAGAAATAAACATTCAAATTGATAATAAAACTAAGAAGAAAAACTATCAACAAGCATACCATAAGAATCTCAATATTATTGTTTCAACTGTCTTTGATATCACTATAATATGGTGTACATGAGCTCCACACTAGATTACCAAGTATCCAATCCTCAAAATGAGTTGAGTTTGATTAAATATATAAAAATAAACAATATACCAGCTCTATGGGTTGAAACCTGATCCAAAACAACCAATTAATACAACTATTTAATCATAACCTAATTTCTAGGGGTGTTAGAAACAACTTCCCCCTTTTTAGCTAACAAGTTTGAGTCTTTGTCTCAAGTCATTAAACACAATATCCTTTAACAAATATGACCATAAATATGCTCAATAACCATCAAAAATCTCATGAGAAAACTTTTATATCGACCAACTTCAACCTTTGACCTCCATGTGCCCAGAAAGTCTTCAAACCCAAAAGCACAGTGAAATCTCTAAAAGATGCAACGAAATTTAACAGAAGCATAGCGAATTTTGAAGTAGATTTTGGATATGTTAGGTTCATTTATAAGCTTGTATAGAGGTTGGTAAAGGTAGCTAGGGATTTCCACTAGACCTATGAAGCTTCAAATCACCAAAAAATCATCTCCAAGACACCTCAAAAGGCATTCTACCAAAGCTACTCTAGAAACGTAGTGTGTGCCTCCAAACATCGGTATAAGTGTGAAAAATTGATGGTTTTTTACCTTTTCATGCAAACTTGTGAGCTAACAAGAGAAAAAAAAGTGGATTTATGAGATGTACAAGCCAAGAGACACCTACAAATTCTTACCATTTATCATTTGAAGCCTCTGAGAAAAAGCGCAGTGTGGACACGCTGCATTTCTATGCACCTATTTTTCCTGTATTACCAAAAACTCAAAAATGATCAAAATTTTCCCAAAATTTACTCCTTTTCAATTTTTATTCATGGATTAGATAACTACAGATGCATAAGCCAAAATATCAAGGCTATTCTTCTTCTTCATCTTGCGTAGGGTCTACTTGAGTTTTTTATTCATGTTCTTAACCCTAATATTGCAAATGATGTTTCTAGTGTAGTAGTTCCTTGCCATGTGTCTCTACATGGAAGTGTATCTGTTCGAATTTTCCAAAAGTTTCTCCATATACACATTCACTCTATCAAGAAAATAATCCCTATCCTTGTCAATAATTGCATCTAGAGGGTTAGTGGAGTCCTTATGTGCTGGTGAAGGAGATGGCTCCTTGTCTTGCTCTTTCTTATTTATCAACATCTTATGGTAGTTCTCCTTGGTTGACTCTAAATATCTTCATATTCAATATTCTCTACATATATAACTAACTTACCTTTCTCTTCAAATTCTTTTCTGGATTATGGAGGCTCTTGTGAGTTACCTTGTTGCATCAAGCTCATTTTCAAGTGCCTATTTTCCTGTTTCAAAAAGGCCACCATCAATTTTTCCTTTGAAAGATCATCTTGTTGTTGCCTGATTTCTTCTTGCTTCTCCTTGATAATGTTTGCAGTTGATTTATCTGTATGGTAAAGTATCTCTTCTTCATGAGGGATCTCTTCATCATTATGCTACAAGGGTGACTAATTTCCATGCCTAGGTGATGGCTCCATAGCTTCTCCCTGAAATTATTCAAATTTAGCTTCCTTAGGATGTCTTCTAGCTTATGACTTAGTCACAGGTTTAGGTGTAGGCATGCATTTAGCTATCTCATGGGAAAAAAAAATTATCTTGTAGTTCTTGTAGGTTTGAGAAACCTCTTCCCTAGGTTGTATTTTGGTCACTGAAGATATTGTAGATGGATCAACTCTTTGTGGCCCAGATGATGTACAAGTGTTGATGCTTTTGGACTGAGGAGACATAGGCAAAAGAGTTGTTTCCTCCAAAAATGCCTCCAAAGACAGATTAAGCCATGTGAGCTGATGAAGAACTATGAATTGACCAAGGCATGATGGAACAATATTGTTGAATGATCTCTCCCTTTAGTCTTCACTTTCTCATTCATCTGTGCAAGAATTCTAAACAGGCAGTTAGGAATATTTAGTGGTTTAGTAGAGGTGAAGTGCCTGAATAATCTAATGTGGTACTGATACAACCTACTAAACCTACCTTCAAAAGTGAAATATTTCATTATCATCTTCATCATCCGAATTTATTTATCTAACAACTGTCTACTGGGGAAGGCATGTGAAGGAGCTTCTCTATAGTGTGGCTTGAGAAAAATATGTAGTTTTGAATGTCCAAATTTGTTCCCTTAAACCATATTTCTCCTTGATTAGAGATCCTTGTGGCCGATTCTATGAATTATGATGAGACCAAGAAGTCCATCCCTATTATGTTAGTCTTTTTCCTCTTAAAATTTGTGGCAAATAGACTAGTGAGATTACAATGGTGGCCCACCTCTTGTATTTTCTCACAAAACCCCAGGCAGCTGACCTTTTCAAATGAATTTTTAATGAAGTCTAAAGAATTGATTTTCTGCATTTTAGTTGGTTAATGTATTGAGACTCGCCCTCCCTTGTTTTATTTATTCTTTTCACTGGCCATGGTGTTGGTTTTTCTTATCAGGAAACTCTAGTTTAATAGTAGGTAAGGGTAGGGTTTAGGATTGGAAAATAGGGGAAAACAAAGAAACTAGTTTAGGGAGGTAAATGGAGGGGATTGGAGTTAGGAAAAGAATTGAAAAAATTATGGGAGATAGGGATATGTGTTAGGCACACATGGTTAGTGAAATTTTATTGAATGGATGAGGGAAGAAGGGGAAAAAGTGAAAAACACAGTCAAAACACATAAACACAACAGAAGTGTAGTATGGGCTTGGGTTTTGGGGGGAAAATAGTAGTATGAAGGAAATTAGTGTCATAAATGGTTGGGGAAGGTTTGAAAAATGTATAAAAGGGTAGTTGGGTAGAAAAACTAGGGAAATTTTCTTTAAGATGAAGCAAAATCCATGAAAACTAAAAGCGCAACAAAACCATAGGAGAGGAATTCTATTCACTTTTTGTGAGAAATGACCACATAACGAGTTAATGAGGGGATTTAATTACTTTCTCAAGGGTCCCTAAAGCTTTTAGAATGAGAAATGAAATAGGTTTTTTCTTTTTTTAACCTCCAAACCCAAAAATGCAGCAATTTTTCCAAAAGCACAACATGCTAATGCAGAAGCACAACATGCTTGATGGAAAGGGTTTGGTGATGAAAAATTCAAGGTTATGATGGATGAGATGAAGAAAAATGGTGGAGAAATGTTCTTGGAGGATGGAATGAAGCTTTTTAATGCTTGGATGGTCATTTTTGTTTCTTGAAAGTCTGATTTTTGGTTTGGTGATGGTGTGACATCACATGTCCTTTTGGTAAGTGACTTGATGAGGTAGCATGTTGTAGCTTGATTTATTTGTTTGGAAAGGTTACATATCCATGTGGTATGAATGTACCTTTGATACATTTTTTTCAAACTTATCCCTAATTACTAAATCCCATGATGGTGTCAATGGTGATGACATGAATCCCATGTAGATTTTGATGAAATTACAAAATGATGACACCTAATGCATACCTTAACCATGATTTGGAACTTAGAAAACTTAAAGTATGCATGTGAATGACTTAATGACAAAATTGATGACCAAGAAAGTAATTTGATGACCTTGAAAATGGAGGGAGTAGTAATGATACCTAGGACATTACTCACACTACAAGGAAAAAACCCTCTAGCGGAGGTTATAATGGAGGTTTTTAGTGTTATAAAATTGGCCAAAATTGTCCAAAAAACATTTTTCACAAAATCCTTTTGCGGTAACGGAGGTTTTGGTAGAGCTTATAATGGAATTTCAACACAAATTAAAAAATCGGCGGCCAGAGGTTCTTACGGATGTTTTTCTCATCGTTGCGCTAATGAGGTGTCAACGTACCAGTGCATTGTACTGTGAATGCACCAGTACTGTAAACCTACCAAGCACCAAGACGAAAATAAAATTTCGAATGCCGCGAGGTGTTTAGAAATGGCCCGGTGCGAGTTAAAGGAACACAACACCGGTGCATGCAACGCTTATCAGACCACCCAGGTGGTAGTCATCGATAAAGCATACTGGGCATTCTAATTGATATTGGTATTTATTGGGTGATGTGGTGCAGGTAAATCCCCTCCGTGGAAAGAGGTGATCCATCTAGCCCTAGAGTGGGTCTAGCAACAAGGGAACATGCTAATCCTTCATATTCCTAGTTTATGAATGAAACTGAGTTGGGATAGATGACCTAATTTTGTTCTAGTGCTCTTTTCATAGCTTCTGGTAGCGATCTCCTAATCTTCGCCTTCACACGTCATGGTTCTTAAGCAGAAATATCTGTGTACCTGCACAAGGATCAGAGAACGGTGAAAACATACTAAAACATACTTTCATTCATAACTATTTAATTGGTCAAGGAGAATCAAACATATTGCAAAAGATTAAACACATCAAACGCAAAACGGGAACCAAAAAACCAGTCATATATTAATAAGTAGAGAGAATTTTACTAACAGAAGAGCCTTGACGTTGTAGCTCCTTAGATGGGTCCAGTTAAACACATCTCAAGAATTTGTCGGGGATTCGACTTGGCGAAGCAATGGATCTGGACTCTCTCTCGACAATATATTACTCTCTACTTTACTCTCACACCAGCTATAGTAAGAACTATTTAGCTAGCTGCAACTATGTGAGAAGGATATATTTATAGGAGAGGAGGAGGTGGTTTGGGATCCCTCATAAGGTGGAAGGGAGGCCTTATCCTTTGGCAAGTTGGTCAAATGTAGGAAACAAGAAGCCAAAGGAAGGCCTTCGACATTATTCAGTCAAACAAACCATACTAACTTCGCTCAAAAAGTGGTTGGGAATGGAAAATTCACTTATATTTTTAAAAACTTTCCAAAAATAGCTCGGTGCGGGTAGTCCACTGATACAGAGCATTAATGGGCACGAGGCCCAGTGCTAATTTCTCGAAGGACATGAGGCTATAATTGCCTACTAGCGGTGACCCAAAATCATATGTTTTTGAGAGCGTACTCTAGGAATAGTTTACAAAGGAAATGTTCTTCTCATGGAAATGGATGTAATGACACTTTTTGCAAGGTATGAAAATACACATAAGTCACTCCAATGGTCCTCCAATGTCTGGGATGGGGATTGCAGGGATGGTGAAAAGATGTTGTGTAACAGATTCCCCCTAAAGCATTAGGTTTGAGAGAGAGGGAGGAGTGAAATGCTTTACGAGAAAGTCTTCAAACCAAACTCCATCGTCGAAAGACCTGCAAGTACAAGTACAACTGATATCTTTGATACATGAATATGTGGCATGGATGCAACCATCCATAATAGAGTACGTATAAAAGTGAGATCCGAGGTATGGATGCAACCATTCAGTAAGAAGGATCAAGAAATAGACTCAGGTATGGTCACAACCGTCCAATCAAAAGAGTCATGCATATAGTCATGATAAACCAAAATATCTCATAGCCTGGATTTTATCAGACAAAACCCAAGGTCTTGTGCTCCATCTCGACGCGAACAAGTACAAATTAAAGCATGCGAATAAGTGAGTTGAAGTCGAACATGCAAGAAATTCACCTGATTACCAGCCAATGATGAAAGATGTTAACAAGAACCAGAGAAACCACCAATAATGAAAATGGCTCTCAAGGTACAACAAGTACAATCCCTGGAATGTGAACAGTGATCCAGTGTTGAACATTTTTGGAATCAATCGATCAAAGGCCAGGGATGAGGACTTGTCGTCAAATTCAAAGAACTTGCCATTGAGGCATGCAGGCTCCAAGGTACCGGAAGGGAGTATCTAGATCAGCTTCCTGGATAATGAGCTGAAGTCAATAACAAGTGACCTGGTCGAAGGAGGACCATAATGTTTCCAACATCATTGACACGAGAGAGAGGAATAAGATGATAGTGAATCAGGACTGAAAAGAGGATCATAGGTTGAAAACTACAAAAGAAAAATTTTCTTGAACATATCCGCGACACGACTCCATAATTTGGCATTATTTGACATCAAGGGATATGAGGTCATGATGACGTGGAAAATAGTAGATGAGAGGTCAAAACAGATTACCCAAACCCATGGAAGCAAAAATGATGAAATGAGATGTCCCCAACCCGACAAAAATGCATATGAGTGTCCTGTTCAAGAGCGATATACTGCCGATACGACTAAGAACTGGTTCCATTTTCCCCCACCATTACTGGCGAGTACCCCAATTAGTTTTGGAAACAAGCTTGAAGGGGATAGCATATTCTTGTCCTGTAAGTTTTTATTTTGGATAAATCCATCCAAGTACATTTTATGAGCCTGAGGAAGGAGGAACTCAGTTACATCATGGTGACGGTTTTCAATGTCATTTAGGTTTTAGCGAGTTTGAAAAAGGAAGAACTTGACATCTTTTCATGTTTAAAGAGTTCGAAAATAAGTGGAAAAGAAAACTCTGGTAGGTCCCTTTTTGTAGGTAGTTTCACAGATCCGAAATGGCAGAAAGCTATGTCTGAGAGAACCTCTTAGTCGCGATAGGCTAAGGTATTCCTTTTTCGTAAATAATCTATCCCAGCCTGAAAAATGGGTAAACGTATACTGGGTAGATATTGTTTTGCAACATTTTAGCGAGTTCAAAATGACAAGAGTCTTAGCAACCTTTTCAATTTTTGAGAGTCAGAAAAGAGATGAAATATGACTCCAGGGGTGAATTTTTGTTGTTTTTTTATCGTGTTCGAAAAAGTATAAAATACAACTCATCACTTCAGCGTCGTCATGTGGAGGACCATTTTTAACCTTTTTCACTATGATTTTGAGGAGTTGACAGCAGACAATCCAGAAGGCCAATCTTGAATCATCTGTTCGAAGTAAGAACTCATATCCTTGCCTACATTTTAATATAATTTTCATTTCCTGCAACCTAGTTTTTAGATATGTGGAGGGGTTTTTGTGTAAATTAGGGTGTGGTAGTCGGCACAGGTTTTGGGCATGGACTCGAGCCAACCTGCCTTGAATAAAAATCGAGGCGCAACACTTGGCACGACTATTTCTAAAACAGTCATGCCAACCGCGACCACAAATTTTAGCTTGTAAATTCAAACAATTAGAATGTTTTAAACACTCAAATAGCAAACAATTTGACAAATAATTACCCCATTGATGTTTTTTTAGGTGTGAAAGAGAAAAATGGTGATCGAATGGAAAGAAAGAGAGCATAGTGAAGAAGATGAGAAAGCCTTGGGCAATGTAAGATGCATGGATGTTTTGAGGGGCTGTGGGCTTAAAAAATTCTTCATGGCACCATGTCTCCAAGCTCAACTGGAGATATTACAGTACTTGATCAGTGTATGGGACATTGATCAGGAAAGATTCATAATTCAAAATCAGGAACTAGAGATTGAGGTCTCAGACATTTACTTCATAACTAGATTTTCACAGAGGGGGGCAATACAAATCCTAGCATGTACCCGGCCCACAATGGAAAACATGAGTATGTTCAATGATAGAGTGTGTCTAGGGGCAAGGAAAGGATCCAAAAGTGGGAAGGTGGATATCCAAACCATTCTCAATTTGGCACTAAAATTAGTGTTGCACACCATCACGCGAGCTGCTAGATCTTAGGCTCCACACGAGGCCATAAAAACACAGCTACTTCTTGCAATAGATTGCATGGTGCCAACTCTCTACAACTGGGTAGAGGTGGTAATGATCAATATGAAACACCAGTTGAAAAAATTAAAGAATGGCAAGCTAAAAAATTTTGGCTATGGATCCATCTTGGTACCATTCATCATGGAACGGTTACCAATTTTCCAACATCAGGAAGTGATAGTTCCTACACCACCAACCCAAGAGAAAAAGATGGTCTGTTGGGCATATTTTATGCCAATATTAGGGGGCGGTAAATAAATGTCCTAAAGACTTGAGTTCTTTGAGTGGCTTCATTGACAACTGGTTGTCGTGGAGGACTGGCCCTATTCTGGCACGAACTTTACCGATGATGCAAGTCTCCCACTCCCCGCAGGAGAGGATTGGGATGAAGCATTGGGCAAGACTCATTTTTTGATTTTGATGAGTATTATGATTTTTTTTATATTATTTATGTTTTTACGGTAATCCATGTGTTTGAATATGTCGGCCCAGAAAGACCTGCAGGAATGTCTCCAATAGCACGAAGGACACGTGATTTTGATGTGGCCCCTGATGGTGAGGGAAGTGAGGAGGAGGAAATCGTACACAGCCTAGAGGGAATCTCTAGTGGGATCCCTAACTATGCGAGATTTTATGATCTTCCTCGCACATACTAGAGACACACTGCAGGGGTGTCGAATCTTGTTCACCATTTATTGAGGCAGCTCGGATGGGCAGCGACATACTACCATGAGTATCATGCTGACTAGACACATAGGATTTTCTTTCTACATATTTTTTTAGAGACATGATGTATCAGGATGTAACCAAAACAACAAGTTGTGAGTCTAAGTTAACAATGAATGCACAAATTTCAAGAGCAATGGCCTCGATTAAGAGTTCCATGACAACACTATATTCAATGAAATTGTTTGTGGTTATTCCTAGAAAGATACCTTGAAGGTCTATCGACTCACCATTAGGATTATAAATCACCTAGGCTGTAGAATACAGATTCTTAATATTGCACGAGGCACCATCCATGAAAATGACATAAGGAGTAACATACATCTACATAATAAGCAATGACAAAATAAGTAGGAAAATCGCTCGGAAAGCACACCAAGCCAAAAAACGTACATAAATGAAAAAACACCTATGTACAAAAGAAACATGCACTAAAGACTCATCCATAGTACTTTTTAAGATACAACCCATTTATGGGTTGATCGAGAGGATAACCTTCATAATCAATTAGCTCATAAGCCCCATTCTGCAAAACATGCTTAACAATGTAGGGCCCATGCCACATGGGTTGGAATTTTCCTGTGCCTAGCTTATCGTGAGCTTGTTCATACATGAGGATGAGGTCTCCTTCTATAAAGGAACGAGGGGAAGCTGACTAGTCAAAATGATATTTGACCTAATTTTCTATGCTTCAATGACAAGAGCAGCAAAGTGGTGAGTCTCATTAAGCCTCTCTAAATATAGAAGACACTCTAATTCTGGCAAAGGATTAGGCAGAAATTGAATATCTATTTTGAGCGAAGGGATTTCGCATTCAATCGGAAGGGTAACTTCTAGACCATAGATAAGCTAGAATGGAGTGAATCTGGTCGCATCCTTCACTGAGGTTCCGTAAGACTAGAGAGCTGAAAACAACATGAGATGCCAACTTTACTTGTGCATGCCAATCGTATGTTTAAGCATAGTGACAAGAAATTTGTTCATCACTTGAACCTGGCCATTGGCCTGAGGGTAATACAATATTGAGTTGTCATGATGTAGGCCCAATTTAGAAGTTAACTCAGCCACCATGTAATGACCAAAATGAGAACCATGATCGATAACAATGGTTTGAGGGACACCAAACCTAGTAATAACATTAAGGACCTTTTTAGCCTCCTCGAGAGTCAAACACTGGCGGAGAACAGAATCAAATCTGATGTGGTAGAGAGTATCTCCAACAATGCGATAAGTTTGTGAATGATGATGGATGCATCGACAAGCATCCTTCATCAACTCAGATCGGAAGGTGGAAGTCTGAAGATATATGATGATATGACTGTACCAAGGATCAAGGGTGCTAATAAGAAAAAGTTTGTAATTTAGAATGCATTCCTTAGAACCACATGGAGAAGAATCATAAGGGAGAGAGCAAATCAAATCAAAGAAAACCAATGATTTCTTCGATTTGGCGGTTGTGAACTCCAAATCAAACTCTTTGAGGATGAAAATCCACTTCGAGTATTTTCTCCCCAGCAATTGACGAGTCAATATGTAGGTCATAGGGTTGCAATCAGAAATCACGGTCACTATGCACAATGGAATATAGTGCCGAAAACGTTGAACAAAAACTAAAGCCAACTTCTCGACATGTGCATAACGCGTTTCAGTATCGAGAAGATTGCGACTCAAATAGTAAATGATGTGCTCGTCACCATCATCGTCATATTGTACCAGAACCATGGAAATCGTACTAAACGTGATAGCCAAATAGAGGGAGTAATCACGATGATAATTGGTAGGACGCAACAGAGGAGTATTGATTAGTAACGTCTTCAGTGCATTGAAGGATTTTTGGGCGATCTCATCCTAGAGGAATGGGACACCTTGCTTAAGTAATCGCGTAAATCCTTTGGCCACTTCAACATAGTTTGGTATAAAATAGTGCAGGAAGTTAGCTTTCCCTTGCAGACTCTGTAGCTGATGTAAGGAGGAAGGAGATGGGATATTAACGATAGCTTCAAATTTCAAGGGGTCAAGATGAATTTCATCTTTAGAGCTGATAAACCCTAAGAGTCTACCAGAGTCAAGACATAAAGAACACTTATACAGATTGAGATGAATGTTATAGCATCAACAGCGAAGAAATATTTGACGAAGATGATCAGGGTGGTCTTTACGCTTAGCCAAATGAGCAGGAAGGTCATCCAAGTAAGGTTGAAAAATGCACTTGATATCATGGAAAGCATATGACATTTCTCATTGAAATGTAGCCCAATCAATTTTAATACCAAAAGGGAGCTTCTTATAGGAGAAAGTACCCAAGGATAGATAAAGGCGGTCTTGTGTTAATTAGTTGGAAGAATATTAATCTGGTTGTACCAAGAAAACCCGTCCATAAGGGAAAATATCTCACTCCCAGTGTTGGGGTCCTGTGTTTTGATAGATTGGCTTACCAAAAGACAAGGCAACATCAGAACCAATCTTTAGAGTTCCAGGATCTAGTCCTCCTGTTCTCAGAGAGGGATCTCTCAAATTTTTTGCAAAGGTATGTCTTGTTTTCTTTTAAGTATTGATTTTAGACTAGTTATTAAGTGAAAATGTTTGTTTGATTGTTTGTTTGGTTGAATTGGTAAAGTAGAGCATGAAATAACTAGGTAGTATAGATAGAAAGAAGAAGTGTCAAATTCATTGGGAAATGGAGTCTAGAAAAGTTTTATGACAAACTTATCAATGGATATGGGACATCAAAGGGCAAATCCAACTTGGCCACAGGATCCTCAGTTTTGCGAATGAGATGGACATTAATTATTTTGAAAAGAGAAGTTTAATTCTCAACAAAGGGAACTTGAAAACATAACTTGAACATGAAGTGGAATTTGATAGACAGGGCTAACCATGAATTCTAAAAACCACACTTTAAGAAAATAATGACTTCAAGACAACTTTCAAAATGAAATCGAAGATTAGGGGAGCTCCCTATTTCCTCAAATATTTTATTTCAAAGGAATTAGAAAACATGAAAGATTCATTGATAATTGCAGTCATAGAAGAGGGAACTCCTAAACATCCATGATTACAACTATAAATACCTTTGAAACAACTATTCTAGCATGAACAAAGGGTATGATCAAAACAAACCTCTTTGGAAAACTACAAACAATGGTACTTCAAAGGGAGACTTCAAAAACAGTTTTCAAGTGGCAGCAGACAAGCAGGGAAAACCATAAATCATGCTGAAACCAACTCTTTGAACTATTAGAGAAATAAACAAGCATGAGAACTAAAGATAAATATTGAAGACTCTAAAATACCTCAGCAGAAGAAAACATAGAACAATGAAGGATAAGCAAGTCTAAGGTGCTTCCAGGAGTCATTTCTTAGCCTAAATTTTTTATCCTACTGTAGTAAGAATTTATGGAACAAAATGAAACTAGGAAAAACAACAGACAGTTCATAATACATCACCAATAGCCAAGGTCAGGGATCCAATGATAGAGCCTTCTCAAGAACAAGCATGTCACAACATCTTCAAGCTTCCAAGACTTCAATTTCTTCTTCAACTTCGAACAGACTATGTATTATTTCAGAGAGTTTCAATGTTACAACTAGTGACCAACCAACCCTTTACAATGTGCTCCTCAAGGAGATTTTATAAGAAATTGAGGAGGTGGAAGAGCTCCTAGGGTTGAAGTGTAATTAATTCTGCACTAAATGCAACTCCTAGCCTTGAAAACCATGTAAGGCATAAGGCAGGGAAGCATCGAGTTAGAATTATGTTTCTAATTTTTTAAGCTTAATGGGTAAAAAATATTGACTTTAAGGCTCTTCTTATCTTTATAATAACTTATACTGACAGTTGGGATATTTGTTTTTTTCTTGTAATAACTATTCAGCTGTCTTTGGCCTTAATGTTTCAGACTGAGATTTGATCTGGGTATTCCTTTGAGGCAAAAAGCTGTGAGGTGGAAATATAGTAGCTAGGAAATCAATTCACCCCTTTGATGTGGCTCTAGGGTGTCCTTCGACTGATATTTCTCTATAAACACATTGATTTATCTTCAAATCTGTGTTTAGGCTTGATTAAGCCATAATCTTCATCTTTGACACTGATACACTTTTACAATTGATGTTGACTGTGTTTTGCTGTTTGCAGGTGCGCAGAGGGTTTATTGGAGTTTTTGCTCAGAAAATCGATAATCATGACTTATTGATTCCATAAAAAATTTAATTATCCATTTGAAACCCTTTAAAATGTATCAAAAGGCTGCAAGGATCGTCATCCTTGGCCAATAACAATGTAATCATCTGCGGGAGGATTCAACTTTGATTTCAGCAAAACCTGCATAAAAACACACAAAGATTACTTAAAACCTGTGAATTCATGGTTTAAACTGCTTAGGAGGGTTGGTGGAAGTATTTTGGAGCGATGCAGAGGAAGTGCGAATGTAAGCGATGGGGGAAAAATCCTGGCAGAAAAGCTAACCAGGTGAAAAATGCAGTTTGGGCTTGACAGTGAATATGGACTGTTAGATTAGAAAGATCAACGGTGGAGATCATTCAGTGAAACACTTGGGAGAAAAGATGGAGGGCGAAATGAATGGGTCACTTTATAACATAAGCCGTCTGATCTTAATGATCAACGACCAAGATTAAAAGAAAAAATAACATTGTGGAGGACAGTGGTTTGGCGAAAAACCGGCAACAGTTTTCGCGTTGCGTTTGGCTGGTATGTGGTTCTTTTCTTTTGGAACGTGATATAGGTCTGTGTTTGACATGTATATTTCTAAAACCATCCATATCTCATAAAATTTTCACACTGTGGGAAGAGCTCAAAATTTATGCGATATGGATTCTAGGTCGTTGGATTAGATGATCCAGATCTAACAGTGCAGGTTGAGCGCGATAGATGAAGAGCTACAGGGTGAAAAGGGTATGCAGGGTCCAGGTGATGTCAGCAAAATTTGCGCGTAGTGGAGGGGTAAAATAGGCCATCCGATCGTTAAATTTCTTTGACAAATGGTTAAAATTGGAAAAAGGGGTGGATATGAAAAAATGCAGGGAAAAGGAAACAGGCAGAAGAATGGGGCCTGATGGCCTTAGACCTTTGAGATCGACGGTCAGGATTCATTTAAAACCTTTATGTCGGGAAAAAAAAATATACAGAAAAGGTAAGGTTTCAAAGGAAATGGTGGAGAAACAAGGGGAAGAGAGGGGCTCACCTTTTGTATAAGGGCGGAAGGAAGGATGAATGTGGACCGTCGGATCTAGAGGATCAGTGGCTGAGATCTGACAATGGAGGACAAAGAGAAGGGAGGGGTTAAAACAGAGGAAGCATTGTGAGGCCATTGGATCTAACAATGATCAACGATGGAGATTTGATCGCATTATCACATCAGCGGAGGACAAAGGATAAAGCAACAATGAAATGTGTCGATGCGATTTAGCGCAGACCGTTAGATCTAGGAGAGATCAACGGTTAGGACTAAAATCGACGAGTTTATGTCGGAGGGCTCATGGAATGGATGAGCGCGATGTGATGAGCACAGACCATCGGATCTGGTGGAATGAACGATCAGGATTTAATCGCATCGGAGAAAAAGGAAGAGCCCAAAATACCGAAGATTTTGATTTTGCGATGCGCGATTAAGCACTGACCGTTGGATCGGATTCAAAGATCAATGGTGGAGATTTAATCGGTGGGCGCAATGGTGAAGGGCTTATGATGGAATGTGATTAAATATGAGCCGTTGGTTCTTGTGGATTCAACGGCTGAGATTTAATCGTAGGATCGCAATCGGCGGAGGTCAAAGGAACTGGATAAGAGATTTGCGATTCCCAATTTAGCGATGGAGTGAGACCCGTCGATCTAAAAACTAGATCAACGGTGGAGATTTAATCATAAAGGAAAAAGGCAGAATGATGGGTCCAGAGAAGGGAGCGGTATGGACCATTGGATCTGGGCAGAGTAGATCAGATCAACGGCAGAGAAACGATCGCGGGATCGCATCGGAGAAAAGGAAAAAAACCAAGAAAAGGGTCAAATGCAAATTTGCGATGCGATTTTAAACTTGCGATGCGGAAATTTTTTTTTGTGATGCGATTAAGCGCTTAGCGCTTGGTCTTAGTGCGGGTTATATGCGAAAAATGGGCTGGGGCTAAGGCCAAAAGGGGCTTAAGGCCTTAATAGAAAAAATGGGTTTTTTAGGCCAAAATGAAGGTTTTTCAAGACTTTTTTGGCTTTCGGTAGAGGGGGAAAAAGGGGGTTCAATCCTTATAAAGGAATTTCACAAGGTTTTAAAGGGGAAATTGAGGAAATGAGAGGTAAAAGGAAAGGGTTTTATGGATGAACTGGAGAAGTAAATGGAGAAGTATAATGATGAAAAATGGAGCTTTTAAGCAGTCTTTCTTTTGGTGAACAATAGGTTTTTTAGGATAAAATGGAAACATTAGTGAAGATTAACTCAAAGAGTAACAAAAAACTTCAAATGATGATAAGTTTTTCAAAAGGAACTATCTCTTTGAAGGTTTTAAAAACAAAACTAGCCACCATTGGGTATAACAAAATTTATAGGTGGCTAACAGTGGCTCCACTTAGGGAAGACAGCTGGTTCTTTAGGTGTCTATAACCTCAGCTGTAAATATCTAGCTTTCTAGTAAACCAGTGCCTTTATCCATTTGGCAGCAGCCTTTATTTTCCTTTGGCTGACCTTCTTTAGATCTGATAATCTCTGCATCAATCTGAAACAATAGAATTCTACCAAAACAACATCTCTACCTACCCATTCTTAATGATCCTAACATTTTTTTTTTTTCTTTCAGAGTGCGTTTGGACTAGAAAACTCTCTTCATCAACATTTTATTCTTTTTGAAAAATAGGAAACTAATATAATTCTAATCTTATTCCTCCATGAGTTCAGATTAAGCAGTTAAATTCACAAGTTTCTCTACCTAAATACTATCTGTTAGGATTAGACTGTCTAACAGATTTTTATTCTCTACATTCTAAAACAGAAATTTAAAAGCAGCCAAGCCAAGATTAAACAGTCTGACTTGTTGTGATATATGGCATAAAAACAAGCTGCACATAGACTAAAATTTGTGGAAAATTTGAAACAAAATTTGAAGGCTTGAGATCTGAAAATCAAAAACATCCTTCATCATTTCTTCAACTCTGTTTTGAATTTATTTGAGCTGTTTTTTCTTTCTCATCTGGTTCAATTTTTGAGCATATTAGAACCAATTTTTTTCTATCTTTGGCTCAATAATTGATCTAATTAGAGCCATTCTCCTTTTGAGATTCATAGGTTCAGATTTGAACTTGTTGAACCTTTGTTTTTCTAACCTAATATACCTTACTGATAAGCCAAGATTATGTTGTTTGGCTGATCTAATTCACTAACCTATCATCAGTAAATTGAAAAACTAATTAGTCATGATTAGGTTGTATGACTAACTAGAAGTGTGTTTTTTAGAAGTGGCTTTTAAGCTTGCACACTTTCAAACTTTGTTTCTCTTTTTGGTATGGGGATATACCTTTCTTGTTTTACAATCTGCCCTCTTTTCTCTTTTCTATTGTTTTTGTATTTTTATTTTTCTAACTTTGAATGCAATGTTCAGACAATGATAATTTACAATGGAAAGTAAAAAAACTTTGAAACTCATGACTCTTGACAGAAGTAATGTTTGAGCATCCTACCATTGACATGACCTCCATATAAATATTCTCCATTCAATTCTTTCAGGAAGAATGCATTGTGACCCCTCTTAGCATGAATAATATAGGGTCCTTTCCACAAGTTCTCAAACTTTCCATGTTTTCCCTTCTCTTCCCTTTCTGAATCCCATTTAAGAACTACATTTACAACTTGTAAATTGTTTTCCTTAGTCCTTTTGTCAAATAGCTTCTTGATATTTTGTTGGACTAGTTGTGTTCTTTCATAGACTTCTTCTTTGGTCTGTTGTAAGTGAACTGTTTGGTTGATTCTTCTTTGCATATCATTCTCTTCAATTTTCACTTCTTGAAGGAGTTCATGATTGGAACTCCTAATGATGTTGGGAAGACTGCATCCATGCCATAGACCAACTGATAGGGGGACATGTTTATTGACTTCTTTGTAGTTAATCTATCAACCCATAAGGCATGAACCAACTTACTGTGCCATGATTTCTGATTCTGCTCCAACAACTTTTTAATGATATTGATGAGGCTCTTGTTGGAGGATTCAGATAATCCATTTCCTTGAGGATAATAGGCAGTAGAATGACCCAAGGTGATATGGTATTTGTAATAGAAATCAACCATTATTTTATTCTTGAAAGCAGAAGCATTATCTATTATGATTTTTCTGGGACAACCAAATCTAGATAGGATGTTTGTTTCGAGGAACTTGATAATGACAGAGTCATTAGCATTCCTAGAGGGTATGTCATCTATCCACTTGGTAAAATAGTTAGTGGCAGTGAGGATCCACTTATGTTTGGTTGATGAAGATGGGTGAATCTCCCCAATAAATTCTAAGCCTCATTGTTGAAAGGGTGGCTCAACACTGATGGGATGTAATGGTAAGGGAAGGAGTTTTCTTTTGCCATCAAAAATTTGACACTTATGGCAAGACATGACTAACTTTTGAGTATCTGAGAAAAGGGTGGGCCAATAGTGACCAGATCTAAGGATTTTATTTGTTGTGGTCTTCCAGTAGAGGTGTCCTCCACATTCTCCTTCATGCAGCTCACGCATGATTTTTCCTGCATCATCCTCTAGTAAACATTTAAGAAAAATTCCAACAACATTTTTCCAATATAATACCCCATCTAATATGCAATAATTTAAAGCTTTCTATTTCAAAAATCCAGCTTTAGTTTTGGACAAGGAAGGGGGGGTATTTAAATATAAAAGTACATAAATGATGTCAGCATACCAAGGAGAATTCAAAATTTTTTCTTCAATGAAAGGGGCAGTGAAATCTTCTGTTTCTTCCAACACATCCACCATATTCATATCTAGTGCTTGGAAGTTCGACTCAGCCATGAGTTTTGCTAATACCTACCCTTTAATTAGTTTGGTGGACCTGATTTCTAAGTCATATTCAAGAATAGTGGCAATCCATTTTCCCCTTTTACCATTAGGGTCTTGACATAGAATATCCTTGACAACAGTATGTGGAACAAAAGAAATTATGTGAGAGTGTAAAATGTAGACTCTAAAGTCCTTTAATGCTTTCACTAATGCTAAGGCTTGCTTCTCCATGATGTTATATTTGAGAGGAGCATCTCTTAAGGCCCTACTAAAAAAGGATATTGGTTTTTCTTGCCCCAAATCATTCTTTTGAAGTAATACTGCAGCTATTGTATGTTTTGATGCAAAAGAAAAGATACAAAAGTCTTTGGTGAAATCTGGACTAATCAAGACTGGTGTTTGAGTAAGAGCTTGTTTATCTAGTTCAAATGATTATTTAGCTTGTGTAGTCCATTTCACACTTACCTCTTTCTTAAGCATGTTTTTTATGTTCCTTAATAGCTCAGCAAGGTTGGGGATAAACCTCCTCAAAAAATTTATCTTCCCAATGAAAGATTGTAATTATTTGAGGCTTCTTGGATAACTGTTTTTCAGTATGCCATCGATACTTTTAGGGTCTACTTTGATTCCCTCTTCTGAAATTATGTGGCCAAGAAGCTTGCCTTCTTGGAGACCAAAGAGTGTCTTCCTGGGATTCAAAGATAATCCAAATTTCCTGCACTTCCAAAAAAAATTTCTTAAATGAATCAAGTGTTCTTCATCGATCTTTGAGAAAACAGTGATGTCATCAAGGTAAATGATTATAAAATAGCCAATATCTTTTGAGAAGGCTATGTCCATGGCCCTTTGGAAGGTGGCCCCTGCATTCATTAAACCAAATGGCATTTTGACATACATAAAGGTGCCCCAAGGTGTGGTAAAAGAAGTCTTTTGTTGATCACTTGGGAGCACTAACACCTGGTTGTAACCTGAGAACCCATCCAACAGTGATATTATTTTTGACCCAACTACCCTTTTAAGTATATGGTCTGTCTTGGGTAAGCGGTAGTTGTCCTTTAGGGAGGCTCTATTTAGGTTTCTAAAGTTAATACAGAGCCTGATTTCCCCTGTTTTCTTCCTAACAGAAACTAAGTTTGACACCCACTCTGAATATCTAATGGGTACCATAATCCCTGCATCATACATCTTTTCAATTTCTTTCTTGAATAAAGGTAATAAAAGAGGGTTTATTCTCAGTTTTCTTTTTAAAGGTTCCTGATTTTCCTTAAGAGGAATTTTGTGTTGAATGATGCTGGTGTCATAATATTTCAGATCTTTGTATTCCCAAGAAAACACATCTCTAAATTCTTTGAATAGCTCTATGTATTGCAGCTTTATGTGATTTGGGAGTGTTCTAGATAGTTTGATCATCTTCGGTTCTGCTAGGCTTCCTATGTTATGTCCTTCTACATCTGTTTCCATAGAATCCATTCTTGGTTCTGTGGCTATATCATTAAATTCAAAAAGGTGTTCTAAAGGTGTGAGACCTCTTCGAATTGTATCATTCTTGCATCGTAAAACTTCCAAGTCTTTATGGTCTACGTTGTCAAATAATTCTGCTTCAAAAATGTTGCCACATTGATTTATATAAGGAGAATATGTCATTTCTGTTTCTGGGATTTGTTCATTATCCAAACAAGTTTCTTCATGGCTGGTTTCTAATTCTAGTATGGAAAAATAATTTTCTGATTTCAGGAAATCATCTATGTGTTTGTCAGTATCAAACACTTGCCAGTGGTTCTCATTGTTAGGCACTACAGGCATATTTTTAACCTTTATGTTAATATTTTCATTTACCTGAGTTACTTGACAATTATTGGCAGTGAAAGCAAGTTCATTTTCTAGATGATTTTGTGCTCTTGGAATGAAAATGAGATCATATTCATCAAAGGTCTTTAATAAATCAAGGGCAATATTTCAATATTCTCTAAGTATTGGGTTTTTAGCTGAATATTCTCCTTTGATTTTTCTTATGATAAGTTCAAAATCTCGTAAGACTGATAGTTTCTGGGCTTCTAATTGTTTAAGCAACTGTAAGCCAAGGAGAAGGGCTTCATATTCAACAATATTGTTAGTGCATGGAAAATCTAGTTTATATGAATAACCTTGATTTGTATTCTGAATCCATACACCTACCCCTACACTTGTTTGATTACAAGACCCATCAAAGTTTATTGTCCATAGTATCTCTGCCTCATTTTCATTTTCTTGTTGCTGTTGATTGCCAATGTTTTATATCTAATTCGAGGGAAGTTCTGATTGTTCTGGTAAACCGATTTCCTCTTTGTTTTCCTTTTCTTTTTGAGTGATCAGGTCTTCATTGTACAAGATAAAGGAATCTAAACTTGATTGAATGGAATAGATTGGAGAGTTTTTTTGTTTATCTATGTTGCTCACCATGAATTGCATATGAGATTCCCTATAAAGTCTTCTGGTTTGATTAAAAACAAGGATGATAGCATATGTCATATCCATTTGCATTGTTCCTTGTAACTTAGCCCCCCATGATCTTGATAACAACATACCATATTTGGGAGGTACATCAGCCACTACAATATCCATCACTAAACACTTGGATGGAATTTGTGCTAAGTTCACATAGAGGTCTTTGAGCAAACCTAAACATTTCACTCTGCTGGAGTCAAAGGAGTATAGAGCTTTGTATGGTTTGGTGATTTCAAGGCCTAAACTCTCCATTACTACTTTGGGCATTAAGTTATGAGAGTCCCCTGAGTCATGCATAGCATTGTGTAAAATTTTGTCATGAATTATCAAACTAACATAAAAAGGAGGAACTAGCCCTTCTTGGTATCTTCCTTCAATCTCAGGACCAAATAAGAGCTCTGGTTGGTCATCATTGAGGTTGACAGTGTCATTATTTTCTTCTTTGTTGAAGGATTTAAAAATTTGTGATCTATATACATCTTGGGTGACTAATTTAGTGAGAGGAACAGGGATTTTAATCTTGGCAATTTCCTGTTCCAAACTAAAAGGCATCTAATTTTTTACAACATTAGTTTCAGCCTTATTAATCACCACTCTATTAGAAAAATTAGATTGTTGATTTCCTCTATTTACAATGGTAAAAATTATTTTAATAGGAGCACTAGTTGAAGTACTAACGCTGCTAAGATTTTCACTCTATTTTTCATTAATTTGAGTGCCTTTCTCTTCGTTTTGATCAGAATTTACAGCCACCGTTTTATCTTTTTGTTTTGTAACTTTGGGTTGCTTTTTTTAGAGTTTTTAGAGGTTTTAGTTTTGGGAGTTTCCTGATTCTTTTTACTCCTAAGGTCATATTATTTTGGAGTCTCTATAATGACATTTTATAGCTCTTGATAGTAATTTTCATCTTCCATTCTTCCATAATCATAGGGTGTGTATAGACCTTGTTTCATATTGTAATGGACATTAAAATAATCATTGTCTATTCCCAACAGGTTTATATCATCTTCCTCTGTTTGTTCAATTGTTTCTTCAACCTCACTTACATAGTTTTGATGAAAAGGAGGTATGATCTCTTGATCAGGGTCTCTTGGTCTTTTCTGAGGTTGGTTTCTTCTGAAATTCTGATTTTGATTTTGAGATTGATTTATGTTTTGGGGAGCTGATTTTTTTTTACTAGCTTGCACTATTTTAATTATACTCATCTCTTTCATCATTTCCTCCATCATCCTTTCCATTTTCGAGCTAGATGTAGAGGGTATAGGTTCTTCCCTAAATGATACTTTCTTTTCATTCTTCATCCTGGCTCTTTTCTCCATCAAATTTACTTCCACAGCTAAGGCTCCTTTCTGCATATCCTCTAAATTCAAAGGATCTCTCTCTCTCTCAGTTGATAGGCCATTTCAGGATCAAATCCTTTAGGAAATTTGTTTAAAGCTGAGCCTTGTAGAGGTTTCAAGTCTGGGGGCAGGGCATTATACCCACTATTGAATCTAGTGCAATAAACTTGGACACTTTCCCCAGTGTTCCTTTTGAGATTGTTGTAGTCTGAAAGTATTTGGAGAGGGTTTTTCCTAAATTCCCACATGTTTAAGAATAATTGATGGAGGGTTTGGAGGTCATTAATACTATTATGGGTTAAGCCTTTGAACTATTTTCTTACTTCTCCCCCTAAAATTTGAGCAAACAATCTTAGTTTGATAGTTTCATCATCAATCTCATTTCTATAAAAATAGTCATTCATCTTGTCCACATGTTGTGAAGAAGTAATGGTACTACTGGCGTCAAACAATGGCATCTTTGACTGATAGTCCTGTGGAAGATTGACTAAAGGTAAAGGAAGGATTAGGGGAGCATACCATGTTGCCATGATAGGAGTTTGTGGGAACAACAGGGGGTTTACTGGTGGAGGATGTAGAATGGGAGGAGGTGGATGAAATGGTGTGGTTTAAAAAATGGATGTGTGGATAACAGAAGTGGATGGACTGGCAAGAGATTGTTGAGCAGATCTAGGATGAGAGAAACCAAAATTATGAAGGAAATGAAAATCAGGTGGAGTAGTTTCTCCACTACCAATATGTTCACTTGTATCTTGGGGTGAAAGTGAAGGCTCAAAATCTATCTGATCTATATCCTCAAGTGAACTAGTTCTGAATGGGTTTCTTAAGTCAACTTGTGAATTTTGTAGAGCTGCAAGGTTTTTTAGGAACAGAATTAGCTCTTTGGGTTGGTATGACAATAGTTGAGGCTTGAGCCTTAGGAGACTTCCTAAGTATGGTTTCGGGATTATCAACTATCTCAGGAGGGTTTGGGTCTGGATAGGCTCTATTGTTGATCCTATGTGAAGCCAGACTGCTTTTCAAAAATGAGAGAGGCTAAAGTTTTTTAGGACTGTTTTGAAAGTATTACCTCTCACAATGTCTTATCTAATATGGGACTAGGCTTCTAAACTTCCTCAAGGCTGGTTAACATAGTTCTAAAGAGATCTGGAGACCTAGATAAGTAATGTGCCTACTGGGGCTAGCGAAGTCGCCAGGTGGAATATTTTTAGCTTTTGTGAAGGTAAAATGTTTTATGGTTCCACCACCATGTTTATTATGAAGCCAATCTGAAATATTTTTGGGTTTTTATGAGTTTCTATGGTTATGAGAGTGTCCTATGTCTGATATTAACATTTAGCTAAGGTGTTCAAACAAATAGAGTCTAATCTTATGACTTAGCTAGCTAATTCCTTCAAGGTTTGATAAGGCTCTGTGAGAATCCTGAGGGTTACTTAGTTTGTCACTGATTCAAATAAGTCCTATCATAATTAATATTTTCTTTGGTAGTGCTTGAAGAGAGCTACTTGTACTATACTAGACAGTGAGTGTTTTTTCTTAAGGATTTTACTCAGTGTCCCACCATGATCACCACTATGTTGGGGTCCTGTGTTTTGATAGATTGGATTACCAAAAGACAAGGCAACATCAGAACCAATATTTAGAGTTCCACGATCTAGTCCTCCTATTCTTAGAGAGGGATCTCTCAAATTGTTTGCAAATGTATGTCTTGTTTGCTTTTAAGTATTTATTTTATACTAGTTATTAAGTGCAAATGTTTGTTTGATTGTTTTTTTGGTTGAATTGGTACAGTAGAGCATGACAGATATAGGTAGTATAGATGGAAAGAATAAGTGTTAAATTCATTGGGCAATGGAGCCTAGAAGAGGTTTATGACAAACTTATCAATGTATATGGGATATAAAAGGAAAAATCTAACTTGGCCACAGGATCCTTTAGTTTTGTGAATGAGATGGACATTAATGATTTTGAAAAGAGAAGTTTAATTCTCAACAAAGGGAACTTGAAAACATAACTTGAACATGAAGTGGCATTTGATAGACAGAGCTAACCATGAATTCTACAAACCACACTTTAAGCAAATACTGAGTTCAAGACAACTTTCAAAATGAAATCTAAGATTTAGGGAGCTCCCTATTTCCTCAAAGATTTTATTTCAAAGGAACTAGAAAACATGAAAGATTCACTGATAATTGCAGTCATAGAAGAGGAAACTCATAAACATCCATGATTACAACTATAAAGACATTTGAAACAACTATTCTAGCAAGAACAAAGGGTATTATCAAAACAAACCTCTTTGGCTACAAACAATGATACTTCAAAGGGAGACTTGAAAAACAGTTTTCGAGTGGCAGTAGACAAGAAAGGAAAACCATAAATCATGCTGAAACCAACTATTTGAACTATTAGAGAAATAAACAAGCACAAGGACTAAAGAGAGATATTGAAAAATCTAAAATACCTCAGCAGAAGAAAACATAGAACAGTGAAGGATAAACAGGTCTAAGGTGCTTCCAGGAGTCATTTCTTAGCCTAAAATTTTTATCCTATTGTAGTAAGAATTTATGGAACAAAATGGAAATAGGAAAAACAATAGACAGTTTAGAATACATCACCGATAGCCAAGCTCAAGGATCCAATGATAGAACCTTCTCAAGAACAAGCATGTCACAACATCATTAAGATTTCAAGACTTCAATTTCTTCTTCAACTTCTAACAGACTATGTATTATTTAAGAGAGTTTTAGTGTTACAACTAGTGACCAACCAACCATTTACAATGTGCTCCTAAAGGAGATTTTATAAGAAAATGAGGAGGTGGAAGAGTTCCTAGGGTTGAAGTGTAATTAATTCTGCACTAAATGCAGCTCCTAGCCTTGAAAACCATGCAAGGCATAAGGCAGGGAAGCATCGAGTTACAATTCTGTTTCTGATTTTTTAGGCTTAATGGGTAAAAAATATTGACTTTAAGGCTCTTCTTATATTTATAATAACTTCTACTGACAGTTGGGATATTTTTTTTCTTGTAATAACTGTTCAGTTGTCTTTGGCCTTAATGTTTCAGACTGAGATTTGATCTAGGTATTCCTTTGAGGCAAAAAGCTGCGAGGTGGCAATATAGTAGCTGGGAAATCAATTCACCCCTTTGATGTGACTCTAGGGTGTTCTTCGACTGTAATTTCTCTATAAACACAGTGATTTATCTTCGGATCTATGTTTAGGCTTTATTAAACCATAATCTTCATCTTTGACACCGATATGCTTTTATAATTGATGTTGACTGTGTTTTTCTATTTCTAGGTGTGCATAGGGTTTATTGGAGTTTTTGCTCAGAAAACTGATAATCATGACTTATCAATTCCCTAAAACATTTAATTATCCCTTTGAAACCCTTTAATATGTATCAAAAGGCCGCAAGGATCGTCATCCTTGGCCAATAGTAGTGTAATCACCTGCGGAAGGATTCAACTTTAACTTCATTAAAACCTACATAAAAACACACAAACATTACTTAAAACCTATGAATTCATGGTTTAAACTGCTTAGGAGGGTTGGTGGAAGTATTTCGGAGCGATGTGGAGGAAGTGTGAATGCAAACAATGGGGGGGAAATCCTGGCAAAACATCTATCCAGGTGAAAAATGCAGTTTCGGCGTGACAGTGAATATGGACCGTTAGATTAAAAAGATCAATGTTGGAGATAATTCAGTGAAACAATTGGGAGAAAATATGGAGGGCGAAATGAATGGGTCGCGTTATAACATAAGCCGTCCGATCTTAACAATCAACGGCCAGGATTAAAAGTAAAAATAACATTGTGGAGGATAGTGGTTTGGCGGAAAACCGGCAGGGGTTTTCGCGTTGTGTTTGGGTGGTATGTGGTTTTTTTCTCTTGGAATGCGATATAGGTCTGCGTTTGACACGTAGGTTTCTAAAACCACCCATATCGTGTAAAATTTGTGCACTATGGGAAGGGCTCAAAATTTACTCGATATGGATTCTAGGCCGTTGGATTGGATGATCCAGATCTACGGTGCGGGTTGAGTGCAATAGATGAAGAGCTCCAGGGTGAAAAGGGTATGCGGGGTCCAGGTGACATCAGCAAAATTGGCGCGCAGTGGAGGGGTAAAATAGGCCATCCAATCGTTAAATTTCTTTGACAAATGGTTAAAATTGGAAAAAGGGGCAGATATGAAAATATGTAGGGAAAAGGAAATAGGCGGAAGAATGGGGCCTGATGGCCTTAGATCCTTGAGATCAACGGTTAGGATTCATTTAAAACCTTTATGATGGGAAACAAAAATATATAGAAAAGGTAAGGTTTCAAAGAAAATGCCAGAGAAACAAGGGGAAGAGAGGAGGCCACCTTTTGCATAAGGGCAAAGGGAAGGATGAATGTGGACCATCGGATTTGGAGGATTGGCGGCCGAGATCTGACAATGGAGGACAAAGAGAAGGGCGGGGTCAAAACAATGGAAGCATTGTGAACCATTGGATATAAGAATGATCAATGGCAGAGATTTGATCGCAGGTTCGCATCGGTGGAGGACAAAGGGTAAAGCAACAATGAAATGTACCGATGTGATTTATCACAGAAAGTTAGATCTAGGAGAGATCAATGGTTAGGATTAAATCAGTGGGTTTATGTCAGAGGGCTCATGGAATGGATGAGCGCGATGCGATGAGCCTGGACCATCGGATCTGGTGGAATGAACGGTCAGGATTTAATTTCTTCGGAGAAAAAGGAAGAGGCCAAAATACTGAAGCTTTTGATTTTGCGATGCGTGATTAAGCGCTGACCTTTAGATCGGATTCAGAGATCAACGGTGGAGATTTAATCAGCGGGCGCGATGGTGAAGGGCTTATGAAGGAGTGCGATTAAATTTGAGCCATTGGTTCTTGTGGATTCAATGGAAGATATTTAATCGCAGGATCGCAATCGGCAGAGGTCAAAGGAACTGGATAAGAGATTTGTGATTGTTGATTTAGCGATGGAGCGAGAGCCATCGATCTAAAAAATATATCGATAGTGGAGATTTAATCATAAAGGAAAAAGGCGGAATGGTGGGTTCGGAGAAAGGAGCGATATGGACTATTGGATCTAGGGGGAGTAGATCAGATCAACGATGGAGAAACGATCGCAGGATCGCATCAGAGAAAAGGAAAAGAACCAAGAATAGGGTCAAATGAAAGTTTGCGATGCGATTTTAAACTTGCAATGCGGTAAAGTTGTTTTGCAATCTGATTAAGCGCTTAGCGCCTGGTCTTGGTGCGGGTTATATGCGGAAAAGGGGCTGGGGATAAGGCCAAAAGGGGCTTAAGGCCTTAATAGAAAAAATGGGTTTTTTAGGCCAAAATGAAGGTTTTTCAAGACTTTTTTGGCTTTCGGTAGAGGGGGAAAAAGGGGTTTCAAAACTTATAAAGGGATTTCACAAGGTTTTAAAGGGGAAATTGAGGAAATGAGAGGTAAAATGAAAGGGTTTTATGGATGAACTAGAGAAGGAAATGGAAAAGTATAATGATGAAAAATGGAGCTTTTAAGCTGTCTTTCTTTCAGTGAACAACATATTTTTTAGGATAAAAGGGAAACAACAGTGAATATTAACTCAAAGAGTAACAAAAAACTTCAAATGATGATAATTTTTTCAAAAGGAACTATCTCTTTGAAGGTTTGAAAAACAAAACTAGCCACCATTAGGTATAACAAAATTTATAGGTGGCTAACACCCAGCACAATCATAAATGATCTGATTAATAAAAGGAGTAGGATAATTAGCCTTAGGGAAAGCACGGTTGATGTCACGATAATATACATAGACCTGAATAGTACTTTGTTTCTTATCCACAGGTACAATATTGGAAACCCATTATGTCAAGGGAATCAGATAAATAAAACCAGCTCTAAGAAGTTTTTCAAATTCTTCCTTAATAGTCATCGCCTTTCTAGGGTGCACACGACGAAGAGGTTGGTGAACAAGCTTCACACCAGGATAGATAGGAATATCATGCACTACTATACTCGGATAGACGCCAGGAATTTCTTCCTAAGACCAAGCGAAAACTTCACGAAACTCATGGAAGAGACTAGTATAGACCTCCATCTCATCATGAGAACATGTCACCCCAATGTGGATGTTCTCAACAACCCACGATTTAATGGAGATGTCGATAGGCAGTGTTTTTGTGATGTTTCCCAAGTTACCTTCCACAAATACTTCGTGTGTCAATATGGGCATTTGAAGCAAGTGAGAAGGAACTTGAGAAGCGAACCTCTCAAGACAAGTAGACATGGCCCCAATGTCGGGAATGAACGAGGAATGATGATGACTATTGTCCCAAGGAGGATCCTCAAGAGACATAGTCCCCATGATGGCCTCATCAGTGGGAAATGTCTCTTTTAAGGAATCGGGAAAATCTCAATCGCTGAGCAAAAGGGATTGAGAGTACGTTTCAATAGACATATTGAAAGGAGCATGATTAGGGGGCGGAGGATCTGAAGCCAAAATAAATTCACAATAATCAATATTGATTGGAATTAACATCATCGAATCACCAAATGAATCAATATGCTCAAGAAAAGAGATGATCCATAGATCAGAATACATGGAGATCATGTTAACCTGAGCAACGTTTGGTGGAGAAAGAGGAAAAGGATCCATGACGGCATAATCTTTGAAACGGTTTGGCCCTATTCTCTCATAAGGTGTAAGAATACGATCTACATATGGGATGTTTCTCTTAGAAGATGAAGAAGTGAAAAAGGTCAAATGATTGATAGTGACAATCTTTCCTTTGTTCATAAATCAAAGAACATGAAAGGGAGTGGACGGAACACACAACATGGCGTGAGTCCAACTACAACCGAGGAGAATATTGTAATTGAGCTTGGAATCAATGACTCCAACCTCAACGTTAATTTTCTTCCCTTCTAACGTAATGGGAAAACAAGCGAGAACACCGAGAGGGCAAGATTCCCTTCCATCAAAGGCTTATATAGCATGTTGAGATGAATTGAGAGCTGGACAAGTGATGGCCTTCCATCAGGTAGATGACAGGATGCATGTAGATGCACCGTTGTCCACGACCGCTCGATGGATGTTCTTTCCATTAATCCCAACTTGGATGATCATTGCAAGCTAGTGAGGGAGATATGGGATGAAATTTTACAAATTGAAAGTGATAAGGCTTGAATCGGTAGGATCAACCCCTCTGATCACAGATAAAAAATTCTTCCATTGAGATGGAAAACTCTCAAGTACTTCTAATGCAGACATAGTACATGGCACATGAGCCAAATTCTCAATAATACTGTAATGCTGAACATCTTGGGTGTCAGGATTGTAAGAAGACTTATAGAGTACACCTTTGGAAGGTGGTCATACAATGGGTTCAATACTAAGACTTTCAATTTGAAGAGGTCTAGAAGAAGGCAGGGGAGGAGGACCATCAACGATCTCCTTCCCTATTTCCTAACGCAGTTTAGTATAATATTTCGATCAGGTAGCAATAGAGATGGATGCAGTACCATTCATCATGAAAACCTGAGAGCCAAATGGGCTAGAGGACTGAGGTTTCTATACCAACTGGGTCTACTGTGATGGAGATGATTCCTTAAGAATAGCCAGAGTGGCTTGGTTTCCTTTGAGAAATCGACTCAACTCAGCCTGTCAGGGACAGTCCTTGGTGTAATGCTCTTCATCATAAATAAATCAAGGGTACTTCGGTTTACTTTATGAACCGTCATGAACATGAGATTTCTGAAAATATTATTTCTGGCTATCATCTTTGGCCTTACCTTTACCCTTCTTCTTACCCTTGGAAGTTGTATGCGCTAGATTGGACTAGATGACATTCACTTCCGTGGTTTTAGCAAAATTCAGAGGTGGCTGAGAAGCAGTATCACTGGAAGGAGTAGATTTCTGTTTCGTGGGATTTGGAGAAGACTTTTGAGAATTCTGAGACACAGAACCTATGATACTGTCGACGGATGGCGTTGCTAGTGCTTTCGAAGTTACAGGTCGAGGGACATTATGCAAGAGTTCGTAAAATGTGCCAGAATGACAGTGCACAAGAAAAAGGTAGTGGGCATGAGTGATGACTTGTTCCTCAGTAACACATGCCCCGATAGTGATGTCCTTAGCAATCGGAGCAACGAAGGAGGTAGTGAACCAATCAGTTAGAAGTTTATCAAGAATCTCAAACCTGATCAGATGACGATGATGCCTCCATTCATGAATATGATCAGAGATATGAGTATCTTGATCTTGCTTCAAGGATGTGAGGAGGTGTGTCCCAGTTTCATAGAGAACTGGTAACCGAAAGTGCATGAGAAATGCCATGGCTAAAGAGTTGAAATCTTGGAAGATGTCGCAGGAAAGTTCAAGGTAACACTTGGGAGCGGCGCCAGTGAGAGTCCGTTGGAAAAGATGAATTCGAATGAAATCTTAAACCAAAGAGTTATAGGAACACCAAAGGTGGTATGTCATAACATGCGCTTTGGGGTCTTCTCCGGACTTGCCCTCAAATTTGGCACAATCGCTAGGAATTTTGGTTGGAACTGGAGGCCAATATAGATTATGAAGCATAGGATCGTTCGTCAACTTCGACACATCAAGTAGTTCCAACGTAGCAAGGAAAGGTAATTGAGGATTTAAAGGCATTGCAGGTCATTGATAGAGACCAGTATTAGGATTCCACCCTGCTTGAGAGAAATTCTTCCCCCATATGTTTTGTCCCAGAGGATTCTATCCATCAGGGTTATAAGCCTAAAATTTCTGCCTGTACATGGGTTGAGGACCGAGATATTGATTCTGAGCATACCATTGAGGTCCTGTCTGAGCAAAAAATGGATTTTGTTGCAGAATGTAAGTAGTTCCTTGAGGTGCATTATACAACATTTGAGTTTGACTTGGCAGAAGATATGCGGTGCCCTAAGGAGCACTATATACCATCTGGGATTGACCTTAAGGAATGTAAGTAGCGCCTTGGGGTGCACTATATACCACCTGAGATTGATCTAAGGGAATGTAAGTGGTGAATTGAGACTGAGCGGGTTGCCCGTGGGGTGTAGGTTGACCCAAATACTATGGTTGGACAGGTTGTCCCTGTGAAGCAAGTTGGCCTGGATGTTGAAATCCAATAGGTTTCCCCTGTGGAAAAGGCTGGCCTGATGGTTGGGATGGGCTAGGTTTCCCATGAATACCAAGTTGACCCGACGCAGGACCATAGGGTTGTACTTGTTGTACAAAATTTTGGCCTTGCTGAACATAAGGCGAGTGCTATTGCACAAAAGGTTGTCCCTGTTATGGACAGATTCCCCCCCCCGGGAACATAAGATGCACCCTGTTGAACATGAGGTTTACCAAGAGGACCATAGGGTTGCCCTTATTGTACCGAAGGTTTTCCCTATAAGGTTTGTCCTTGCGGACCATAAGGTTGTCCCTGTGGACTGGAGGGTTGTCCCTGTTGGATCGAAGGTTTTCCCTATAAGGGTTTTCCTTGTTGGTATGTGAACTAGGTGGGGTCAATTGGAGGAAAATAAACAGGATTACCATACACGTCATAATGATGTGGAGGATTACCAAAAGTTTGTAATTGCTAAGAATCATAAGGGGCGGAATTTAGCTATTGAATGGACAAAAAATACTCATCGAATGTAAAACCTCTAGGAATAGAAGTAGAAGCCATAGGCACACTACAAATAGGCTAGGTTCCTATGACATGAGGTTGTGATCCACTCACGGTGGGCCTAACAGGTATCGTGGGATTGATAAAAATGTTCCTATGAACACCAGGAGACACTGATGATGAGTGAGTCATATTAACATATGGTGCGGATGAAGCCACACAGACAATGGGTTAGATAGGAATAAAGGTTACAATCTTCGATGTCATGGGAGTCAAGGGTGATTCCCTCAATACCGAGATGATGAACCCCCAAAGGGTGTTGATGTATCGCACCATATTGGATTCTGATACAACGATGCAATGCCAGAAATGATCTGACCCAAGGTATGATAACTACGTGGGAGAGATATAGGTTGTGAGGAAGGTTGACTTGAGACATAACGAAAATTATCTGGAGGGAGTTGATGATCTCCTATATGAACATACAACTCTTCACTACCCACTGGACTTGAAGAATCCATGTCGAATGAAGCCATTTGATCATTGAAAAGGCAACGAGTAGTGCAAGTATATCAGTGGCTAATAAATATGGTTCTGAAGTAAGAGGAGGAAGCTATTCCTCATTCCCAAAACTAGACCAAGTGTCCCGAGGTCGCCTATTGATATAAAATGGCTCTTCAAGGGGAGATCGGGTAGCAAGAGGTAAGATACTCGGAAGGATAGGATGCTAGAAATCGACAGACGTAGTGGGTTGAGATGCTTCCGAAGAAACTTCAGGAGAAGGATTCCCACTAGGAGGCAATGAAGAGGATGACAAAACTGGTGGTTCTGCCACCTTGACTGTGTTTCAAAATAGGAAGGAAATGAAATAGGCCATTCAAGGATTCAAGATCAAACACTAAGGAATTACATAAACAAAAGCCAAGGAAATATCTTTAATGGGCATGTGATCATAGGAAATTGATTTTATTACATTGAAATGAAACTCTGTTGTTTAATGTTTTAAGAGTTGAGAAAGAGGCAAAAGGTGACTCTAGTCACTTTCAGGTTGAATGAGTGTGAAAGGACAAGTGTTGGATGATATTTTCAATTTTAGAGAGTCATGAAAAGACCAAAATGACTACTTAGGGAATCTAAGCAAGAGGGTGTACCAAGTTTCTATGAACTGCAATATACACCTTGGTGATCAAATGAAAGAGAAATGGCCAAGGACTCGATGTACGTGCAGGAAGTGTCCCTGAATACTGTGTTCAGTGTATCATGATTACAGGGCGGTAGACTCGGCTTCCTATGGATAAAGGATTGCAACCTATGAGGGTCTCCCTTTATATACGCGATGGTACGGGGAGCACAAGTTCATGCTAGCATTGTCTAATGCGAGATGGAGATGACATATACTAGGTTTAATGACACTGGAACACGTTACTAGCCTAGACCTCTAAAATATGTGCATTAGGTTTCAATTCTTCCTTAGGTTGATTGAATTTCATTTTAATGTGGATCTTGAATTAATGTTGAGATTTCAAGGACTTAACGAATGTGATCTCAAATTCTTAATGCACAACTACATGAAAAAGAAAATAATTCCCATTCAATGAATGCTAGCTAAGAGAAGGATAGTAGTCTATAACAAAGCATCAATCAATTGAATCACAGGAAGAATTTAAATAATTCATCTAAGACAACCAAAGCAGAAAAAAAAAAAATCTTTCCTTATTCACTAAAAGCTACTGATGCAAAAGAACATTTTTCATTTTAAATTTAAGTGAAAGAATGCAAATTTTGTATTTTTAGATGAATGAGAATAAAAGATGCATTGTTACACTAAAAAGAAAAATTGACACTAGTTTTGAGAAATTCGAATGAAACAATCTAAAACAAAGAGATCAGATCAATTCAAACATCAAATGAACTCAAAAACATATATGCACTCCTTCAGGAAAAAGAGGGCTTTCGAATTGATTCAACTAGCAATGTAATCTATGCTCATGGTGACAGCTGGAGAAATAAACGAAAACAAAGGTGATCATTCAAAAAACCAAATACACATAGAACTGAAAGAAAAGCTAAAAAATTAGTCAACAAAGTGAAATGATACAAACCAAACTGACTCAAACTCAACTCAAAAGGCTCAATGAGGAGAGAGCTGAACAAGCGGCAGGAGACACCTAGAAACCATAGGATGACAAAATCCACTGATAATATGAGGGACAAACAACTGAGAAGAACGAGAGAAGAGAGTCAAAACAATCTCAGTGGACCAATTGTAAGATAAAAATCCAACCCATAGGAAAGGAGAACTGTCAAAACTTAGAAAAAGGCTAAAATTTGATCCTACAGGATTTGGCACATCTATTTAGCTATAATCCGCACTAAAAAAAGGTTGGTGCACATGTGAAAAAGGAAACAAGTGCTAATCGGCGTGATTGCTCAAGGAAAAGTAGCACTAAGCTAGAAAACCATGGAAAAAATAAAAAACCACTGAGTAAAGGTCAACTCTGACACTCTGGTACTGAACAGGATGGCTAAAAACAATCAAACAAGTCAAAAAAAGTAGAAAAATGTTTAAGTGACCAAAGTCAACTCAACAAGAAAAACACTAGATGAACAATGAGAGACAACAAACACACTGATCCCCAACGGAGTCACCAAATTGTTGTGCAGGTAAATCCCCTCCAGGGACAGAGGAAATCCCTCTAGCCCTGGAGTGGGTCTAGCAAAAGGGGAGCATGCTAATCCTTCTAATTCCTAGTTTATGAATGAAAATGAGTTGGGATAGATGACCTAACTTTGTTCCAACACTCTTGTCGTAGCTTGTGGCAGTGATCTCCTAATATTCGTCTTCACACGTCCCGGTTCTTCAGCAACAATATTCGTGTACCTGCACAAGGATTACAGAATGGTGACAACATACGAAAAAATACTTGCATTCATAACTATTTAATTGGTCAAGGAGAATCAAACATATTGCAAAATATTAAACACATCAAACGTAAAACAGGAACCAAAAAATTAGTCATGTATTAATAAGTATAGAGAAAAATTCTACAACCAAAAGAGCCTTGATGTTGTAGCCTCCTTCGACGGCTTCAGTCAAACGTGTCTCAAGCATTCATCAAGGATTAGACTTGGTGAAGCAATGGGTCTAGACTCTCTATCGATAAAGGATTCGTTTCTGCTTTACTCTCACACTAGCTATAGTAAGGATTATTTAGCTAGGTGCAACTATGTGAGAAGGATGTATTTATAGGAGAGGAGGAGGTGGTTTGGGATCCCTCATAAGGTGGAAGGGAGGATTTATCCTTTGGGGAGTTGCTCAAATGTAGTAAACAAGAAACCAAAGGAAGGACTTTGATGTTATTTAGTCAAACAAACCATGTTGAATTTTCTCACAAAGTGGTTGGGAATGGAAACTTCGCTTCTATTTTAAAAAACTTTCCAAAAATAGCTCGGTGTGGGTAGTAGATTAAGACAGAGCGCCAATGGGCACGAGGTCCAGTGCTAATTTCTATATGGGTGCAAGGCCACAACTGCCTACCAGCGACGACCCAAAATAATATGTTTTTGAGAGCCTGCTCTAGGAATATTCAACAAAGGAAATGTTCTTCTCAGGGCAAGGGATGTAATGACACTTTTTGCAAGGTGTGACAATACAAAGAAATCACTGAAATGGTCCTCCAATGTTCGGGATGGGGATTGCAAGGACGGTGAAAAATTTTGTGTAACAGGTGCCCATAGGTCGTAGAAACACACTGGTTTGCAGTATCACACAAATTCATTGGTTCATAGTATCACGCAAACACACCTAACGTTCTACGTGGTATTGATATTTTTGCAGTGCCTATAGATCGTAGAAACACACCGGTTCACAACATCACCAAAATGCATGAGTGCTTAGTATCACACAAACGCACCGAGAGTTCTAATTGGTATTGGAATTTTTGCGGTGCCATAGGTCATTGAAACACACCAGTGCGCAGTATCACCACAACGCATGAGTGCTTAGTATCACATAAACACATCGAGAGTTATGATTGGTATAGGAATTGTGCGGTGCCAATAGGTCATAGAAATGCACCGGTGCATAGTAGCATACAAATGCACTAGGGCACATTAACTAACATGCACCGACGTTCATTTTTTATTTTTTAGAAACATCGACCTGTGACAGTGCAATTATTGTGATTTTTTAAAATTCATTATTCATCAAAAGACGACACATATTATAACAATATTCATATCAATTATTTTTTTATTAGTGCATTTGAAAGTTATGTTTGGATTAATTTTTTTATCATATCATCATATTTCACATCTCTTCACTATAATATTTAATCATCCATATATTTAAGTAGTGGTGTAACATTTCATAGCAACAATGGAGAGCTAAATAGAATAAATTAAAACATATTATATATATATATATATATATATATATATATATATATATATATATATATATATATATATATATATATATAAGGCACTCTTTGTCATACAAAATGGGACAGTTATTGGTATCCCTTTGTCTTTCAATTGGGATACTATGTCCATTACATTAAATAAAATGTCTGATTTCATAGATAAATATTTCAAAAAATACAATGCCTTGCTTTGATATCCAAACATATTGATCACCATTCTTCGCTTGAACTTTTGTCATTGCTCGAGCTACTTCCATGGCTTGGGTTATTTGAGGAATGTTTTGTTCACAATGTTGATTGTTTTCTTCTTCTTCAACTTGCATATACAAACATAAAAATAAATTGTATTGTGTGTATATACATTGGTGAGAATAATGAAAATTGCAATATTAAGTAATATAAATCAATGTAAATAAAAAAGAAATGACGTACGATAGCAAGAATTGACTCATGAACTATACACATTTTTTCAAAACAAAACTTCATGCCATCTTTCAACATTTCATTTGTTGGCATAGTTCCATAGTTTGTTTCGTGCAAGTTTTATACCCCATAACAAATCATATATTAAAGTATTTTTTTTTATATTAATTATAGACGGAGCTAAATAAAACAAGATCAATAGATGCTTACAAATTCCACAATTAATTTATGATATGACAACATATACTCACAACCCATACTTAAGCAAATGTCAATCAATTCGTCTAATGGTTCTTATTTGTATGTTAGCACCTGTTTGAAGACATTCAATGATGACTATTGTAAAACAACTTAAAATATACAAAAATGAAATACAGTTAAGTTGCTATAAGGAGGTAACAATTACTCACAAAGATAGATATCAACCCTTTTCTTCTTTGTTGTCCTGTTTTATGTGTTGAATGGGTTCCAGTTTCTTTTATTTTCTGCAATAAAATACTTGATAATTATTTCTAATGCTAAATTGTTTATTTATTGTACCTAATCGAAAAATTCAATTATTACATATTACATTTGAATCATTTTGTTGTTGAGATGGCTCCCCGTGCGATGCAATTACGTCCATTTCTTTGACGATCTCCTTGTACACCTTTTTGGACATTCCTATTGGCATATTTCTGAGATCAACTCGTTCATTCTTTGAGATTTTCATAATATTCCTAAAAATGTAACATGATAATAAACCATTTAATTTTTATATTGATATATGAAAAGTAAATATAACATTAAAATTGATATTTATAAATGATTGCCTTCTAGTAATATATAAATATAATTCTAGAAAAGAATTTAAAGGAATATTACTTTTTCATTCCTTCTTTTTTGTTGCTGTACATTTTTGGTATTAAAATTCTGACATGTCTCATTGACCAATTCTCTGGAAAGTCATCCTGTAGTTTAGATAAAATTTGGTTCTTGGAATCATTGGATTGATTTTTTTATAGTAAGTGGAAAGGATGTCTATAAATTCATTCCACTTGATCCCTCAAATTTTGTAAAGTTCTTTCCCCCTTTCGCTAACCTTCAACACCACTCCAGATGAGCTAAGGAGCAATTAATTTTTATTTTCATGTTCTATTTTTTTCTTTTCTTAGAACAACATTCCTTTTCTGAGTTGTTGGTCCATGTAGAACATTAAACATATGTGAATTAATAGATTTCTTGAAACATGTTATCTAATATTTTTAATTATATTATTAATGAAAATTAAAAAAAGAAACTCATATTGGATCGATAGTATTTTTTCATTCACCTCATTCATCCTTCTTTTCCATCAAGCTTTTATCGTCTTCTAGTCCCAGATCATAAATAATATTATTGAACTTCATCATTTTGTGGCTCTAAATGATACACAATAAACAATACATATTAGCTAAACTTACATATAGTTCAAAAATAATATTTTTTGTAAAGAATCTACAAAGAACTTGCCTTTTTTTCTTTTCTCAATGTGTTATCAGTATTTTTGTTACTTGATTTATTTATCAATATGAAACCTGTACCATAACATTCGTTAATATATTTTATAAATAAATCTCAAACTTTTCAGGTAAAAAAAAAAGCAAGAAAATGGTGCACCTTTCAGGAAGTACGCACCGATGTTGGTGCAGAGTGTTCTTATAAACGTACCACCAAAACAGTAAAAACACCATATGGTGCTCTGTATCAACAAGGAGAATCGGTGTGTTATATGTTAACCAACACACCGATTAACACAGACAAATCAATAAAAATCTTCTAGTGTTATTTTTTGTAGAATATGATGTCATGGAGGGAGCGGTGCATCATGTTCCTACAAACGCACTGAGAAAACAGGGGACCACCATACAATGCTCTCTATCAACAAGGAGACCTGGTGCGTTATATGTTAACCGGTGCGCCGATTAACACAAAATAAAATCTGGTTTTATCAAACAGTACGTGCATGGTGCACTAATTTACACGTGGCACACATCTTAAAAAAATATATGTTTTTAAATTGTTTTTATCAAAAAATACATCCACAATGCACTGTGATAAAATAATGCATCACTGTGCTAATTTACAGACAGTGCACCGATTAAAAAATTTCTATTTTTTAAAAATTCACGCAAGGGCCGACATAGATTCCTATCTGACTATGCAAGTCATCTCGTGGGTTATATGTCATAGTATATATATATAACAATAGAAACTCTATAAATATAAAATGAAAAGCCCTAATTCTGAAGTCACAAAAACATGAAGAAGCAAGGGCAGAAACAAAAAAAAGAATCATGGGTTTAGCGTAAGACTGGATTTTGTTTTTTTTTTTTTTTAATGACCAATAAATTTAAATTTTTTACTTACCGCATAGAAAATACTGTAGAAAATGTAAAAAAACAATAAAATTTAATCACCAAATGGTTTGAAATTCTATGCTATAGGGTTCAAATCACTAGAGGTTTGGAATTCTGATTGACTGAATAGTTTTGTTCGAAAGTATTTCATAGTTCCACAATACTGTCATGCTCTCTTGCTCGAGGTATGTAGCGTGAAAATCGCTCCTTGATTTTTTTTGCAAAAATAATGAAATAATGGAACTTTTTTACTATTTAAAGAATTGTTTTATGAAATTAGATTTTCGAAAATAATGTGCAGCCCATTTTTCAATTTACCACTTTTTTTCACTTTAAAAATATAAAGTTGCACTTTTTTATTTGCAGCTATTCGACACCGGTGTGTCAATTAATAACACTGCACTAGAGAGCAGTAACTAAATGCACCAGTGCATCTATCTATACATTAGCACTGATAACAATACGTCCATTTTTAAGACACCAAAATTACTTTTATGTGTCTACACCAAAATTTATTGCTGATTTTCCTCAAATAATGGGAGAAAATATCGTAATTATATCGGATGGATAATTATTCAAAATCCATCTCGTTCCATAATATTTTTCAAAGTCCATCTCAAAGTTCTCCCTATCCATATCGAGATGTAATATTTACTTTAGATTTTATTTATATTTTCATTATCTAATTGATTTTTTTTTAATCCATGTCAATCAGCTTAATAAAATTAATGTATACAAATTTGCAGGCTCATGCAAATTCATAATAAAGTTTAGATGCACAAAATATTCAAACAGCTCCAAAACATCGAAAGCTCTTATCAGGAGCAGCATACCGCAAGGCGGATTTGGTAGATGAAAATGGACAGTTGCTTCACCCTGCCAATTGTAACATTGCATATTCTAGCCACATTAATCCTAGGACAATGATGGTAATAGTAATTGTTTGGTATATTAATGTAATTATTTCAACGTCAAACCAATTAATCACGCATTGTCAACGTACTTACTAATTGATATCATAGTTTTTTTACTAGTCATGTTCAAATGTATTTTTTGAAATTATTTGGATTCTAGTGATGATGAGCGGCCTACCTACCATATTTTTTTGCAACCCACGACAATGTAAACTCGAGAGAAGGCTGAATTAAGACAAAAAAATCAGAGAGGAATGATACCAAGAATGGTTGAATCAACTACATATTCAATTCCCATTACGTCCAGATTCACCAATTAGGAATGAATACAACAATAATAGTTCTTCACAAGCTCGCAATGGAGGCAATCAAATACAGGGTGGTATGGATGATTACTTAAGGGATACAACTACCATGGAGACAATGTTGTTAGATGCATTTCAGAATGATGATCAGCTAGAGGATGATGCTCATATTGATGATACCTTTTTCGAAATCCTTAAATTTTCTTCCAACACCCCTCTCTTTAGACCTGGCGATTAGTCAAAGTCTACCCAGTTGGGGACAATGATGTTATTGCATAAATTGAAAGCAAAGTTTGGCTTGTGGAATGCATGTTTCTCGGATATTTTGAGGTAAGTCACCATAAAGTCCTCCCTTATATTTTGAGAAATATAATCACACAATGAACATTACAAATGGTAAATTTTATGAACGTTAATAATTATATCGGTAATAATGTACATTTCATATTGTCCATGATAACCAACTACATGTTATTAAAAGATAAGGTTCTTCTGAGTGATAATGTCTTGCTCGGTAGCTGCGAAGAGGAAAATTAATTGTTGAAAATTTTGGGTGTTGAGTACATATCATATCCTGCATGTCCAAATGATTGTATTCTATATAGAGGAGAATATGAAGATAAAGATATATGTCTAAAATGTGGACATGACAGGTATGATAAATAAAAAAAGAAGGGTAAATCATGTCGTCCTCCTTTTAAGGTATTGAGGCACATGCCTATAATCCTAAGGATTCAAAGGCTCTTTCGTTGCAAAGAATTAGCTATGACTCGTGGATGGTCCAACCTACTGATCTATGGGCAGTGTGGTGGCATAGTCAGTCGATACACCCGCCTCCTCAGACAGACCTGCGCCCTCCTCAGAATTAGGTGCCTTCTCATGATCATGACTGCTGGATGCTGCAGGCCACTCATCTCCAGCATGAGGTGGAGTATTATCTGAACGATGATCACTCCCCTGATCATGATCATCAGACAAAGTGCTTCTCGACTATCAATGTACTAAATCTCCACCATAACTACATCGACCGACCCTCCTCGCCTGCGCCAGTAATCCTGAAGCTCCAATGATATGTCGCATCAAGGTCAACATATCACAAGTCATGCCTCTCCATATCTTTTTCAGCCTATCATCAAACTGTATCTCTCTGATAGTGACCAACCTAACTACCTCCTCCACTAGGAGTCGACAGAGTTGTTCACCCAACTCCATCCTAAATCAAGTGTCAATGCTACGCCGCACACCCGCCGGTATCTACACATGATCATGAGGACCAGCTCTGTCTTCGACCTGATCCTCCACATTTTCCATCTCCTCGTCAGTAGAATCTACGCCTGGATCATTTGGTGGTGGTGGCATCTAATCACCGACAAATTACCCAATACCTACAAAACATATATAAGTACACAACAATAATTAGACAATTTCATTAAATAATTTAATAAAACATGTTAAAGAACGTGTTAGATGAAATTTAAAGAAAACACTAATATTACCTCTCTCATCCAGCAGCTCATCATATGTGAAGAAGATGTTGGCACATCATTTCCAATCCAAACCAGCATATGGACATGGCACTAGAAAAAAGGCGTGATCATCAACATTGTATATAAAATCTAGTGCATCATGAGATATCTTGGTGAAAAAGTCAGACTCGCCCCTCTTGGGCATCATCTGGCCCCACATCTACATCTGTACGTGCAACATCGGCCTAAGAGGATGCCAAACAAAAGTAGGCCTTGTTTATGGAAACCTCTAAAAAAAAGCAAAATAACTCTGAAGAAAAAGGGAATTTAAACCTCCCTTGTGCCTGAGAACGACATCTATCTAATGCTGTACAAAACTGCTGCAAAAAAATCGCAGACCACCTCACAAGCCATGGCGCCTGTAATAATTAATCAACATAAAATAAAAGCTAGAAAATAATGTGCTTCCCCTCATTGTTATGTTTTGCAATGGTCGATAATAGTAGTGAGAGGCCCCTCACCTCCTCTGCACCAAATGAAGCAATACATAACTAACCACTCGAGACCTGAAAATCTACACGAGAAATTATATCGATGCTAATGTATCTCTGGGAGTACACCAATTGAATCCATGTTGTATAGTAGATGGAGACCTATGGGAACGAGGGAAAATCCTGCCCTCTCCTAGATAGGACAGTAATAAAATATATGTCCTCCTCAGTGGGCATGTACCACTGGTTAGGACTAGCCCCGAAAGCTTTTCAGTGGGAATTCCACCTAAAGATGAGATTTCGCAATGACCCATTATGGCCCTTTAGAGATGTAGCCTTCTCATAGAACATGAGGAGGCCTACCTACCTTAGGATAAACTAGGTGGTTGTCGTAACAGTGTGAGGGTACATAAGTATATCCCTTTCTCATGCCTTCCAAAGGTGAACGACATTATACTAGTCCGTCATATGTTCTTGAAGTTCCCTCTCTTCTCTCCTTTGACATTGTTGAATGATTCACATACTAAATACAATTTTTTTTTGAAAATCAGACATGCATTTAAATATATATATAATTTTTTTGACAAAAAAAAGAGTCAATGCTCCAAAAAAACAGTCATGCACCGATATCGATGTGTCTATTTTTATGGCACACCGTCCGTGGTGCACCTAGAAATTTTCAGCGCACCACGCAACATGAAATTTATTTTCTCCTATGATGCGTTGATGAAAATATCCATCTCGGGGAGGATATTTATGTCAACACACCACCAAACATTAATTCATGGTCAATGGTGCGGTCATTTAACCGACCAAACTGTTGACTATGTACAAGTTCAGGAGGGATGTGTGCTAACAAAACTACTCACCCTAGGGAGAATAGTTTCGTCATCACACCACCCTACTGGCATCATTACACAGTCAACAATGTGGTGGTTTAACCAACTGAACAGTTGACTATGTACCATTGTTGGGAGGGCAGTGCACTGACCAAACCATGCACCCCGTGGTAGATATTTTAGTGAGCGCACCGCCTTATAGACATTAGTACATGGTCAATGGTGCGGTCATTTAAATGACTGCACCATTGATTATGTACCAGTGTCTGGAGGGAGGTGTGCTGACTAAAATATCTGATCCAGGGCGCATAGTTTGGCCAGCACACCTCCTTCCCAAACTTAGACATAGTCAACAGTGCAGGCGGTTAAATGACCGCACTCCCATTTATGTTTAAAAAAAACACAGTGCAAGTTTTCAATACCGCACTCAAACCGGTGTAGTTTCTGTTAGCACCATTCGCGGTGTGGCCTATAATTTTACAGGAAGCACTGCAAAATGGTGCAAGCTGAATGGCTTGAGCACAGTGCATGGGAATTTTTTTATTATTATTTAAAATGGGTAAATTTTATTTTTTCTTAGAAATATAATGTGCTAGAAAGGTGTAATTATGGGGAAACAAGTAAAATTCCTATATATTTGGCGTCGAGGAGGCATATTTGCTAAGGAATTTGTAAAACTAAATTTTCCCACCGTTTTCCAAAATTTGAAATCTAGAAGGTACGAAATGGACGACATCAGTGCTTGCAATGGGAGCACTGATGGTAGGGCACCTCACACAAGGGAAATTCACACCAGTACTTGAGAGCTTTGGAGCACTGAAGAAGTGAAAATGCAGATTTTTTAGGTGCACCGAGCAATTTCTGCAAAGCACACCGGACCTGTTTTTGTTTAGTGCGGGTTTTTATGATGTACCAGACCTGAATCTATGTAGCGCATCAGTGCACTACAATAATGAAACACACCAGGCAGGTTTTTACAAAGAACACAGTGTCTTGGTGTGACAATTTTTAGTATGCATCGATGCTTTTCTAGTTAAACGCACTGGTGTGGTTTATAGTTTTACACGCACTGGACAAAAAACATCTGCAAAAACATCCACCCATCAACCTACTCTAGAAATCTACTAAAAATAGATATCTAGGCTATTTTTATAAGGGGTTCCTCAAAAATATCTGTTAGAGGGTCTTTTCCTTCTAGTTTCAAGGCTCATTTGACAATAAAAAGACATGTCAAATTTATATGAAAATTTAAAAATTTGACCAAAGACTTCCAACAATACTGAAAGAGAAAATTTGATCATTGGTGACTCAAAGACATTAACACTTCCAAATTTCAATGTTGATAAATTCATCACCCCAAAATACCATATAAAAAATTTATATTTGTCTTTGTGCCTTATGAATGTGCAACATGAGGATGTGGTATGTAGTCTCTTCCCTCATATATTTGAGAATAAATATTGTGCCTAATATTATAACCTTCCTATTACTTGTATAGGAAGTTGGAAAGCATTCAAGAAGGATATCCTTAGAAAATTTGGTCATGAGAAAAACGAAATACTTTTCTTAAGGAACTCATTGTGGTTGAGATGGAGAAGAATGAAAAGGTTAATAATTTCAACGAACATTTTTCCACTCTCCTAAAAAAATTTCTTGCAAAGCACCAACATGAATACCCTTTTTGACATGAATATTACACCTAAGCTTCGAATCATATAGGCATGTTTTATAAGAGGACAAGAAAAACAATCTAGTCGATAAATTGAAAGAATCCATAAATGTGGAGAAGGAAATGCTATCCCTAGATGGAAACACATATAAAAAAAATATTTAGGGATTGGAAAAAATCCTCTATTATTGACTAAATAGTAAAATAATGAGGCTACTGATCTTTAAAGTGTACTATAAATAGTTAAAAAGATATCAAATGAGGTGGTTGATTTGAATAAGAAATCAAGAGAAAGTTTGTCAGGGCATAAGATTTTTTGACCTTTCAAAAGAAAACAAAATGCAACACTCCCATTGATAGTTCAAGTGAAAACTTGAACTTGGATGTTCTGGCATGGATAATTATTTTCCCTATCACAAAGCTAATCACTTTGAGAAAACTTGTCCTCAGTGGGTAAAATCTATGATGTTAGTTACTCACCAACTCTTGGAATAAAAAATGCTATTTGAGGAGAAAAAATAAGAATCTAATGGAAAATCTATTATGATTGAGGAACGAATGGTAACCTACGTTATTATGGTATTGAGTAGTGAAGACTAATATGCAAACCATTGGGGATGTTTTTTTGGGTGACATGTAAACCACCTAGGTAGCCCCAAAGACTTATAACATTAATAGTAATTGGGATGCAACTTATACTACTCCACCTACTATAGGAAAATATATTATCCAACAAGCTCTACCACCCCATACCTATCCCAAAATCACCAATATTACATTCAACCATGACCCCTACCCCGAACAAAATACTAAACCCTCAATTTATGTATATAACCACTTGATGGAATATAATGTTATTGATGGTATGAAGAAAAGAAAATAAAATATCTCTTTGTATGACCTCTCAAATCTTCCCCAATAAAAGTAGTTAATCATGGAAACCCTAAAACCCTAAACGACCTAGCATAAACTTACATAAAATATTGAAGCCTTAAGAAAAGCCACTTTTATGATGTAGAGTATCTTAAAAATTACAAAAAAAATCTACTTTCAATCATGCTATATTCGAGGTTCATTATAAATCTCAAACACCACCATTTTTTGGTTGAATTTGGAACACACTCTAATGCCATTCCTTACTCTGTGTGCTAGAAAAACAGTATCATCCTAGAAAAAATTAACACCCGAATTATTTAGTGGGATAGGTCATAGGTCAATGTAATATTTTAACTTAAACATATAGTGATTAAAATATCTTTTGACCCCAAAGTTCACTATTTGATGTAAATCATAGTTTTTGACATAATTGAAGCTTATATGTTGTTGATGTCTAGCAATTGAACACATAAAATTCAATGATGCATTGCCTCACATTGCTTTATCCTCTAGTTACCCTATAAAGAAAAGAAAAATTATATAAATGTAGATAGTGAATCACTCATTATACATATGTTGACAAAGTTAGAGGGACCCAATGAGCCAACTAGTTTCATGCATGCCATCCTAGGAAACTATTTCCTTGTAATTGTAACACCCCTAGTTTTATGTTCTTGCAAGTTAGACATTTGAACCTAAATCCAAAGGGGAGTGGACCCAAATGGATAAGTATTTTGTGGATATAATGAAATATGTAATTATGAGAATTAAATAAAATAATTTTGTGCAGATTGACCAAATGAGAATCATGAGATCACTTGCCAAATCCATGAGTATGGAAAGAGGCAATTATTTTCCTCAAAAATCTTTCAAAAATCCTTGAAAGAATTTATTTCCAAATTAGATTTTTGAGGAAAAATCTAGTTTATTCCCCAATGAGGTGGAGAGTAGTTTGGAAGAGGTAAAAAGCTGAGAAAGCATAAAGAAGCTTTAAAAATCCCTAAATAAGGGAAGCCTAGGCAAGCAAGAAGAAAAACATCAAGAAATTCTGGACGCAGAATTGGAAACAGGCTTTGGGGAGCAACAGCTTAAATAAGTTACTCCTAAACAGATGAAGGTTGGTCTGTGGTGGAGGTGATCTCAGCTCAGGGGTGAGCTCTGGAGATAGAGGGACTCTAAGGTTGGGAGGACTGGTCAACTGCAGAAGTGGTATGCTTAATAGTGTGTATGAATGAATGAATTACTTACAATGTTTTATTTCTAGTGCTCCATACATTTACAGAATTGTTAGAAGAAGTACATCCTCTTAAAGTTGTATAGTTGTAGGAACAGTAATTATGGGAAATTACCAACTAGAATCTCTAAACCAGAATATGGTCTAAATCTGGAGATACATTTACTATTCCCATAACCAAATTATCTATGGTAATTTAAATCTACTGCTAGTAGGAAGAGTTACGAGAACATACATATATGCATCAATCTTTAAATCTATAGTTAATAATTAGAAGTAATGGATCTGGGTTGCTAGCTTAGTATAAACACCCAATGAAAACATTATTTTCCAATAAAAAGGAAGGAGTAAGAAGTGGTAACTCAGAAATCATATGTTAGAGTACTGTGAGATCATTATACTTGAAAAAGGAAAATGAGTTCTACTGTACAGCAATGAAAGCAGTATGTTAAACACCATTGCATTAAAATTTACAAAGCAATTATAACTAACACCAAATTCTATACCTTATGGAGTGATTAAAAATTTTATGACAGAAAGATAGATGTCATTGATATCTTATAGTAAATTAGTCTATGTCTATATTAATTTCCCAAAGAAATTTTATAGTGATCTGCTCCTGTGATTTACTGTGGTGATATAACAGAAATCTGATTGAACTATTACACTGCAAGGAAAATACATGTAGGATGGGTACAGATCTAAAAAAAGGAACAGAAAGAGTCTAGCTATAGTAGATGACTCAGGATAATACCCAATGTGGAAGAAATATTATTTTTCATTATAGGAAATCCAAACGGTAGAAACCGACATAAATTTTATTAGACTTTACCTCTCACATAACTTTACCGAGTAGTGAAAATCAAATTAAATTCGAAGGAGCAGAAGGAATTACTGCTAACAAATAAAATATTTGGGTTTATCTGAACTATAAAAACCCACAAGATATTATATAATAGAAATTTAATACTAATAAACAAAGACATATATGTTAATATTTAATTCACAAGAAAAGCATTGCGTATCATGAACTATAGGTATATATAGATGCTTAAATCTCAGGTGAGAATTTTTTTTTTTTAAATGCACAGACTTACACTCCGTCTTAAATATAGGACACAATTAATTATCCATAGAGTAACCGAGGTTTGGTAAAATTTGGTAGACGAATGTCTAGAGTTCACAAATATTACAAGGCCGCACACACATAGACAAATGGTCGTACTGACAGAAATATACACTGCTATTCGAAAGAAAACAAACCAACTTGTATTTCACAGTACGCTAAGATAATAAAATCCTATGGAAAAAGCTAAATGAAGAGGAGGAAGACGACTCTGGGAGTTTCCAGACATTGATATATCAACCTGAAACAATTTAAAATGAGAACGAATTACTATAGTTTCGAGCTCTCACGAATTTAATCAATTTCATAACCGTATGATGGGATGAACCATATAAACCAAATAGGTCGTTTGTACTTGTAACAAGATAGAAGAGTCAAGTTAATTTACTGAAGAGACCAAACTTGCGTATATCCATAGTAAACCAAAATAAAACGAACCGAGTGATGAAGATAGGAACTATCATACCTATAGTAGTTGAAGAACTCGTTTTAAGCTTATACCCTGAAAGTAAAAAAATGGAAGTGAAGATTTTATATATCATTTCCGACAAGTGTATTCCTGAGAGGCATCAATAATCTCATAAAAACATTAAGAATTGACACAACGAATTCAATACAAGTTACAGTCTCACCATCGAAAAGGTTTGGGCAATTACGGCTGTGTAATGGAGTCTGCGCCGTAATCATTGAGCTATTAACATGATGACGGAGGAGGGTTTCGAAATATACTTACAGAAGGCACATGAAAACCATATCAGAGGAGAGGGAGAAAGTAAAAACGATTGAACTATGCTCTATGTAAGAAAACGACACTGTAAACCTCTGATATTTTAATCAGAAAAATGAATTTTTAAATTCCCAGGGTTAGTAGTAATTCCTACCGAAAAGACAATTCTACTAGAAAACTTAACAAGAGAGAGAACCATGTTTACATGAAACATACACGCAGAAAGTCATAAGGACTTGCGGTGCAAATCCCATTAGAACCAAGGTTAACAATCTACACAACAAAGGTTCAAACCAAATAGCCACTGTAAGTGAGAGCATGGGAGAAAATCTAAATACCTAGATCTTTAACAACTCTATGGTGAGCTTTACGCCATGAAAGAAAAACGCACTCGCTCCACAGGTAGCGTGAACATGCGTCAGGAGAAATATCCAGAGCTCTCGAAGTTTGAAGTCGAAATGAACTCACTCGTAGAGGAAATCAAACGATATATACCTCAGGAAACCGTAAAACTCCTACGCAGATCGACCATACACGTGTAGAGCTATAGATCCTGCATCGTAAATGTGTACTGAGAATTATTGACCACATAAACACATTAAAAATAAAATAGGTCGATCAAATCTATGCTTAGGGACGAAATCCTTGACATAACTGCGAATGTACCCAGTAAACCATTTCGAATGGTTAAAAGAACAAAAATTTTTATGAATAGGACTCCAAATCAATCCCAACGTATAGCAAGTTGGCCATAAAATCCTCAAAACTAGAAACGAGATGAATAAGGAGTCATAACCATAAATGAAATTTATAAAACCATAAATTCATAGATATGATATGAGGTTTACAACTGGAGATGAGTACAAAACAATCTCACACGATCCAAACATGTGGTGCGTAGTTATCTTTAAATCCTCCTCTGTGCAAGACGTGAAAATAATGGGACGTGGAACTACAACCACATACGTCTAGTTACGTTCTAACTCCATACTAAGGAGTAAAATTTAGTTCGAATGAGGATCTGGTACGACCACACGAAGTTACCAGGGTCAACAAGTCTAATGAAAAAGATGTGTATACAAAACAAAAATATATATGGTGATCCGAGTACATATAGGTATATGTATTATTGAAATTCATATATATATATATATATATATATACATGGAATATATTAAGTCGATCAAAGGAGACATATGTATAATTATACTCAAAGTATAATAAGGAGAAAGGGATGTGTATTCAAGGGTAAGATACAAAGATAACAAATCAAAGTTTGAGAAATTATATTGTTATTTAAATATAACAATAGATGAACCATCAATGACTTGAACTATATTTAATAGAGGTGTATTAAATAAAAATGAAATGCAGGTACTTATGAAGTTGTTAAATGAAAAAAAAAAATTGTGTTGAGAAATGGAGATGTTACAGTAATCAATCTTGGTTGTTACATAGCCAAACCATCACCCCTATCATTAGATAGATATTTTTAACTCTACTCCTTATATAATTATGATAATGATTATTATATAGGATATGTAAATAATAACATTTCCACTAACTAAGAAGTAGATTCACACCTTTGGAATTTGTATTTTGACAATTTTAAGATAATGAACAGAGTTTGTGCTAGATGCATTTTAATGGATCCATGAAAAAATAAAACTCTCATTTCATATTGTTTGTAGTTTTATTGAAATAATAAAACCATTACATACGAAGCAATCATGTTTGGCTTGAAAATGGAATTTTCCTTAAAAGTAGAGTAATTTAATGTTTTTAATGACTTAAAAATAATTTTCCACCAGCTACGTAATACCATTCAATACTCATCTTCTCACCTAAAAGGGTACTAGAAAGAGGGAAGGAAACATATTCCAAATTTAAAACCATTTACAATCACAATTTTTCCTCAGTATATAAATGATTTTTCTAACACCTTAGTTAAGGTAGCTACTAGATTTACTCTTTTATGTCATGAATTTTCTATTGAAATTGTTTTCAAACCTCGTATCATCGACAATGTCACTAATTGGTAGGTTTTTAATGATGATCCAAAGGTAATGAACTTCCTCACTAATTTAGAAATGTGAAAGGATGATATCATTGAAGAAGAGTAACATGATATGAAATGGTAGTCAACAAAATGAGGCCAAAGTGTAGACAGTGGAAATCCTATCTCCAAAGGTGTGGTCTCACTTGTAAAAAAAAACAATTTGCAAACTTGTTTATTTACAAATGGTAAATTTTATGAACGTTAATAATTATATCGGTACTAATGTACATTTAATATTGTCCATGATAACCAACTACATGTTATTCAAAGATAAGATTCTTCTGAGTGATAATGTCTTGCTCGGTAGCTGCGAAGAGGAAAATTAATTGTTGAAAATGTTGGGTGTTGAGTACATATCATATCCTGCATGTCCAAATGATTGTATTCTATATAGAGGAGAATATGAAGATAAAGAGATATGTCTAAAATGTGGACATGACAGGTATGATAAATAAAAAAAGAAGGGTAAATCATGTGGTCCTCCTTTTAAGGTATTGAGGCACATGCCTATAATCCCAAGGATTCAAAGGCTCTTTCGTTGCAAAGAATTAGCTATGACTTGTGGATGGTCCAACCTACTGATCTATGGATGGTGTGGTGGCATACTCAGTTGATACACCCGCCTCCTCAGACAAACCTGCGCCCTCCTCAGAATTAGGTGCCTTCTCATGATCATGACTGCTGGATGATGCAGGCCACTCATCTCCAGCGTGAGGTGGAGCATTATCTGAACGATGATCACTCCCCTGATCATGATCATCAGACAATGCGCTTCTCGACTATCAACGTACTAAATCTCCACCATACCTACATCGACCGACCCTCCTCGCCTGCGCCAGTAATCCTGAAGCTCCAATGATATGCCGCATCAAGGTCAACATATCACAGGTTATGCGTCTCCATATTGTTTTCAGCCTATCATCAAACTGTATCTCTATGATAGTGAACAACCTAACTACCTCCTCCACTAGGAGTCGACAGAGTTGTTCACCCAACTCCATCCTAAATCAAGTGTCAATGCTACGCCGCACACCCGTCGGTATCTACACATGATCATGAGGACCAGGCTTGTCTCCGGCCTGATCCTCCACATTTTCCATCTCCTCGTCAGTAGAATCTACACCTGGATCATTTGGTGGTGGTGGCATCTAATCACCAAAAAATTACCCAATACCTACAAAACATATATAAGTACACAACAATAATTAGACAATTTCATTAAACAATTTAATAAAACATGTTAAAGAACGTGTTAGATGATATTTAAAGAAAACACTAATATTACCTCTCTCATCCAACAGCTCATCATCTGTGAAGAAGATGTTGGCACACCATTGCCAATCCAAACCAGCATATGGACATGGCACTAGAACAAAGGCGTGATCATCAACATTGTATAGAAACTCCAGTGCATCATGAGATATCCTGGTGAAAAATTTAGACTCGCCCCTCTTGGGCATCATCTGGCCCCACATCTCCATCTGTACTTGCAACATCGGCCTAAGAAGATGCCAAACAAAAGTAGGCCTTGTTTATGGAAACCTATAAAAAAAAAGCAAAATAACTCTGAAGCAAAAGGGAATATAAACCTCCATTGTGCCTGAGAACGACATCTATCTAATGTTGTACAAAACTGTTGCAAAAAAATCGTAGACCACCTCACAAGCCGTGGCGCCTGTAATAATAAATCAACATAAAATAAAAGCTAGAAAATAATGCGCTTCCCCTCATTGTTATGTTGTGCAATGGTCGATAATAGTAGTGAGAGGCCCCTCACCTCCTCTGCACTAAATGAAGCAATACATAACTAACCACTCGAGACTTGAAAATCTACAAGAGAAAGTATATCGATGCTAATGTATCTCTGGGAGTACACCAATTGACTCCATGTTGTATAGTAGATGGAGACCTATGGGAACGAGGGAAAATCCTACCCTCTCCTAGATAGGACAGTAATAAAATACATGTCCTCCTCAGTGGGCATGTACCACTGGTTAGGACTAGCCCGGAAATCTTTTCAGTGGGAATTCCACCTAAAGATGAGATTTCGCAATGACCCATTATGGCCCTTTAGAGATGTAGCCTCCTCATAGAACATGAGGATGCCTACCTATCTTAGGATAAACTAGGTGGTTGTCGTAATAGTGTGAGGGTACATAAGTATCTCCCTTTCTCGTGCCTGCCAAAGGTGAATGACATTATACTAGTCCGCCATATGTTCTTGAAGTTCCCTCTCTTCTCTCCTTTGACGTTGTTGAATGATTCACATACTAAATACAATTTTTTTTGAAAATCAGACATGCATTTAAATATATATATAATTTTTTTGACAACAAAAGAGTCAATGCTCCAAAAAAATAGTCATGCACCGGTATCGATGTGTCTATTTTTATGGCACACCGTCTGTGGTGCACCTAGAAATTTTCAGCGCACCACGCAACATGAAATGTATTTTCTCCTATGATGCGTTGATGAAAATATCCATCTCGGGGAGGATATTTATGTCAACACACCACCAAACATTAATTCATGGTCAATGGTGCGGTCATTTAACCTACCAAACTGTTGACTATGTACAAGTTCGGGAGGGATGTGTGCTAACAAAACTACTCGCCCCAGGGCGAATAGTTTCGTCATCACACCACCCTACTGGCATCATTACACGGTCAACAATGTGGTGGTTTAACCAACTTCACAATTGACTATGTACCAGTGTTGGGAGGGCAGTGCACTGACCAAACCATGCACCCCGTGGTAGATAGTTTAGTGAGCGCACCGCCTTCTAGACATTAGTACATGGTCAATGGTGTGGTCATTTAAATTACTACACCATTGATTATGTACCAGTGTCTGGAGGGAGGTGTGCTGACTAAACTATCTGATCCAGGGCGCATAGTTTGGCCAGCACACCTCCTTCCCAAACTTAGACATAGTCAACGGTGCAGGCGGTTAAATGACCGCACTGCCATTTATGTTTAAAAAAAACACAGTGCAAGTTTTCGGTACCGCACTAAAACCGGTGCAGTTTCTGTTAGCACCATTCGCGGTGTGGCCTATAACTTTACAGGAAGCACTGCAAAATGGTGCAAGCCGAATGGCTTGAGCACAGTGCATGGGAATTTTTTTATTATTATTTAAAATGGGTAAATTTTATTTTTCTTAGAAATATAATGTGCTAAAAAGGTGTAATTATGGGGAAACAAGTAAAATTCCTATATATTTTGGCGTCGAGGAGGCATATTTGCTAAAGAATTTGTAAAACTAAATTTTCCCACCGTTTTCCAAAATTTGAAATCTAGAAGGTAGGAAATGGACGACATCAATGCTTGCAATGGGAGCACTGATGGCAGGGCACCTCACACAAGGGAAATTCACACCAGTACTTGAGAGCTTCGGAGCACTGAAGAAGTGAAAATGCAGATTTTTTAGGTGCACCGAGCAATTTATGCAAAGCACACTGGACCTGTTTTTGTTTAGTGCGGGTTTTTATGATGTACCAGACCTGAATCTATGTAGCGCATCGGTGCACTACAATAATGAGACACACCAGGCATGTTTTTACAAAGAACATAGTGTCTTAGTGTGACAATTTTTAGTACGCATCGATGCTTTTCTAGTTAAACGCACTGGTGTGGTTTATATTTTTACACGCACTGGACAAAAAACATCTGCAAAAAACTCCACCCATCAACCTCCTCTAGAAATCTACTAAAAATAGATATCTAGGCTATTTTTATAAGGGGTTCCTCAAAAATATCTGTTAGAGGGTCTTTTCCTTCTAGTTTCAAGGCTCATTTGACAATAAAAAGACATGTCAAATTTATATGAAAATTTAAAAATTTGACCAAAGACTTCCAACAATACTGAAAGAGAAAATTTGGTCATTGGTGACTCAAAGACATTAAAACTTCCAAATTTCAATGTTGATAAATTCATCACCCCAAAATACCATATAAAAAAATTATATTTGTCTTTGTGCCTTATGAATGTGCAACATGAGGATGTGGTATGTAGTCTCTTCCCTCATATATTTGAGAATAAAGATTGTGCCTAATATTATAACCTTCCTATTACTTGTATAGGAAGTTGGAAAGCATTCAAGAAGGATATCCTTAGAAAATTTGGTCATGAGAAAAACGAAATACTTTTCTTAAGGAACTCATTGTGGTTGAGATGGAGAAGAATGAAAAGGTTAATAATTTCAACGAACATTTTTCCACTCTCCTAAAAAACTTTCTTGCAAAGCACCAACATGAATACCCTTTTGACATGAATATTACACCTAAGCTTCGAATCATATAGGCATGTTTTATAAGAGGACAGGAAAAACAATCTAGTCGATAAATTGAAAGAATCCATAAATGTGGAGAAGGAAATGCTATCCATAGATGGAAACACATATAAATAAAATATTTAGGGATTGGAAAAAATCCTCTATTATTGACTAAATAGTAAAATAATGAGGCTACTGATCTTTAAAGTGTACTATAAATAGTTAAAAAGATATCAAATGAGGTGGTTGATTTGAATAAGAAATCAAGAGAAAGTTTGTCAGGGCATATGATTTTTTGACCTTTCAAAAGAAAACCAAAATGCAACATAAACCCATTGATAGTTCAAGTGAAAACTTGAACTTGGATGATTTTGGCATGGATAATTATTTTCCTATCACAAAGCTAATCACTTTGAGAAAACTTGTCCTCAGTGGGTAAAATCTACGATGTTAGTTACTCACCAACTCTTGGAATAAAAAATGCTATTTGAGAAGAAAAATTAAGAATCTAATGGAAAATCTATTATGATTGAGGAACGAATGGTAACCTACGTTATTATGGTATTGAGTAGTGAAGACTAATATGCAAACCATTGGGGATGTTTTTTTGGGTGAGATGTAAACCACCTAGGTAGCCCCAAAGACTTATAACATTAATAGTAATTGGGATGCAACTTATACTACTCCACCTACTATAGGAAAATATATTATCCAACAAGCGCTACCACCCCATACCTATCCCAAAATCACCAATATTACATTCAACCATGACCCCTACCCCGAACAAAATACTAAACCCTCAATTTATGTATATAACCACTTGATGGAATATAATTTTATTGATGGTATGAGAAAAGAAAAGAAAATATCTCTTTGTATGACCTCTCAAATCTTCCCCAATAAAAGTAGTTAATCATGGAAACCCTAAAACCCTAAACGACCTAGCATAAACTTACATAAAATATTGAAGCCTTAAGAAAAGCCACTTTTATGATGTAGAGTATCTTAAAAATTACAAAAAAAATCTACTTTCAATCATGCTATATTAGAGGTTCATTCTAAATCTCAAACACCACCATTTTTTGGTTGAATTTGGAACACACTCTAACGCCATTCCTTACTCTGTGTGCTAGAAAAACAGTATCATCCTAGAAAAAATTAACACCCGAATTATTTAGTGGGATAGGTCATAGGTCAATGTAATATTTTAACTTAAACATATAGTGATTAAAATATCTTTTGACCCAAAGTTCACTATTTGATATAAATCATAGTTTTTGACATAATTGAAGCTTATATGTTGGTGATGTCTAGCAATTGAACACATAAAATTCAATGATACATTGCCTCACATTGCTTTATCCTCTAGTTACCCTATAAAGGAAAGAACAATTATATAAAGGTAGATAGTGAATCACTCATTATACATATGTTGAAAAAGTTAGAGGGACCCAATGAGCCAACTAGTTTCATGCATGCCATCCTAGGAAACTATTTTCTTGTAATTGTAACACCCCTAGTTTTATGTTCTTGCAAGTTAGACATTTGAACCTAAATCCAAAGGGGAGTGGACCCAAATGGATAAGTATTTTTTGGATATAATGAAATATGTAATTATGAGAATTAAATAAAATAATTTTGTGTAGATTGATCAAATGAGAATCATGAGATCACTTGCCAAATCCATGAGTATGGAAAGAGGCAATTATTTTCCCCAAAAATCTTTCAAAAATCCTTGAAAGAATTTATTTCCAAATTAGATTTTTGAGGAAAAATCTAGTTTATTCCCCAATGAGGTGGAGAGTAGTTGGGAAGAGGTAAAAATCTTAGGAAGCATAAAGAAGCTTTAAAAATCCCTAAATAAGGGAAGCCTAGGCAAGCAGGAAGAAAAACATCCTGAAATTCTGGACGCAGAATTGGAAACATGCTTTGGGGAGCAACAGATTAAATAAGCTACTCCTAAACAGATGAAGGTTAGTCTGTGGTGGAGGTGATCTCAGCTCAGGGGTGAGATATGGAGATAGAGGGACTCTAAGGTTGGGAGGACTGGTCGACTGCAGAAGTGGTATGCTTAATAGTGTGTATGAATGAATGAATTACTTACAATGTTTTATTTCTGGTGTTCCATACATTTACAGAATTGTTAGAAGAAGTACATCCTCTTAAATCTGTATAGTTGTAGGAACAGTAATTATGGGAAATTACCAACTAGAATCTCTAAACCAGAATATGGTTTAAATCTGGAGATACATTTACTATTCCCATAACCAAATTATCTATGGTAATTTAAATCTACTGCTAGTAGGAAGAGTTACGGGAACATACATATATGCATCAATCTTTAAATCTACAGTTAATAATTGGAAGTAATGGATCTGGGTTGCTAGCTTAGTATAAACACCCAATGAAAACATTATTTTCCAATAAAAAGGAAGGAGTAAGAAATGGTAACTCAGAAATCATATATTAGAGTACTGTGAGATCATTATACTCGAAAAAGGAAAATAAGTTCTACTGTACAGCAATGAAAGCAGTATGTTAAACACCATTGCATTAAAATTTACAATGAAATTATAACCAGCACCAAATTCTATACCTTATGGAGTGATTAAGAATTTTATGACAGAAAGATAGATGTCATTGATATCTTATAGTAAATTAGTCTATGTCTATATTAATTTCCCAAAGAAATTTTATAGTGATCTGCTCCTGTGATTTACTGTGGTGATATAACATAAATCTGATTGAACTATTACACTGCAAGGAAAATACATGTAGGATGGGTACAGATCTAAACAAAGGAACAAAAAGAGTCTAGCTATAGTAGATGACTCAAGATAATACCCAATGTGGAAGAAATATTATTTTTCATTATAGGAAATCCAAACGGTAGAAACCGACATAAATTTTATTAGACTTTACCTCTCACATAACTTTACCGAGTAGTGAAAATCAAATTAAATTTGAAGGAGCAGAAGGAATTACTGCTAACAAATAAAAGAGTTGGGTTTATCTGAACTGTAAAAACCCACAAGATATTATATAATAGAAATTTAATACTAATAAACAAAGACATATATGTTAATATTTAATTCACAAGAAAAGCATTGCGTATCATGAACTATAGGTATATATAGATGCTTAAATCTCAGTTGAGAAAAAAAAAGTTTAAATGCACAGACATACACTCCATCTTACATATAGGACAAAATTAATTATCTATAGAGTAACCGAGGTCTGGTAAAATTTGGTAGACGAATGTCTAAAGTTCACAAATATTACAAGGCCGCACACACATAGACAAATGGTCGTACTAACAGAAATATACACTGCTATTCGAAAGAAAACAAACCAACTTGTATTTCACAGTACTCTAAGATAATAAAATCCTATGGAAAAAAGTTAAATGAAGAGGGGGAAGACGGCTCTGGGAGTTGCCAGACATTGATATATCAACTTGAAACAATTTAAAATGTGAACGAATTACTATACTTCTGAGCTCTCACGAATTTAATCAATTTCATAACCGTATGATGGGATGAACCATATAAACCAAATAGGACGTTTGTACTTGTAACAAGATAGAAGAGTCAAGTTAATTTACTGAAGAGACCAGACTTGTGTATATCCATAGTAAACCAAAATAAAACGAACCAAGTGATGAAGATAGGAACTATCATACCTATAGTAGTTGAAGACCTCGTTTTAAGCTTATACCCTGAAAGTAAACAAATGGAAGTGAAGATTTTATATATCATTTCTGACAAGTGTATGCTTGAGAGGCATCAATAATCTCATAAAAACATTAAGAATTGACACAACGAATTCAATACAAGTTACAGTCTCACCATCGAAAAGGTTTGGGCAATTCCGGCTGTGTAATGGAGTCTACGCTGTAATCATTGAGCTATTAACACGATGACGGAGGAGGGTTTCGAAATATACTTACAGAAGGCACACGAAAACCATATCAGAGGAGAGGGAGAAAGTCAAAACGATTGAAATATGCTCTATGTAAGAAAACGACATTGTAAACCTCTGATATTTTAATCAGAAAAATGAATTTTTAAATTCCCAGGGTTAGTAGTAATTCCTACCGAAAAGACAAATCTACTAGATAACTTAACAAGCAAGAGAACCATGTTTACAGGAAACATACACGCAGAAAGTCATAAGGACTTGCGGTGCAAATCCCATTCGAACCAAGGTTAACAATCTACACAACAAAGGTTCAAACCAAATAGCCAGTGTAACTGAGAGCATGGGAGAAAATCTAAATACCTAGATCTTTAACAACTCTATGGTGAGCTTTACGCCATGAAAGAAAAACGCACTCGCTCCACAGGTAGCGTGAACATGCGTCAGGAGAAAGATCCAGAGCTCCCGAAGTTTGAAGTTGAAATGAACTCACTCGTAGAAGAAATCAAACGATATATACCTCAGGAAACCGTAAAACTCCTACGCAGATCGACCATACACGTGTAGAGCTATAGAGCCTGCATCGTAAATGTGTACTGGGAATTATTGACCGCATAAAGACATTAAAAATAAAATAGGTCGATCAAATCTATGCTCAGGGAGGAAATCCTTGACATAATTGCGAATGTACCCAGTAAACCATTTCGAATGGTTAAAAGAACAAAAAATTTTATGAATAGGAATCCAAATCAATCCCAACGTATAGCAAGTTGGCCATAAAATCCTCGAAACCAGAAACGAGATGAATAAGGAGTCATAACCATAAATGAAATTTATAAAACCATCAATTCATAGAGATGATGTGAGGTTTACAACTGGAGATGAGTACAAAACAATCTCACACGATCCAAACATGTGGTGCGTAGTTATCTTTAAATCCTCCTCTGTGCAAGACATGAAAATCATGCGACGCGGAACTACAACCACATACGTCGAGTTACGTTCTAACTCCCTGCTAAGGAGTAAAATTTAGTTCGAATGAGGATCTAGTACGACCACACAAAGTTACCAGGGTTGACAAGTCTAATGAAAAAGATGTGTATACAAAACAAAAATATATATGGTGATCCGAGTACATATAGGTATATGTATTATTGAAATTCATATATATATATATATATATATATACATGGAATATATTAAGTCGATCAAAGGAGACATATGTATAATTATACTCAAAGTATAATAAGGAGAAAGGGATGTGTATTCAAGGGTAAGATACAAAGATAACAAATCAAAGTTTGAGAAATTATATTGTTATTTAAATATAACAATAGATGAACCAGCAATGACTTGAACTATATTTAATAGAGGTGTATTAAATAAAAATGAAATCTAGGTATACTTATGAAGTTGTTAAATGAAAAAAAAAAATTGTGTTGAGAAATGGAGACGTTACAGTAATCAATCTTGGTTGTTACATAGCCAAACCATCACCCCTATCATTAGATAGATATTTTTAACTCTACTCCTTATATAATTATGATAATGATTATTATATAGGAGATGTAAATAATAACATTTCCACTAACTAAGAAGTAGATTCACACCTTTGGAATTTGTATTTTGACAATTTTAAGATAATGAACAGAGTTTGTGCTAGATGCATTTTAATGGATCCATGAAAAAATAAAACTCTCATTTCAAATTGTTTATATTTTTATTGAAATAATAAAACCATTACATACGAAGCAATCATGTTTGGCTTGAAAATGGAATTTTCCTTAAAAGTAGAGTAATTTAATGTTTTTTGTGACTTAAAAATAATTTTTCACCAGCAACGTAATACCATTCAATACTCATCTTCTCACCTAAAAGGGTACTAGAAAGAGGGAAGGAAACATATTCCAAATTTAAAACCATTTACAATCACAATTTTTCCTCAGTAATATATAAATGTTGTTTCTAACACCTTAGTTAAGGTAGCTACTAGATTTACTCCTTTATGTCATGAATTTTCTATTGAAATTGTTTTCAAACCTCGTATCATCGACAATGTCACTAATTGGTAGGTTTTTAATGATGATCCAAAGGTAATGAACTTCCTCACTAATTTAGAAATGTGAAAGGATGATATCATTGAAGAAGAGTAACATGATATGAAATGGTAGTCGACAAAATGAGGCCAAAGTGTAGACAGTGGAAATCCTATCTCCAAAGGTGTGGTCTCACTTGTAAAAAAAAACAATTTGCAAACTTGTTTATTTACAAATGTTAATTCCAAATAACCAAAGTCTCATATTAATGAAAGATATCATGAATGGTGGGACTAACTAGGACCCAAAATTTATAAATATAGGCACTTATTTCTCACTGGTAGAAAATCACACCTTTGTCCAACTTTTCATAAATTAAAAATATGTTTTCACATGGACATACGATGATCTAAAAGTGTATGAGACCAGAATTATTCAAAATTTTACTCTAATCAACGAGGGTTAAAAGCCAATTTAACACAAAATACACAAATTAAATCCCACTTTGGAGCCTTTAATTGACAAAGAGATTTAAAAAATAGTGGATGTGAGAATAATTTTCAAATTTTGACATTCCATGTAGGTCTTAAACCTAGTCTTGGTCAGAAAGAAATCAACATAAATCAAAGTCTTTGTAGATTTAAAAATATCATTCAGGCTTCATATAAGCGCAAATATATATTTCCTATTATTAAACAAATCCTCCAATTCTGATGTTTGAATTTTTTTTCCCTAATGGATGGATTTGTTAGCCTTGAACCAAGTGCTAGTTTCTCAAGACGATAGGCTAAAGACCATTTTTTGCACCAAGTGGGGACCTTTACCTATAAACATATTTCATTTAGATTTCAATGATGGTACCATGTTTTAGCATTACATGAAAATAAATTTTAAGGGAATTATAGAATACAACATAGTAGTTCATATGGATTATGTCATCATCTTCTCTAAATGGAGGTTCAACCACTCACACCATCTCAAGAAAATATTTTAAAGATACAAAATATATGGAATTTATCTTAATCCCAAGAGAAATTTTATTATAGCTAAAGGTAACCTCCTAAGCCAATTTACATCCAAATAAGGTATCACTAGAGACCTACAAGGAAATACAGAAAATTCCTCCTCTTAATAGAAATAAACATACGTATTTATTCTTGGGAAAGATTAGCTTTGCAATAATATTTCTATTTGACTTCACCGAGATTTTCAATCCCCTTCAGCAAATGATTTAAAGGGATGCCTAGTTCAATTTTACTAATGAAGAAAAGTAGGATTTCAATAGGATAAATGATGTTATAGAAAATGTTGTTTCTTTTTACAACCCTTCATTCAACAAGGAGTTATCCTTGTAAAACGTATCCTCTGACTTCTGATTAGCAATGATATTGATATTTAACTATGTAGGAATGAAACATAATCACAAATATGCACCATAAATAAATCATGATTTCATTAATATCAAAGAACTGAAAGATGATTACAAGCATAATGGAAATAAACTATCTCAGGCAATGGTAGCTTATCTTTGAGAAGAGATGTGGTAATTACATGCCTCTGAACTATGTTACACTAAGGATCAAGGGCATTTTTATTATTGAAAAAAAAAGGAAAACCATAAACAACCAAAACCAAGAGTTTGGGGGTCTCGTTGGGGTTAATTAGGAAGCCAACGTCTCGGGGTCGTAACTTAGTCATATGATATCCATTTGGCAGGTACAATAAATCATTGGAAATATATCTCTGATTAATATAGGAATTTCCAAAATCCCCTACCTATGGCTATGAGTTTGTTGTATAACTCAATAAAGCACCATTTCAGGGGAGGAACTTTGTAACATCAACACCCTAAAAACTGCCAAAACTAGTAAATTATGTTATAATCAAGGAAATATATAAAAATGACTATAGGTCTAGGTGGAATACACACATGGCCACAAATATTCACCTCGATAAGTCCTGCCCCCTTAGGAAGAAATGGTCCCCATAGCGTGAAAAACCTCCATGAGGTGAGGAAATTTCTGTTGAACTTGGTCTGTGGTGAACCCCTTGCCTTAGAGAAGGAGATGGCCTACTTTGACAACTTGAAATAGTTAGATAATCTGTTAGAGAGTGTTATTAATTTTTGTGTCCATGATATTATTAGTTGTGGCCTGATTGATGTAGATTGGATTGAGCTCTGTTGGTGTCAGTTTCTTTGCAATGTCGAATGTGTCTACAAATGGGGGAAAATATGGTTGCAGTCGGTACACATTAAATATTGGGTAGAGGCCAAGGAATGGTGGAATGCTTAGCTCAAAGGAATTATTCCCTATAGAATTGGTGATGTTAAAATTTACTGTAGAAATAAAATATTTACTGAGAGGAACAATAACCCCGCAAAAAATCATTAATATAAACACATATGTTTATCCAGGAAAACCCCAAATATGGGGTAAAACCCAACCAATGAAATTTCATTAAGCACTGGCCAAAACCCTGGCCAATCCATCCAAGTGAGCCTTCACTGCTTACATCCAGGCCTACATTACAATAAATTATTCCCAGCCTTTTATAGGCTCCATTACATGCAATACCATGGGCTGAAAACCATGGGTGCACAATACCATGTGCCCCAAAACCACTACTATTTACCCTATTCAACATTGACTCTATCCTGAGTCAATTTTATCTAAAAATCCCCCCCTTAAACTTGACTTAGGGTTTCTTGACTAAATCTAGCCAAAATTGCTAAGTGAGACAACCCTGTTCACTCTAGCTCTTCCCCCCCCTCAAATTTTTACCCAGGATAATTGTTAACATGAAATCCCCCCTATCACCTAGATCCAACCCAGACTTTACCAGTGATTACAAAGGGGTACTCATGCCATACCAGGTCTTACAGCAGTATGCCCATTTACATGTAATAAATTAAGTCCATTATAATAATAATATTTTTTTTGTTTCAATGTTACTATCTTTGTACATATGAAATCAATGTCCATATAAAAAGAACCCATCTACCAGACTACATGGGTCACCAACCTCTATAACCACCAATCCTTTAGGAGTTCTCTTCAGATACATGGTTCATCAATTAATTAATCCACGTCCACATATGCTCTCTCATTTTGACAAACTTTTCTCTCCTAGAGCAGTGAAATTCAATGGCTCCGATACCATTTGTTATAATTTACCGCAGAAATAAAATATTTACCGAGAGGAACAATAACCATGAAAAGAGCCATCAACAAATCATTAACATAAACACATATTTTTATCTGGTAAAACCCCAAATCTGGAGCAAAACCCAACCAATGAAATTTCATTAAGCATTGGCCAAAACCTTGGCCAATCTAGCCAAGTGAGCTTTCACCACTTACCTCTAGGCCTACATTCCAATGAAGTATTCCAAGCCTTTTATAGGCTCCATTACATGCAATACCATGGGCTGAAAACCATGGGTGCACAATACCATGTGCCCCAAAACCACTACTATTTACCCTATTCAACATTGACTCTATCCCGAGTCAAGTTTACCCAATAGGTGATTATGTACAACCCATATTGGAGCATGAAAAGCTTGCAGTGGGGCCCTACGAGGTGCTCCTACAAATGTAGCAATACTTTCTCGCCCACTTGGAAATTGTGTGTAACTCGATGTTGATCATGATGCTTCTTGTACATAGCATTGGATTTATTGAATATGTTACAAACCTACTGGTGGATGTGTTGAATGCGCTTAATGAAGTTGTTAGCCCTGTCAACATTGGACTACACATGAGTCGAACCTTCCTGAGTAATTACAAAAGGTATGGCCACATCAATGGGACATAATGGCTAGAATCCCAACCCCACCTAAAAGGGACTGTAGCTAGTTGAGCTATGGAGAGATCTGTTGTAGTTGTGTTACACATAGGGGAGGATTTCATCCCATGTGCATGTATTCTTCGAGTTGTACATGCATAGAATATGCATGATCATTTTGTTGGTGACCTCTGTTTTTCCATTAGTTTTGGGGTGGAAGTTCATAGACTTAGTGAGCTTGGTATCCAACATCGACCAAAGACTTGACCAAAATGTACGCAGGAACTTGGTGTATCAATCTAATATTATGGAATGTGGGAACCCAAAATGTACCCACACTCATTCAAAGAAGAGATTAGCAGTGGCCTATGTTGTGATACTCTTCTTGCAAACCACTATAATGACCATCTTAGAAAATCCATTGATGACTGCAAAATCATAGTCATTTCCATGCTTAATAGAAGGGAGGACCATCATGTAATCTATGGAGATAGATTCCCAAGGCGAACTAGTAGTAGGGGGAGCAGTATATAGGCCATGCTTTTTTATTTTTAGTTTGGAAATGTTGGAGACAATGCAAGATCTAATGTAATTCTCAACATCATGTTGAAGGTTTATCCAATAAAAATAATTTTGCAGTACTCACACTACTTTCTCTACTTTGAAATTCCCAGCGACTTGATCGTAGTGCACTTCCAAAATCATATTGGAACTCTCACTCGAAGGAACATGGAGGTGTCATAGGCAGTGCAAAAGTGTTCCATGGAGGAGAAAATACGGAACCTCCTTACCTTCCAGGAGCATGTGATATGTGTTTCCAAGTTTTTGATCACTCTTGTAAATATGCAACCACCCGATGTCTCGTGTGCACAAGAGTCGAGCACAATGGTCAGCACCATGACCAGTGGTCAACTAAGAGAATATGCAACATTATTTTGTTTCCCTTTCTTTACTTCATGTTCAAGTGGAATTTTTTCATATATGTGGACCATTTCTAATGGTGATCATTCTGCAACTTTCATTGTGTCTATATGAGCTACAATATTGAGTGGTCTATGTGGATGATCATTTCCTTCCCTAGAATGTAATACTTCCATTTTCAGTAGGCTTGCGGAATGGAATATATCTATTTATCATATGTGGGATAATTTTGGATTGTGTCTAAAAGTGTCTCACTGTGATATTCCATTAGATTCCTTTGCTAAATAAGAACTTCCCCGATAGCATAGTCAGAAGGATCCGTCTCAATATCAAATGGTTGTTGCATGTTTGGAAATGTGATCACTAGTGTAGAGTAGAGGCAATGCTTCAAATTGAAAAATTCCTTCTGTTGGGATGCAAGTGAGAAGAAATTTTCTTTTTCTCCACCCTTGGTGAATTGACTCAAAGGCCAAGTAATATGAGAGAAACCCAACATGAACCTGCAATAGAAATTTTCAAGTCCCAGAAAGTTCCATAGGTCTGTTAGAGTGGTTTTTCTTGGAAAATATTGAATAAATTTTATCTTAGCTGGGTACACATGTACACGCCGCTCATGAATTATGTAACCAATATATTGAACTTGGATCATTCCAAAAGTGCATTTCTCAAAATTGGCACATGACTTGTGTTGTCGCAGGGTTTGGAAGACCTATCGTATATGTTGTAGGTGATCATCCCAAATTTGGTTTAAGATCAATATATCTTCCAAATACAATAGAGAAAATGAGTTGGTTAGGGGTTGCAATATCTCATCCATCATCCTCATGAAGGTTGAGGGGGAATTTGTTAACCCAAAAGGCATGACCAGCCATTTGAAAAGGCCCTCCTTGGATTTGAATGTAGTCTTCCACACATCAGAGGGTTATATTGGCACCTGGTGAAAACCAGACTTCAAATAAGTCTTGCTGAAATATTTAGCCCCCTTGAGTTGGTACAAAAGGTCATCAATCGGTGGGATTGGATACCTATTCCAGAAAGTGATCTTATTCAATACTCGATAGCCAATACATAGTGTCCCAGGGTCATGTTTCTTCTGTACCAACATGATCGTGCTCCCACAGGGAGATGAAATTGGCCTGAGATGCCCTTCCTGCAATAACTCCTGAATATTCCTCTTAATTTCATCATTCTCTAGAATAGAGCATTCGTAGATCGGTTCGTTGGGTAGCAACACACCTTGGTTTAGATTGATGAATTTCTTGACATGAGAGTGCAAGGGTACCTGTTTAGGTGAGGTGAACATGTTCCTATACTCCTTCACTACCTTTACCATCTACCGCTTTAGTAAAAAGGATCCATGTGTCGAGGTTGTGGACATGGCCAAAATATTCTTCTTGCCCTAAGGGTGGATCATAAGGAAGACAAATTTCCGTTATTGGAAATGATCTTACTCCATTGCTTTATAGAGATCAAAGAGATGATGGTAGGTGGTGCTACCTCTAGTATGTTGTATAAATTGTGTCCCAAATAAATAATAACAATGCAAGGCCAAGGATCACACACAAGTATGGTTGGTGTAATAATCCATCACAAACTTCAATAGGAGCAACATCACACAATACCTCATCCATGAAATTCTTGATTCTATAGGGAAGGAGACACTATTCGTTGACGTAGATATATCATCCTTGGTGAAGTCACCCGATGGTGTATGAATTCAAGTATGGTGTGGTATTTAGGCCCAACTTATTCATTAACATTGGTGATATGAGGTTCTTTTGGCTCCCACTATCGACAATGAACTCCAATGGGGAACCCTTCACCCACACTTGTGAGTGGAAGAGCTACTCCCCATCATTTGGATCTTCGGGATCAAGATTTTTGATCTTAGAGATGGCAACAGTGGCATTGGGATCCATATCAATAATATTCGTCACCTTTTAATTCCTCTTATTAGGTTTTAACGCATATTCGGAACATGCATCTGAATCGTGAGTCTTTAACTCGGATGCCAGCGACTGCTTGGCTTGACACTGACATGTGTTGTGAGTGGGACTCTTATGGAACTCACACCACTTCCTCGTGTCCTTATTTGTCTTTATGGTGTTGTTATTTTCTTTCAACTTTGGCATGTTTTCCCGCATCACCCCACCTTGGCTTTGTCCTTTGTTCTACGGTTTGGGAGCGCCTTTTCCTTGCTTTCTATTGACAGATCCATAGTCTCACTTCTTTTGTTTAAATTTTTTCCCAATATTGGGAGCATAACGATATGTTGCACCAAGTGAGGAGATGTCTACAAACCCGATTTAATCCTGAATGTATTTATGAAAGAAACCATGGTACTTGAGGACCATATTTTTTTTTGAATATTTGACAACCAACTTTGTGCGCAGGGTATGGAAAATATTTGTCAACTCATGCACATCTTGGTCCCTTTTCTGTCGCAACTTCATCCATTGTATATCCTTGTCCTCATAGCTTCCCACAAGCTAATACTGTTCCTTGATGGCATATCGAATATAATTCCAAGTGGGTGCGGCTAGAAACAGTCAGGCTTCTCTCTCGTCCATCTATTCACAATAGGTTTCTGACAAGTCCTTGACATGGGGGGAGACTTTAAGGAGTTAAAAATTAATCTTTTCATTATTAGAAAAGCCATGAACTGAAAAATATCCTTCCAACAAATTTAAGTGTCTATATACAACATCTACATCTATTTTTTCTTCAAATATGGGAATGTCAAAGTTGACTTTTACCTTAAAGGGAGTGGCACCTCTAAAGTGGTTGCTGGATGAAAATGCATTGCTTCTGGGTAGCCACTACATTATCTCAACAAATTTATCCATCATCGTGTTCCTATGTCACTCAATGGATTCCTCAAGAAGTATTTTAAAAGGATATCCTTATCCCTCATCTTTCTTTTCTTCCCCCATGGGAGTTCGTCGAGGTTTGCGACGTTGATATTACAAATGTTAAACTAGTTTCAGCCCTAACTCCATATAATTTGACCTTGTTGGGGACATGCAAAGAAAAGTAGAGAAATTTTAGACTGCTATGATGCCACTGATCTAGAATTATGTAGGAATGCAACAGAATAAATATATAAGGATAAACATAGCGATGCAACAAAAATAGATCTTCATTTCATTAATGTCAAAGAACTGAAAGATGCTTACAAGAATAATGGAGATAAACTATCATGGGCAATGGTGGCTTATCTCTAAGAATAGATGTGGTATTTACATGCCTTTGAACTGTGTTACAATGAATCTCAAGGGCCTTTTTTTTAGTTAACAACAAAGGAAAATGCTAAACAACTAAAACCATAACCCCTAGAATATGGAATGCCAAGGTTTTGTGTGCTAGATTAGGGTTAGTTGGGCAACCAAATTTCCAGGGTCATAACTTGGTCATATCACCTCCATTTAGCATGTATGAAAACTTGTTGGAAATATATCCTCTAGTACTATAGGATTTTTTGTAGGCCCCTTCTTGTGGTTACGAGCCCACTGTAGACCTAAAAAAACTATGTTTAGTGGTTCAAAACAGCTCTGAAAGTTCAAGACCCAAAAAATTTCTAAAAATAGTAAATTCTCCTCTATTCAAGGAAACTGATGAAACCAACTAGAGGCCTAGGTGGAATAGACGAGTGGCCAACAATATCAACCTAAATCAAGTACTCACAAATAAATATGACTAGGGAGAAAAAAATCTAATCTCCTGCACCAATACAAGTTTTCAAGGTCCTATAATGAATTATATCAAAATAGAAAAAAAAGTATATGAAATTTATAAGATAGTTAAAAATTTCCTACCATATATCCAATATAGCCATACCAAAGGAATAGTTCCCCACCTTGTTTTAAGGTCATTATCCATGTAGAATGATTTGGAAGAACATAGAGGAAATTTTATGATATCTCTCTAAGAATATTATTCTAATTCAAAAACATCACACACTATAAAATGTCACAATTTTTGTAAACTCTCTACTAAGGCCTTTGACCCTAATGAGAATGAAGACAAAGGATGGGATAATGTGATTTTCATGTATTCATATGAAATTTTTTGTGCCTCCTTGTGTGAATAATTAGGTATTAGAAACTAAAGAAATAAATGCAGTTGGTAATTATGCTTGATGACCTCAATCGAAAGAAGTAAAGAGATATATGACTCAAAGCCTCACAGTATCAAGTAATGGGGTATTTTTTATATAGTACTACAATAGAGTTTTCCTTCATTATCAGGAGAATCCTAACACTAAAAATTTATCCCAAAACTACACAATGATCTAATTGGTGGAAAATATTCATGAGAGATTACAACACAAGAGATCCTCATGGTAAGATACTACTAGAAAACAGTATTGAAGGACTCACAAACTTGCACCAAAAAGTGTCTCGTTTCTTAGAAATGTGCTAAATGGGAGAAAAGTCCTGCAATTACTTTTCCACCTAAAACAACAAAAGAACCTTCCAATAGTGAGAATTATATGTAGTTGGTAAAATTCATCCCCATTCATATAAGAAGCATCGATACATCCTGAAATTCACATATTATTTCATATGGTAGATGGAATTGTTTCGATTAACCAACATTGATGACCAAATTATCACATATTTCCTTAAACAATATATTATTACTAGTTTTGGAATTCCAATTTCTCTTATCTTTGATAATGCATCCTATCACTCATATCTAAATTTAATTGAATGTTACTTAGGAAAGTGAATTCTATTGACACATTTGGCCCATTATTACCCTCAATGAAATAGTTTGGCTGAATCTAGTAACAAAACCCAATCTGCATCATAAAGTGAATCATAGTGGATAATTAGAGGAATTGGCACAATTCCCTCTCCAATTCCCTATGGGAATAAGGTGTAACTCCCAAATTCACTCTATGAATCTCCCTATATTTCTCGATCTAAGGAAAATAAGGCATACTTCCTCCCAACATATTCCTACCTCTATCGAAATTATTGCAATATTCCCAAGGTTAATCATACCCAACCATGAAAGGATGATCAATATCGTGCTAATGCTAGAAGAAAGAGCTAGGTCATGCTAGGATTTCAAAACTCACTAGTAAATAAATACTAAATGGTTCAATAATACATCTATTTGTGAGAAGGAATTCTGAGTAGGAGGGGTACAAATAAAACATTATAAACCACATGAAGATAAGGTAATCACATGAAATTTTAACCTTTGAGGATTGGTCCCTAATTATTCATATAAAAACTTTTCTTAGGGACATAATGACTCTGAAACATCAAGGAAGACATTGATCCTGTCATGGTAAATGACGAAATTCTCAAAAGTATATTACATAATGGTCCTATAAATAATCATCCAATATAGATAAACTTGTTTTCCTTTTATGTTCCCTTAGATTTCTTTCCCAATGACTTTTCAATTTTCATTTTGACCTAGGTTGCATTTTGTAAATGAATAATTTTTTCACTATTAATGGATTCCTTACAGTATTCTCTAATAGAGGACCTCATTACTGGGATTCTCATTTTAGGCACAACATAGATCATACCATGAATTTTTGTGTGAAATTAAGTTTAGCAAGTAGTAATCACAATTCCAATGGTGCCTATAGCAAATATGATAAATCCCATATGAGAAACACTCTAGTAATAACATGATTTCTTCATGTAATTTGACCTAATTAGTGAGTTGTTTATTAGATCTCAAAACGCCCTCTATAGTATAAAATATGTCCTCTTTCTAATATCAATACCAAATGATTGAGAGGTGAGAGCAGGTGAACACATTTATTACAATAAATCCCAAAATTTTCAACCACAAGAATAATACCAAATATGTTATAAAACAAATAATAGTATCCCTAATCCACATTATGGCTCTAAATGATCCCAATAGGAAATTTCCATGACCACACGAAAATGTAAAGGCTTTCTGAACAACTCAGACATGCATGTATGTTCACGGGCCTTAGGGATGCTTACTAGAAGTGAAGCAAGGCTTATGATACTAGGGCGTCACTATCATGGCTATAAATTCTCATGGGGAGTAGAGAAACACCATATACTAAAAATAAATTCCTTATCTCTCCATTTCCAAAACTACCAATATCTTAGTAGCATCAAAATTTGAATATGAAGAGGTGCATTTGTGATTTAACTAATACAATTCTAATGACCACACCATTTACTTTATCATGGGCCATGAACATCTCTTGGTATCTACACCTCCAAAGGGTCTCATTTCAACCCATAATATACTAGAATGCATCCCCTCAATCCCATTAAAAATACAAATGTTCCTTGAGATCGATGGTTATGTCACATTTCCTTTTCATTAGGCAATATTTTTTGATCGGTCACCACAAATTCATCCATGATCCATATTTTATCTCCTTCTTCCTGTTAGCCACCCATATTTTTTTATCATATCAGCTGGTGGGTAAATGATATTTGCAGCCTTCAAGAAACAAATTCAGTCCTGAAATTGTTGGTTCTTGAAGTCTTTTTGATGAATCCAAGCTTTTGGTTAAACTTCACATATGTTTCCCTCTTCAAAACCCCTGATATCCTGCAAAAATCCAAAACCTAATACTACTGCAGCCTCTTTTTCCCCTCCCTGCTTCCGAACTAACCCCATTCTTTATTTTTCCCTTTCGCCCATGAAAACCCCACATTTCCATGTTTTTCCCCTATCTCTTCATAAATTTCATTTCCCAAGGTTAAAAACCCACTTTTTAACCTTATCGGAATTTTAATTCCTTTGGAAAATCATTGAAAAAACCATGAAAAATACATAATTCTTATGTATTTTGGTTTTTAGCCCCTGCGGGATAAGTCCCTCCCCCTTTTCGTCCATAAGCCCGAGCGCTAGAACTGCACTCGAAGCCAAAAGGGCGCTTATCCTTTCATATTAAATTTCTCCGCCAAAAACAATAAAAACCTTTGTAAAATAATGATTTTTGGGTTTGTATTTTGTTTTCCAAAGTTTCTGCCCATACGACGATGGAGCAATCTCAGCCGTCGATCTGCTCTGCAGATCTGATGGAGCGGAGCATGACTTGCCCGTGGCCCCCACTCCCCGTGCTATTTTCCTAAATCCCACCGGTTTCATTCCGCACCACTCTTCGCCGGATGGTGGTTTTCTCCCGTCAGCCAGCGATTTCATACGTTAGCCGACACGTGTCCTCGGCACTGTTTCAAAACTGCCGCATAAAGTCAGTCCCCCGTGCCTTATCCATCGTACGAAGGCCGCCCAGCGGAATCAGCGATCACCGTCCGATCTGGTCCCACTCATCCAACGGTCAGCGCTAACCAAAGTTGCGTGATGGGTAACGAAGGTGCGCGCGCGCTAAACAGGCCACCACCGTGCAGAAATCACATCTCCGCCATCGATCTGATCTGATCGATGGTCCAAAACTTATCCTCCAAATTCCCTCCGTTTGACTTTCAACGCCCTGAATTCATCTTGACCACCCAAACTAAATCAGATCAATGACGCAGTTTCACTACGGGGGTATGCCCCCAAAATGTTTTCCTCCGTACATCCGAACCCTCCGTAGTCATCACCGACCATCGATCTTGGCGCGAATCGACGACTCTGATTTAATCCTACTCCCCCCATGCTTTTTCGACCATTCTGAGATTAAATCCCAGCCATTGGATGATGCCATCCAACGGCCCTCCTTCCTCCGCACATCCTCCGATGCAGATTGCCCTATAAACACGGGATTTTTGTAACATTCGTTTTTTTTTTGCAGATTCTAAGGTTTTTTTCGCTTAAAATGAAGAAATTTTCGCAGGCCAAGGATGAAGATCCTCCGGCCTTCAAATACATAAGGAAGTCGATCACCGGGTATAGATACATGTGCTCCAGCAAGGTTTCATGAGCCTTGGTGCCGAATGCCCCGGTTAAACCGGAAAACAACAAAGAAATCGCAGAGAAAGAGTATCAGATTACAGAAGGCGAAACAGGACCAGGTTAAAGGGTTAATGATCAGATGAGTGGGGATTACGGCTAAGACAGTTATCAAAAGCCTAATCCTTGACTCAAAACGCAGTTTGAAAGGGAAACTTAAAAAGCATTCATCAGACAGGATGCATCCACCGCCATATCTGAGGCAAATTGATTCCTCAACCACCACAACGCCACCTATTGCCTCAAAGTATTCAATCAAGAACTGAATTTATTGATCAAAGTCAGGTATTTTTCCTCGACACAGCCAAAGGAGTTATTCCTGCAAGGAAATTAATGACAAAATGTCGGCAGAGCAACCCTAGTGATACACAAAGCCTCAAAAGTCAAATGAAGCTCTCACCGAGCTAAGTTTAAGAGTGTAAATCATTTAATACTGTGGAACACCTGTATAGTTCTTTGTTGAGCCCCTCAAAGCTAAGAAGACATTAATATCTGTATTAATTGGTTTTTGAGATATTTTCATCAGATCTCACCTCCTCATCTTTCTATAAATACTTCAGTAGAAGATGAGTGAGGGGTTGGTTGTTAATGTAATTGCTGAAGCATTGTAATTGTAACTGAGCTGAAGAATCTTGATTGTAGATAGGATTTCACTGGCTCTTGGAGCTCTGCTTGTAATAGATAGGTTAGGTTGTGAAGAAAGATGAATTGACACACTGGATTTGAAGATTGTAACCGGTTTGGAGCATCAATACAAGTTGATTTATGGGATCCTGGTCTATGCTGACGGTGATGTTGTTCTTACTGTGACTTGTGTTTTATTTCTGTTTCCATTTTGTTTCATTTTCTGCTATAAAGAACAGTTTAAACAGAGTTAGGACCTATTGTATACCAGTAACCTTCTCTGGCTGAGAGATCTTTATTTAGATGTTTTCTTCTATCTGTGTTATTTGGAAATGATTAATTCAGTTTGGGCATATGCATGTTGGCGTTCCCTCATCTTATTTCCTTGACTGAATGTTATTTTTAAATGTTACTTTCAATATATTTTGTGTGAAGATGAACTGAGGAAATTAAGTTTAGCCATGAGTCCTTTTCTTATTTGCTCAACTATTTGATTGTTTCCCTTAGGATGTGTTAAAAGCTGACTAGTTTCAAAGTACTTATCAGATCTTAGGCTGTTCTGTGTTATCTCTGTGATTGTCTTGGAAGTGTCCAAGTAAAGAAAAGCTAGGAGAGGATTTGTGGTGAGCCCGGCCCGCTAGCCTCTACTCCAAAGGTTGCCTTCAAGTTTCCCTTTGTTTCTTATGTGTTTTCTATTGGAAGTGTATCAAAGGCTGGCTAGTTTCAAAGTACTTACCAGATCCTAGGCTGCTCTTTGTTCTGCATCTGTTTATTTTCCCCTTCTTATTGTATCACTCCATTCCATAAATCAAACCTTAAAGAGATCCTTAGGCATAGATGACTTGCCCCATAGACCACTCTTGAACCTGATTTGCTTCAATTAAATCCTCTTATGACTCCATAGCCCAATGGACTGAAAACCTGCCATCATCTTTCATCTTAGCTAAAGCTTACTCTTGTTGCTTGCAACTTCTCACTTTTGAACCTATTTGCATATAGATCTTTCCGCCTCAGACAAGAATTATGTTCAACCATCCAAACACAAAACCAAACCCTTGAACTTCATAACTAGCCTAATATCATTACTTTAAGCTTTCAAAGAGAAATCCATCTTTGTGCACATTGGAGAGATCCCTCTCCGGATTCAGGAGGGCTAGATCCTAGAATCCCAAAGTTGGTTGAAATGATGTTAACTCTGTGATCGGACTTTTGCCAATCTTGCTTATTACAGAGACCTAACATTTCTGGCAACTCCGCTGGGGACTGAGTTGAGTTTTCACCTTTTTCCCTTTATTTTTACACAAATTTTGAGAGTAAAAAGCAGCCTTTTCAAGCACTACCAAGAAATGGTAATCATGATGAAACTTGTTTTGAATGAGTGAAAATCTAGGTCAATCCTAGGATTCTCATAAGTGTTATCTAACCTTGGAAAATCAGCTAGCTTAGCCATAAGAATAGGCTGTCTTTGTCTCATAACCATAGCTAAGTTTTGAAGCAAAGTTAGGACATTCTTGCAAACCACAAATAAAAACAATTCAGAAAATACCAAAAAGAATTTCAGATTGGTAGTAAAACACTTGCTCTTACATTTCACTTACCATTGGATATGTTTTATTTCATACTCTTAGACAGAGTATGGAGAGGGCCAGGTAGCCTCCAGATATCATCCTCTTTTAGAGGTGACATATCTGGTCAATGCCCTCCCATTCAATCTCTGGTTAGAGTTTGTTTTGTTTCGGGATACCCTTGAAAAAGGATGTTTCACAAGCACTGTGGTGGACAATGTATCTCTTTGAAAACACTCTGAACTTTCAACCTGGCAACTCCACAATCCTGAACAGAACGTAAGACTCCACTGGGAAGAACCCTTATCATTATAATATCCTTCAAACTCAGGTAGAGGACTGTGGGATTGAAATTTGCATTAACAGACTAGTTAACCTCTCAGAGATTGTCATATCTGGTTGAACTTGTCTAATTTATTTGGGTCTAAAAACACAGCATAGTGGCTCCTAGAAATATTCACACTAGAGCCTACCCTAACCCTGATCCACCTGAGATAGTTGATAACCCAGAGAGTATCCTTAGGAAGTCTCCTAAGAGAGAATCCTCAACTATTTTCAGATCTCACATAAGAGCCAATTCAGTCCCTGAAAATCTTTCAGCTCTATAAAAATCACAAAATGACTTATTGAACCCATTTAGGACTAGGTCATTTGGTTATTTAGATCAGCTATATTCTGAGACTTCACTTTCATCTCCTGAAACAAGCAAACATCTTGGTAGCAGAGAATCAACACTTCCTGATTTACATTTTCTTCATAATCTAGGTGTCTCTCATCCAAGATCAGCTCAGCAATCTACTGTTGTTCCATCCACCTCTGTTCATCCTTCACCCACTATTCAAACCACTCCACTTCAGCCCACACCACCTCTTGTCAATCCACCCCCACCACATATCATGGCAGCGTGGTACGCTCCCTTAGTCCTTCCTGTACCATTAGTCAATCTTCCACAGGACTATCAGTCCAAAATCCCATTGTATGATGCTAGCAATACTACAATAGCATCACAACATGTGGACAAGATGAATGACTACTTTGACATAAATGAAATTGATGATGATTCTGTCAAACTCAGATTGTTTGCTCAAAGTCTGGGGGGAGAAGCAAGGAAATGGTTTAAAGTTTTAGCCCCCCATAGTATTAATGATCTCCAAGGCTTCCATAAAACATTCTTAAACAAATGGGAGGTAAGGAAGAATCCTCTCCAAGTTCTTGCTGACTATAACAATCTCCATAGGAACCCTAGGGAAAGTGTACAAGCCTATTGTACTAGATTTAACAGTGTATATAATGCACTTTCCCCGGAATTAAAACCTCCACAGGGCTCAGCCTTAAACAAATTTCCTGAAGGGTTTGATGTTGATATGACCAATTCATTAAGAGAAAGATATTTTGCAACCCTTGAAGATATGCAAAGAGGTGCCCTTTCTGTGGAAGTCAACTTGATGGAGAAGAGAGCAAGGATGAAAGATGAAAAGAGAGTATCTTTTAGAGAGGAATCCACACCTTCTACCTCAAGCTCATAAATGGAAAGAATGATGGAAGAAATGATGAAGAAAATGAGCATTCTTGAGAGAGCGCAAGAAAATCAAAATCAAACTGCTCCTCAAAATAGAAACCAAAACCCGAATCAGAATATGAGAAGGAACCAACCTCTAAACAGACCAAGGGAAGATGATCAGCAAATCACTCCTCCCTTTCATCAAAACTATGTGAGTGAGGTTGAGGAATCCGATCAAATGACAAAGGAAGCTGAGATCAACCTATTTGGGGTAGATGATGATAACTTTGAGGTTCATTATGATAGAAAACAAGGTCTTTACACACCTTATGATGACAAAAGAGATGATAATGAAAATTATTATCAAAACATGGAAAATGCCATCACAGAGCCTTCAAAGGAATATGAACTCAGAAGTAAATCTAATCAACAAACCCCCAACAACAAAACCACTGAAAAATATTCTCAAAGCAGCACTGCAACCAAGCCTAAAACAGTCAAACAAAGAGACAAAACAGTGGCTGATAATTCTGGTAAAGGTAAAGAGAAAGACACTCAAAATCTTGAAAAACGGAGTGCAAACATCAGTAGTAATAACACTTCAGCTAGTACTCCTTCTTCAACCGTTGTGTCAACTGTAGATAAAACAAATCAACAAGCTGTTGTTGCTGATAAAGTGGCAGTAAACAAGGCTAAAACTAGCACCTTAAAGAATCAAATTCCTTTCAGTCTGGAACAGGAAATCTCAAGGATCAAAATTTTTGTTCCTTTGACTGAGTTAGCTGCCCAACATGTATATAGGTCCAAAATTTTGAAGGCTTTGAACATAGAATAAAACGAGGATACTCTCAATCTTAATGATGACCAACCAGAGCTGATTTTTGGTCCAAATATTGAAGGTAAATTCCAAGAGGGGCCTGTCCCTCCCTTTTATGTAAGTTTGAACATTCATGACAAAATTCTACACAATGCTATACATGACTCCGGCGCTTCCCATAATTTAATGCCAAAAGCTGTAATGGAAAGCCTGGGTCTTGAAATTACCAGACCTTACAAAGATCTTTACTCTTTTGACTCAAGCAGAGTCAAGTGTTTAGGATTGATCAAAGACCTTTGTGTTAACTTAGCCCAAATTCCGGCCAAGTGTTTGGTCATGGATGTTGTTGTGGCTGATATACCCCCAAAGTATGGAATGCTTTTATCAAGATCTTGGGGGGCTAAGTTACAAGGTACCATGCAGATGGACATGACCTATGCGACTATCCCTGTTTTCAATCAGACTAGAAGACTTTACAGGGAGTCTCATATGCAATACACGGTTACAATTCAAGACAAACCTCAAAACTCCCCTCTGTATTCTATGAGTACAGGCCTTGATTCTTTTATCATGTTTAATGATGAAACACTCCCTGAACAAATCACTTTAACGGGATCAATGGTTGAAACGGAGGAAGAAGAACACCGCACTGAGGTGTCAAAATAGTTTGCTACATTTGAAAACATTGGAAAACAAAACACCGGTCTTGAATTACAAGTCATAAATCCAATGCTGTTAAACCTTGACAGTAAAGAGAGCAATCCTCAACCCGATGAAAAACTTGAGGAATCAAATCATACAAAGGAAATTCACCAAACTGATAAAACTAAAGATGATCCTCTTTGGACTATGTATTTTGATGGGTCATGCACTAGAACGAATGCTGGTGTAGGTGTCTGGATTAATAACACTGATAACAAGCACACATAATGTATTTCATGTAAATTAAACTTTTAGTGTTCCAACAACATAGCAGAGTACGAATCCCTCCTCTTAGGCTTGCATCTCTTGAAAAAGTTAGGATCCAAGAGAATAAACGTATATGGGGATTCTGAGTTAATTATTAGGAAAGTCAATGGGGAGTATAATGCAAATCATCCCAGACTTAGAGCCTATCGGAATGATGTCATGGACCTTTTGAAAACATTTGAGGAATCCAACTTAATTTTTTTCCCGAGGAAAAGAAATCTTATGGCCCACAATTTTGCCTATGCTGCTAGAACCTGCCCAATGCTATATGATGACACATCTCAGATAAAATTCAGACCAGCTGTCCCGGATAACAAGAAATATTGGCAGGTGTTTGATGGAGATAAACAAATAGAAGACTTCATGCAATTCAGAAATGAGTTTGAACTCCATAGCTCAGATTCAGACTACGATACAGACTGCAGTGAAGAAAATTTTCTTGGTGAAGAAGAACCTTCTCCTGAGCTTGTAGATATTAACCTTCAGACTAGCAAACTTAGAAACCAAATAGAATTGAGTGCAGAATCTGAAACAGAGGAGTTGGAAAATCTGCATTCTAAGGATGATAGTTTTCCCAAGGGTTTGGCCCCTCTAGAAGAATTGTTTGATTTTAATGATGTGGCCAATAAACCTAAACTGGAACCTGTAGAAACTGAAGTGGAGGAATGCAACATAGGCAGTGAGGAAAAATAAAAAATGATCAAACTGTCCAAAACTTTTCCAGCTCACGTTAAACTCAGATACATAGACCTATTCAAAGATTTCTATGATGTTTTTGCATGGAGTTACGAAGATCTTAAGTCCTGTGACACTGAAATAATACAGCACAAAATCCCTCTTAAAGAAAACCAAAAACCATTCAAACAGAAACTGCGCAGAATAAACCCTGTACAGTTGCCTTTGGTTAAGAAGGAAATCATGAAGATGTATGATGCTGGTATTATTGTCCCTATTAGATATTCTGAATGGGTATCCAATCTAGTGTCTGTTAGGAAAAAGACTGGAGAAATCAGGCTTTGTATAGACTTTAGGGACTTAAACAAAGCTTCATTGAAAGATAACTACCCTTTACCAAAAATGGATCATATCCTGCAAAGGGTGGTAGGGTCTAGAAGAATTTCTTTGCTGGATGGATATTCAGGGTATAACCAGATCTTAGTCCACCCTACTGATCAATTCAAGGCAACCTTTACTACACCATGGGGCACCTTCATGTATGTGAAAATGCCTTTTGCTCTAATGAATGCTGGAGCGACCTTTCAGAGAGCCATGGACATAGCATTCTCAGAAGAATTGGGCTTCTTCATCATTATCTATCTTGATGATGTTACAGTGTTTTCAAAAACAGATGAAGAACACTTAGAACATTTGAGGAAAGTTTTCGAGAAATGCAGAAAGTTTAAAATATCTTTAAACCCTAAGAAGACACTATTTGGTCTCCAAGAAGGTAAACTTCTTGGGCACATTATTTCAGAAGAGGGTATAAAGATAGATCCAAAGAGGATCGAGGCAATCTTGCAAATCTCTCATCCTCGAAACATCAAGGAGTTGCAATCTTTCATTGGGAAGATTAAATTTTTGAGAAGGTTCATCCCTAACTTAGCTAAGCTCCTTAGGAATATCACAAACGTGTTAAATAAGGAGCAAGGAGTGAAATGGACCTTGGAAGCAAAGACATCCTTTCAGCTGGTGAAACAAGCATTAACCAAAACACCGGTTCTCATAAGTCCTGATTTTTCAAAAGATTTTTATATATTCTCATTTGCATCAAAACATACCATAGCTACTGTCCTTTTACAGAAAAATCCACAAGGACAAGAGCAGCCTACTGCATTCTTTAGTAAGGCATTAAGCGATGCCCCTTTGAAGTATAACATTATGGAAAAGCAAGCCTTTGCTTTGGTAAAAGCTTTGAAAGACTTTAGAGTATACATCCTTCACTCACACATTATTGCCTTTGTCCCAAACTCAGTTGTTAAATACATTCTAACACAGGACCCAGATGGTAAGAGAGGTAAGTGGATTGTTGTTATTCTTGAATATGATTTAGAGATAAAACCCACTAAACTCATCAAGGGCCAAGGTCTAGCTAGATTAATGGCTGAATCAAATTGTGAAGTTCTTGATATTAACATGATTAGTGCTTTGCATAACCAAGAAGAATTCTCAACTCCCATTGTTGAAGACCATTTTATGAATTCTCCTTGGTATGCTGATACTGTTTATGTTTTGCTTAATCTGAGTACCCCTCCTGGTTTGACAAAAACAAAGGCAAGGTTCCTAAAATTGAAAGATGTAAATTATTGCATTATTGATAAATGTCTTTATTGGAAAAATGAAAGTGGTATATTGCTTAAATGTTTGCCTGAGTTTGATGCAGAAAGGGTTAAGCAGGATTTCCATGAAGGAGAGTGTGGAGGTCATTTATACTGGAAGTCAACAGCCAACAAAATTCTAAGGGCTGGTTTCTATTGGCCTACTCTTTTTCCTGATGTACACAAGTTGACCACTACTTGCCATAAATGCCAATTATTTGAGGGCAAAAGAAAACTGCTACCCCTTCCTTTGCATCCAATCACTGTTGAAGCTCCTTTTCAACAGTGGGGACTTGACTTCATAGGAGAAATCCATCCCTCATCTTCTGCCTAGCATAGATGGATTCTCACTGCCACAGACTACTTCACTAAGTGGATAGAAGCCATTCCTTGTAGGCAAGCCAATGACTCAGTTATCATAAAATTTATGGAGAACAACATTCTTTCAAGATTTGGTTGTCCTACCAAGATAATCACTGATAATGCAGCAGCATTTGCATCAAAGAAAATGGTGGACTTCTGTCATAAATACCAGATAACATTGCGGCATTCCACGGCCTATTACCCTCAAGGTAATGGACTTGCAGAATCTTCAAACAAAAGCTTAGTGAACATAATCAAGAAACTGTTGGAAGACAACAAAATGTCTTGGCATACAAAACTGGTTCATGCACTTTGGGCTGACAGATTGACTTTGAAAAAATCTATTGGTATGTCACCTTTTTAGCTAGTGTATGGTACAGATGCAATTTTTCCCAATAGTCTTCGTGTACCAGTTATGAAGTTAATTCAAGAGTTGCAGATTGAAGAAAATGACATGACCAGAAGAATAAATCAAACCATTCATCTTCAGCAGACTAGGGAGGAAGTGTATAACAAAGCATTGCACAAACAAGACATCATTAAAAAAAAATTTGACAGAATAACTAAGGCCAGTAATTTTAATGTTGGAGACAAAGTTTTGAAGTGGGACTCAAGGAGGGAAGAGAAGGGAAAGCATGGAAAATTTGATCACCTATGGCTTGGCCCTTACTCTATTCATCCAACTGCTGGTAATAATGCTTTTTACTTACAAGAGTTGGATGGACCACAATTGTTTGGGGGTCCTGTCAATGGCAGGATGCTTAAACATTACCTCTCTTGATCCATTTTTGTTTTTAAGCCTTTTTTTATTTTTTCCATTGTAAATATCTCATCCACCATTGCATTCAAAGTTATCAAAAAATCAAAAATACAAAAAAAGAGAAAAGAAAGAAAAGAGGGCAGAAATGAAAACAAGAAAGGCAAAGCCCCATGCCAAAAAGAGAAACAAATGTTGAAAGTGTGCAAGCTCAAATGCCACTCCTAAAACACACTTCTAGCTAGTCAAACAACCTAAACTTGACTAAATAGTTTTCAATTTATTGCTGATAGGGTAGAAAATGTGATTTTCCAAACTATTCAATCTTGGCTTATCAGTAGATAGATTAGGTTAGAAATCGAAGGTTCAAGCAAGCTCAAAATCTGAACCAAAGTTTCCAAAGGGAGATGACTCAAATCTATGTTAAATTCTGAGTCAAAGAATGTAAAGATCTAGTTCTAATCAGTTTAAAATCTGAACCAGAAGAAAAGCAAAGACAGCTCAAAATAAAAGTCAAAACAGAGCTGTCAAGAAAAGAGAAGGCCATGATGAGAGATTTTCAGATCTTAAGCCTTCCATTTTGTTTTTATTTTTCTGCAAATAATAATCTATGTGCAGCTTGTTTTTATGCCATAGATCACAGCAAGTCAAACAGTTTAATATTGACTTGGCTGTTTTTAAATTTCTGCTTTAGAATTTAGAGAATGAAGGCCTGTTGGACAGTTTAATACCAACAGACAGTAGAATAGGTAGAGAAATATTTGAGCTCAACTGTTTAATCTGAGTTCAAGGAGAAATAAGGAGTAGAAGTAGATTAGTTTTTATTCTTTCAAAAGAATAAAATGTTGTGAAAAGAGTTTGCCAATCCAAGTGCACTCTGATGAGGAAAAAATGTTAGATCGGTAGGATTGGGTAGGTAGAAGTTGTATTGATGAAGTCTATTTGTTCTTTCATGACTAGTATTATTTTTCAGAGCAAAGCAAGAGAAATTCAAAGGACAAGGCACATGGTCAACATTCCAGAGAAAACAAGTCTGAATTCTTGATGCCTTCAAGAAGGCACCATCCCCAAGTGGAGCCACTGTTAGCCACCCATATTTTTCTATCATATCAGCTGGTGGCTAAATGATTTTTGCAACCTTCAAGAAACAAATTTAGTCCTGAAATTTTTGGTGCTTGAAGTCTTTTTGATGAATCCATAGCTTCTGGTTAAACTTCACATCTGTTTCCCTCTTCAAAACCCCTGATACCTGCAAAAATCCAAAACCTAATACTACTGCAGCCTCTTTTTCCCCTCCCTGCTTCCGAACTAACCCCATTCTTTGTTTTTCCCTTTCGCCCATGAAAATCCCACATTTCCATGTTTTTCCCCTATCTCTTCATAAATTTCATTTCCCAAGGTTAAAAACCCACTTTTTAACCTTATCGGAACTTTAATTCCTTTGGAAAATCATTGAAAAAACCATGAAAAATACACAATTCTTATGTATTTTGGTTTTTAGCCCCCGCGGGCTAAGCCCCTCCCCCTTTTCATCCATAAGCTCGAGTGCTAGAACCGCGCCCGAAGCCAAAAGGGTGCTTATCCTTTCATATTAAATTTCTCCGCCAAAAACAATAAAAACCTTTGTAAAGTCATGATTTTTGGGTTTGTATCTTGTTTTCCAAAGTTTCCGCCCGTACGGTGATGGAGCAATCTCAGCCGTTGATCTGCTCTGCAGATCCGACGGAGTGGAGCACGACTTGCCCGTGGCCCCCACTCCCTGCGTTGTTTTCCGAAATCCCACCGGTTTCATTCCGCACCACTCTTCGCCGGATGGTGGTTTTCTCCCGTCGGCCAGCGATTCCATACGCTGGCCGACACGTGTCCTCGGCACTGTTTCAAAACCGCCGCATAAATTCAGTCCCCCGCACATTATCCATCGTACAAAGGCCGCCCAGAAGAATCAGCGATCACCGTCCGATCTGGGCCCACTCATCCAACGGTCAGCGCTAACCAAAGTTGCGCGATGGGTAACGAAGATGCGCGCGTGCTAAACAGGCCATCGCCGCGCGGAAATCACATCTCTGCCATCGATCTGATCTGATCGACGGTCCAAAACTCATCCTCCAGATTCCCTCCATTTTAATTTCAACACCCCCTGATTTCATCTTAACCATCCAAACTGAATCAGATCAACGATGCAGTTTCACTACGGGGGTATGCCCCCAAATTTTTTTCCTCCATACATCCGAACCCCCCGTAGTCATCCCCGACCGTCGATCTCGGCGCGAATCGACGGCTCTGATTTAATCCTCCTCCCCCCATGACTTTTCGATCATTCTGAGATTAAATCCCAGCCGTTGGATGATGCCATCGAACGGCCCTCCTTCCTCTGCACATCCTCCGATGCAGATTGCCCTATAAACGTAGGATTTTTGTAAAATTCGTTTGTTTTTTGCAGATTCTAAGGTTTTTTTCGCTTAAAATGAAGAAATTTTCGCAGACTGAGGATGACGATCCTCCGGCCTTCGAATACATAAGGAATTCGATCATCGGGTATAGATACACATGTTCTAGCAAGGTTTCATGAGCCTTGGTGCCGAATGCCCCGGTTAAACCGGAAAACAACAAAGAAATCACAGAGAAAAAGTATCAGATTGCAGAAGGCCAAACATGACCAGGTTAAAGGGTTAATGATCAGATGAGTGGGGATTACGGCTAAGATAGTTATCAAAATCCTAATCCCCGACTCAAAACACAGTTTGAAAGGGAAACTTAAAAAGCATTCATCAGACAGGATGCCTCCACCACCATATCTGAGGCAAATTGATTCCTCAACCACCACAGCAAGAACTGAATTTATTGATCAAAGTCAGGTATTTTGCCTCGACACAGCCAAAGGAGTTATTTCTGCCAGGAAATTAATGACAGAATGTCGGCAGAGCAACCCTAGTGATACACAAAGCCTCAAAAGTCAAATGAAGCTCTCACTGAGCTAAATTCATGAGTGTAAATCATTTAATACAGTGGAACACCTGTATAGTTCTTCGTTGAGCCCCTCAAAGGCTAAGAAGACATTAATATCTGTATTAATTGGTTTTTGAGATCTTTTCATCAGATCTCACCTCCTCATCTTTCTATAAATACTTCAGTAGAAGATGAGTGAGGGGTTGGTTGTTAATGTAATTGCTGAAGCATTGTAATTGTAACTGAGCTGAAGACTCTTGATTGTAGATAGGATTTCACTGGCTCTTGGAGCTCTTCTTGTAACAGATAGGTTAGGTTGTGAAGAAAGATGAATTGACACACTGGATTTGAAGATTGTAACCGGTTTGGAGCATCAATACAAGTTGATTTATGGGATCCTGGTCTATGCTGACAGTGATGTTGTTCTTACTGTGACTTGTGTTTTATTTATGTTTCCATTTTGTTTCATTTTCTGCTATAAAGAACAGTTTAAACAGAGTTAGGACCTATTGTATACCAGTAACCTTCTTTGGCTGAGAAATCTTTATTTAGATGTTTTCTTCTATCTGTGTTATTTGGAAATGATTAATTCAGTTTAGGCATATGCCTGTTGGCGTTCCCTCATCTTATTTCCTTGACTGAATGTTATTTTTAAATGTTACTTTCAATATATTTTGTGTGAATATGAACTGAGGAAATTAAGGTTAGCCCTGAGTCCCTTTCTTATTTGCTCAACTATTTGATTGTTTCCCTTAGGATGTGTTAAAAGCTGACTAGTTTCAAAGTACTTATCAGATATTAGGCCGTTCTGTGTTATCTCTGTGATTTTCTTGGAAGTGTCCAAGTAAAGAAAAGCTAGGAGAGGATTTGTGGTGAGCCCGGCCCGCTAGCCTCTACTCCAAAGGTTGCCTTCAAGTTTCCCTTTGTTTCTTATGTGTTTTCTATTGCAAGTGTATCAAAGGCTGGCTAGTTTCAAAGTACTTACCAGAGCCTAGTTTACTTTCATGTCTTTCTTAAGTGCCTGGTCAAAGGCTGGATAGTTTCAAAGTACTTACCAGATCCTAGGCTGCTCTTTGTTCTGCATCTATTTATTTTCCCCTTCTTATTGTATCACTCAATTCCATAAATCAAACCTTAAAGAGATCCTTAGGCATAGATGACTTGCCCCATAGACCACTCTTGAACCTGAATTTCTTCAATTAAATCCTCTTATGACTCCATAGCCCAATGTACTGAAAACCTGCCATCATCTTTCATCTTAGCTAAAGCTTACTCTTGTTGCTTGCAACTTCTCACTTTTGAACCTATTTGCATATAGATCTTTCCGCCTCAAACAACAATTATGTTCAACCATCCAAACACAAAACCAAACCCTTGAACTTCATAACTAGCCTAATATCATTACTTTAAGCTTTCAAAGACAAATCCATCTTTGTACACATTGGAGAGATCCCTCTCCGGATTTAGGAGGGCTAGATCCTAGAATCCAAAAGTTGGTTGAAATGATGTTAAATCTGTGATCAGACTTTTGCCAATCTTGCTTATTACAGAGACCTAACACTTCCATTGAAACCCACAAACATTTCCTCTATGCATACCCTTTTCCTCTACACCCTACCACACTTCCTATATTACCCTACATGTACCAAATTGCTAAAGTTTTTTCTTACTCTTAGCACTATCACTATGCCTCCATCACTTAGTTTGAGTATTAACCTTATAAATTTCACACCTTGGTTAAATTTTATCTTTGGCACACAAGCACATATGTTAAACCCAAAAAAGGCCTAGTCTCATCCCTATGTGTCACAAGGAAGGGCCTTTGTCATGTGACAAGGAATTTCCCCTTTCAAAATGTAATCTCATTAGATACACCCTTTCTCTATATAGAACTACAATATAGAATGACTTCCAGTTAGGTCATCCCTTACCTACATTATCTATAATTCTGCACATTATCCTAATGCATCATTCCTGATTTTAGAAGTCACCTGAAATTCATTAGCTAAGTATTGCAATTACAAAGAAAACTATTTCTTATGGTTGAGGAAACAAGTCATTTTTTGACCTATCCTCACTCATTAGGTAAGGGTATTATTCACAAGGTGTCCACATCTCAAAGTATCAATAGAAGACAAAAGTCATAGGCCATGCAACTCACCTATATTAATACTGAATCTAGGATTGTTTTAGTCTCATAGTTCATGGTTGTGCTCCACTCGAAACCTTCATGGGTTAAAACCCCATGAGATTATTGTGGTGGAAATTGTTTACACTACAAAACCTAAGATGTCACTGGTATAACTAGGACAGAAGTGTTCAAAACTTTAAGAAAAATTTCATATGATTACTTGCTTTTTCATTTTTTAGGTAATCCCTATAACATGTGTTGTTTTCTGGATTGGTCATGTAGGAAAAAAAATTTATGTTTCATATAAAAGGTCTTGTAAATCCCCCATGATTGAGTTTCTTGATGATGAGCCTTCCAACGAATAGCCTGATCCAATGTTTACTGACTTAGTATGCTTTATTGACTTGAACAAAGAATAAAAATTGGTAGAGGCATATAGGTTATTCTAGAGAGATAATATTTTGAAAGATGGCCCAAATTTAGAAGTGTGTTGGTATCATTTAAAATATTGGTTTCACAAGGTGGCTACTCATGCCCCTACCATATCATGTGTAGAGGTAGTCGAACAGGTTATCAAATAAGCCAACCCTAAAGAATGAATGATTGGAGATAGTCATCACTAATCATCAAATATAGTGTTCTTCCTTCAATGCTTCTGAAATTTATATATAATAAAAACTAATTAAGTAATAAATAACCCTAGATGAGATATGGTTAAGCAGTTTTAGGATTCTATTGAAGGAGCTGATGAGACATGGTGGACCGATAATGGAATTTTAAGGTTCCACCTAAATAAAGAGTACCCAAAAAATCTATTTAGAACCCCATTTCAGTTGGTAACAACCATGTTGCACAACCTATATGTTCAATCAAATGTAGAAATATTCTATGAAGGATGTGTTCCCTTGATGTACTCCATGAGAGTTTCATGAAAAATTCTCAAATGAGATGATATCGTTTCTTTATTTTTGGAAGGAAACATCAATAAATCAAAAACACACGAGGGAGTTCAAATAACCTATTTATCTATAGTACTCTTCCTCTTAGAAACCATCCATTTGAGTCATGCATTCCCTATTATGGGATGGAAATGGACAATTCAGGAGGAAAAAATTCACATGTACTACAATGTTCAATGTGATTACAACTATATCCCATCTGACACTAAAATCTACCAAGACTTCATAATGTCATTCTATGAAGTCTTCTTAAATTCAATAGCCTCATGCATGTTGGAGAATACTAGGAAAGTGAGGTGCATAGTTGGAGACTAGTTCATTGATAGAGATAACACATTTTTCAGGAAATTGGAGAGATCAAACCTGCTCACCTATTTCCAAAAATTTTCATTGATAGGGTGATACTGCAAGAAATAACATAGGAAGTACATAAAATAGTAGATAGAGTACTCTCATTGTACAAGAAAGCACCACGACCACACATGCCACTTCATCTAAGCTCCTATCAAATGAAGCATGGGATGGCATTAAAAGCTTAAAATGAAGCCCTAACATTTTTCCACTTTGGAAATATGTCACTTCATAGGTATGATCCAAAATATGTAGTGAAAAATGTATTCATATAATGAAAATACATGTGGGGTTACTACTAAGAATCCTTGCATGATGAGGGAAAGTAGAAAAATGCTTTAAATCTTTCAAAAAATTATTTTCAAAATGGGATATGATTCTTATGAGGAAGAAAAAAAGAGAGCTTATACTAAGAGAGAATTGTTTTCCAGAAATAACTATAATCAATAGGAAGAAGCTCAAGTTTCACAAGAAAATATCCTTAAATAATATTAGGAAGTGGAAAATATGGTTCTAGATCTCAAGATTAAGAAGATAGAGTAAGAAAAATAAATAGATGGAAGAGGAGTAGAGAATAAAAGGGGACAAATAAAGGAGAATTCAGGAAGAGGAAGAACCGAAAAAACAACAAGAAGTTGAAGCAAAGGCTAAAGAGGAATATGTTGGATCTCAATATGAAAGCCAAATATAGGATACCCAAAATGGCACAAGTTCAATGGAATTTGAATTGGTCGAACCAATAACACGAGTTGACAATCCAATTGTATTGTAATAACTATCAATCTCACCATTCATGAGCTTTACAAATTACATTTATTGATTAAATCTAAAAATAAGAAGAATATGAAAATTGTAACTGCATTTATGAAAGAAAGAAGTCCCAACAGGTATTTACCAATGCAACTTATAAATTCCTTGAAACTCTTGGTCAAAAGGACTTTTGAACTCTTGGAATTTTTTGTCGAATTTTAAAAGAAGGGATGTTGGAGGCTATTACTTTTGGATCTATTGGAAGATAATATTGAGAAGATTGAGAAGGCCACTCGAAGGATTTTGACTTGGCATGTACTATGATTTTTCTTTAGACTAATCTAAAGTGTATTCATTTGTGTGTGCATTTCATTAGATTGAGAAATGCTAAAAAAAATACTTTTATATGAACTTGATAGTATTTTATTTCATTTTCATTATTTCTTTCTCATTTCTTTCTTTAATTATTACTAATTAGAATAGATAATGACTATACTTTAGTTTCTCTAATTAGTTAGACATCTAGTTTTTTTTTTCCAGAGAAAAATCCGCAACTTTCTATTAATTTTAATGAAAGTTACATTTTTTCAGATGCATTTAAGAATTTCAAGATGCCCAGAGGGTGTGTGTGCTCAATCACACTAGTTTATGTAGATAGGCTACCAAAAAATAATCAATTTTCTACCAGGGTTGGGCTTTTCACACTTGCCCTTCCTCTTTGGTACTATCTGCCATGTCCCCGAGTGTAGGGGGGAAGGAACCAGGGCTAGCTCATCGTTCCTCATGGAGTTTTTTTTCTCAGAGTCTGATATTTATAACACATGCAATATTTTATTCACTCCTGAACTTGTAGTAGAAGCATGCTTGGGATCTGTCGTTAGCTCCACCATCTGAGTCTTCTTGTTGGTTTCCGTTTTCTTGTTCATGGTTTCCTTGTTCTTCTGTTGTCTATTTTTCCTCCTTTTGGGTTGGGATATTCCCTTCATCTTTGGACCCTTGTTCTGGTCCTCCTAACTGAAATTTGCATCCCTTAGATGCTTTCTATGTTTTCTTCTTCTTTTTGTTCTCCCTTGTTGCATATGGGTAGGTGTTTTGAAGATGCCTTTTTTTCCAACATATTCTACACCTAAATGTTGTGTTTTCATAGTCTAGACGTTGTAACCATTTTTTTTATTTTGTTTCAGAATGATGCTTTCGGGAATCCCACCATTAAGGTCTACTTATACACATATTCGTGCAAAATTTTGTATTCTCTCCTCCAGTCTCTATATGTCTATTTTGATATATCTGCCTAGGTTTCTCCCAATACCCTCTAAAACTCCTTCATTCCAGAAATGGAGTGGGAGGTTTTATAGCTTGACCCATACCAACATTCTGGTTATCTCCATCGTGTTGGCGTCAAAATCTGGGAAACAAGGAGTAGTGAATAGTCCGGTTGACCCCTAGAACCATGGACCTGCTCTAAGGATGATGTCTCTGGCATCTTGTGTTGATAATTTAACAATAAATAATCCCTTGGAATAGAGATGAATATCACAATCCATGGTCCAATTGGTAAATATCCAATGGAACAACTCCATTAATTTTGGCCAGTCGCAGTTAAACCTACATATTAATGCATGTGTTTCGAAGGAATACCTATATTCCTCAATACTGTTTCCTCAATGATCAATTCTGGAACGCGATTCATTTACTCCACAATATAAGGTTTAGGCATGTTCTTTGTTTTTTCAGGAGGTGATTCTTTTGTGTTCTTCCCCTGCATAATATTCCTGTGGGATGGGCATTTTTGAACCCCTGTTTTGAATGTATGGCCTCTTCTCATTTGTCCTTGAGTTCTATTCTGGGCATGTCCATTCGATGCGCTTCCTCTTGTGGCTCCTCCTTTGAGTCTTAGGTTCAAGATTATGGAGGAGTTCCTTTGGATTTGATAATATTTTTTTTTTTTTTGTCTTGTAGTGTTTTTCCTGAAAAAATCAGGCTCTGTTTTGTGGCTAGAGTACCTATTGTGGATTGGATCTTATACTTCAGATCTATGATATGTTCTAAGTCCTATACCCAAAGGGTTTTTGATTTTCCTTCTAGTGTTCTTATAAAAATCTAAAAGCTGTTTGCTACATTATTTTCCTTTCCTTCTGCTTCTGCCTTTTGTTTTTTCCCCCTATACCCTTCAGGCAGTCCTCTGTAGCAGCATGCTCACCAGATCCAAGGGCCTCTATTTCTCCATATTGAGGGGAACTAGAAATGAGTCGGACACCTCTCCAAAGCCTTAGATCCACAAGCATTGGAAGTGAAAGAGGGCCGAGAAACTCAAAACCCCAGTCAAAAATCAAGGTAGAGAGCCAGAACTAAGAAGTAAAGCTTAAAATATGAATGACAATGAGGTTGTATTGAAGAGAGATATTCACCCGTACAAGACGCACCATTCACAGCCCGATAGATCCGGTCCTTGTTGTGGAATACCCATTCCCATCCCCTCTGCAAGGAGCCATCCAGCCATGTGGGAGATCCTAGGAAGGTATGTGCCCCTCTGCCAAGTGAGATCGCTTCAATCCATTCCGCCCTTGCCTGCTTTGAAAACCCAGATCACCTGCCCCATCTGCAGTTGGCTTCCTTCTACCATGGACAGTGTCACCTACCCTTGCCGCAGACACCCTCCTTCCTTTTCAAAACCATGAGACCTCATATCCACCAGCAAGGATTTGGAGCCTACCTTTTACATCGCTCCAAACATTTAGAAACATCGAGCATGAGCCCTTCCTTCCTGGATCACCATTCTGAAATTTCGCCATTGCACCAACCTCTTACCCTACCCTGCAATCATTCCCTCTCACTCGCTCCATTCATTTTTTCGGAGTGCGTCCCTACTTTAGTTAGAAATCTAGTTGCGGGGAATGAAATATCTATTATTTTATTCGACAATTATTTTGTTTATTAGCTCATATATTCATATCCTTGTTTCTCTTTTAATATACCGTTAGATTAAATTTGGTTTCATTTTATGCATATATATAATCATTCGACTAATTCATATATTTCATGCTATGATGATCCTTCAATATCTGACAACACTAAAAAATAATAAAGGCTGATAGGCCAAAATTCAGATGGGTTTATGAAATATGTGATGATTTTATGATTCCTCTATCATACTAAGAAACCAATCACACCCTAGATTTACATAAGAATTCATGGGCACAAAAAAGGAAATAGGGGATTGATTTACAAATGAATAATTTTCTTACATCACAATATATGGATGTCAGGAAGTGTTAGGTTCCAATATTACTTGTGTAGTCCTTTATTTTTATTAGTGTAGCCCCATTATTGTTATTTTTGTGCCCCTGTAACCCCCATATTGTTATTATTGTTCCCTTACATTATTATTGTTAGGCCGACTAAGATTATATTGTGATCCCATGGACCCCTATATATATAAGAGGGTTTTGTCGTTTGTATCATCCAAGAATTGTTTATTTATGTAATGCATTAGAGGTTTCCCCTTGAAGTGGATAATTTCTAAGGCATTGATCTCTCTTATCTTCTATTTTTGGAGCTGGTTTCATAACATTTGGTATCAGAGCTTTGGATTGTATGGTTTCGCTGCTCCAAACAGTTCATCGTGAAATTTTCGCTATAACGTTTTTTCTATGAAGGTTCAAAAGCTGAAATTTTTAGAGTGCGAAGCCGAAGACCTGAGGAACGTCGTCGAAAAATTTAAGATCTTGGTTACCAAAATTTTCAGAGATATGATCTGTGGAATTTAGGGCTTTTTACAGGCTCCTGAATTTAACCTGAATAGGTCATCATGGAATTTTCGCAATAACATTTTTTGTACGAGGGTTCAGAAGCTTAAATTTTTACAGAGTGAAGTTGAAATGTTGAGGAACATCGTGGAAAAATTTCAAAGCTTTATTCACAACATTTTTTGAGATATGATCTATGGAAGGTAGTGTTGCTTCAGACTTCCAAATTTCATCTTAACGAGGTGACCCTGGGAAAATTGTCATAACTCTCACTCTGAGCATCAGATTGGAATTATGTAAAAGGTGGCTGCAAGTAAACAAATTTTAGTTTCCTTTTTATCGATTTCAAAGCTGAAGGAGGAAAATGTGACACGTGGAACTCTATATAATTTCACTCTACTGAACTGGTCCATAATTAGGTCATTGTGGGAGATTGGGCATAACTTTGTATTGAAGAATTCAAGTCAGGTGAGACATGTCGAAATTGAAAGAAGCTTCAGAGGGATACTATAGGGCTGAATTTCAGATATTGAAGATCTGAAATCACAGAGATAATTTAGTTTCAATATCGAGCTCCCCAAAATGAATAAAAATCTGTGTATTTTTTTTCGAATTGCATGTGTTGTGTGAAAAATGAATTGATTCCAAGGGCGTATTATAGAATAGATATTAGTATTTGGTTATAAAATGCCTCCTAAAAAAGAATTCAACATCCATTAAGACTTTATAAGGCTCTACTATGACTCATGAAGATGAAGAATTGCAACATGACATATAAAAATTACAAGAGAAAGTACACCAAATTTCTCTCTCGCAAAGAGCAACAAGAAATGAAATGGAAGCTTTGAAGAAAGGCGTGGAAGCTAAGATGGATGGAATGGAATATGGCATGAAATCTAAGATGGATAATGTGAAAGACAACATGGAAAACACGAAGAATGATCTAAATACACACGTGGAAGGTTTGACAAATTTGATACAAGAAATGTTTCCTAATGCTGAAAAGATCATAGAGAAAACACATGATGGGAACAAAATAAATGTTAATCATGATTTCATAAACTCTAATGTTGGATGGAAGAACCACCATATTTCAAATATGGACAGGAGGAAGTTTGATGACAAGGATCCCGTAACATGGATACTATAGATGGAATAATATTTTGATCTCAATAATGTGCAAAACACACAAAAGGTACACATTGCAACTTTACATTTAGAGAAAAATACATTTGTATGGTATCGATGGCTTTGCTCCCGTAAAAAAATTGTCACCTGGTCAATTTTTACAAAGGAAATTATAGCACATTATAAGGATACAAAGAGAAACACCTTCTTTAGCCAATTGATAAATCTCAAACAAAAGGGTTCAATGGTGGAGCACATTGAGGACTTCCAAAAATTGAATATAAGGGTAACTGATATTCCAGAGGAACACAGGATTGATGTCTTCATAGGGACTTTAAACGATAACATCCAACATGAATTTTGCATTCGGGAACCTGATTCATTGGACAAGGCATTTAGGTTGGCAAGAAAAATTGAATGTAAAATTATGGTGACAAGGAAGCCTACCACTCACGTCTATAAATATGGAAGTATTGCTACTCCTAGACTTCCACAACCTATAAGGTTGACACCACAGCAATTGGAAGAAAAAATACCAAAAGGGATTTTCTATAGTTGTGATAGAAAATACACTAAAGGTCATAAGTGTGCTGAGAATAAATGATTTTACATATATTGTGAAGAGGAAGAAGAAAATGAACAAGAAACTTAAAAATAAAAGGATATATAGGAGGAACCAACCTTAGGAGAAGAAGAAATGACTCTGAGCATATCGTGTAATGCATTGGCAGGAATTACCACTCCTCAAACTCTTAAGATAGGAGGACATATCAAGAAAAAAAGTGTAATAGTGTTGATTGATTTAGGTAGCACCCATAATTTTATTCATTGTAAGGTATACAAGGAATTGAATGGTTTCCTATACCCAGCACTAGAATGTCAAGTCATGGTTGCAAATGGAGGAACTATAAATCTCTCTGGAAAATTCCATAATATCAAGCTAACCATGGGGGGATATGTATTGAATATTCCAATGCTTTCCATTCCAATGGGAGGTGCTGATGTTGTACTAGGAGTGAAATGGTTACAATATTTGGGGATGGTAGCTTTTAATTTTCAAGAACTTTTCTTGAAATTTTTTTCATAAGGAAAGGAAATTGAATTACGGGGTATCGCAGGGAAGCCGAGAAAGATAATAAGCTATAATTTCATGAAAAAAATTTTGAAGAGAGAACAATGAGGTGTAATTGCACAATTATGCTCACTAGAAGTTCCAACATCAAAATCATCTATTACTCCAGGTCTCCGAAAAGTCTTGGAAAATCATTCCAAGGTGTTTGATACTCCCAAAGGACTCCCACCTATTCATGATCATGATCATGATATTCGTTTTATTCCGGAAAGTGTTCCTCCAAACATCATGCCTTACAGATATCCTTATGCCCAAAAGAGAGAAATTTAACGTATGATTGCAGAAATATTAGAAGCTGTTATAATTTAACCGAGTCAAAGTTATTTCTCTGCTCTAGTAGTATTTTTACAAAAAAAGGATGGATCATGGCGCATGTGTCTGGATTGTAGGGAGCTCAATAAGCTCACTAGTAAAGATAAATTTCCCATTCCTGTGATTGATCAATTATTGGATGAATTACATGGTGCTATTTATTTTACCAAGTTAGATCTTCGTTCAGGATATCATCAAATTAGAATGAAGAATGAAGATATTCCAAAAACAACATTTCAAACTCATGAGGGTCTTTACGAATTTTTGGTCATGCCTTTTGGCCTTACCAATGCACCTTCTACATTTCAAGGGTTGATGAATTCCATTTTCAAACCCTTCCTTAGAAAGTTTGTGCTAGTATTTTTTGATGACATATTAATCTACAACAGGTCTTGGAAGCATCATGTTCAACATGTTGACAGGGTGCTCAAAATATTGGAGGAGAAATAACTATATGCAAAAACATCCAAATGTTTCTTTGGAGTACAAGAGGTGGAATATCTTGGTCATATTGTATCTCACGAGGGGGTTAAGGTAGAACCTAGCAAAATTAAATCCATTAAGGAATGGAAAGTACGCACAACCATAAAGCAGTTGCAAGGATTCTGGGGTTAACAGGGTATTATCACAAATTTGTTAAGAACTATGGGAGAATAGCAGCACCTCTAACAACATTATTGAAGAAAGATGCATTTTCATGGAATCCTGAAGTAATTAAGGCCTTTGAAAATCTTAAAGAGGCAATGTGCCTAGCACCGGTCTTAACTATGCCACACTTCATAAAAACCTTTATTGTGGAATGTGATGCCTCAAGAAATGGAATTGGTGTTGTGTTAATTCAAGAAGGAAGACCCATTTCTTTTAAAATAAGTCCAATCAGAGGAAAGTATTTATAGAAAGCTATTTATGAGGAGGAAATGTTGACAATACTACATGCACTAAAGAAATGGTGACCTGACCTAATGGGAAGGCACTTCAAGGTAAAAACTGATCAAGATAGTCTTAAACACTTTTTGGAACAAAGAATATCTTCAGAAGATTAGCAAAAATGGGTCACAAAGAAGTTGGGTTATGACTTTGAAATCATCTACAAAAAAGGGAAGCTAAATGTTGTTGCAGATTCACTCTCAAGAAAGGATGAAGAGGTGGAAGCATTGCTTTGTGCAATTTATATTATCCAACCAGATTGGATAACCAAAGCAAGATATGAATGGAAGAAGGATGAAGAAGTGTGGATACTCATTCAAAAGTTGAAGCAAGATCCTAGTACATCTAATACATTTAGTTGGAAAACTAATTCCTTATGGTACAAATATCGCTTATATCTTTGTAAGAATTCCCAAATAAAACAAAAGATTCTTTTGGAATTGCACACTTCTCCTTCAGGAGGACACTTAGTATTTTTAAAAACTTACCACAGGGTGAAGAAACAATTTTTTTTGGATGACCTGAAATCTAATATTCAAAAGTTTGTGGCAGAATGTTTGGTTTTCTAGCAAAATAAAGTTGAGAAAATTAAGACCCCGGGTCTTCGACAGTCTTTATCCATTACAATTCAACATTGGGAGGAGATTTCAATGGATTTTATCATAGGTTTACCTAAGTATGAAGGAATGAGTGTCATAATGGTTGTCATTGATAGAATTAACAAGTATGCACACTTTTGGGCATTATATCATCCATTTAAAGAAAGTATAATTTCTACTGCATTTATGGAAACAATTCAAAAGCTACATGGAAACCCAAAGATTATGGTAAGTGAAAAAGATCCCATTTTTATGGAAATTTTTTGGACGGAATTATTTTCTTGTTTGGGTACTCAACTAGCTCATAGCTCATCTTATCATCCTCAATCCGATGGTCAAACTGAGATAGTGAACAAATTTTTGGAAGGATATCTTCATTGTTTTGTATCTGATAAACAAACACAATGGGTGAAGTGGTTACCTCTGGCAGAATGGTGGTATAACACTTCCTTCCATACTGTAGCAAAAATGGCCCCATGTATGGCACTTTATGGATATCATCCACCATCCATCACATCATCTTTAAGAGAAAATTCTAAGGTGCAAGCAGTGGAAGACAACATCGAGCATCAACAGCAAGTTCTCCAACTCTTAAATCATAACCTTAATTTGGCACAAAATCGAATGAAACAATAGGCATATCAACATCGCAGTGAGAGAATTTTTTATGTAAGAGACTGGGTATCTTTATAGCTACAACCATACAAAAAAATGTCCCTCAAGCAAGCTAAGAAGGATAATAAATTATCACCAAAATACTATAGTCTTTATAAGGTGTTGCAAAATATTGGTACTATGGCGTACAAATTGGAGCTTCCTTCTTCTTCGTGATTGCATCCAGTTTTCCATGTTTCATGCTTATAGAATGTTATAGGTGACAAAATCCCAATTCAAACAATATTTCTAGAACTTGATCAGGAAGGAAAAATCATAATAGAACCTGAAAAAGTCATGGAAACAAGAACTCGACACCTACGAAATCGATCCATTTCAGAGTATCTCATCAAGTCGAAGAACTTACCCACTGAAGGTTCTACATGGGAGGATGAGAATTTTATACAGAAGCATCCAGAGCTACTCAAGCGTTAAGGACAACATTTTTCTGAAGGAGAGGGGCATATTATGTCCCCATATTACCAGTACAGTCCCTTATTTTTATTAGTGTAGCCCCCTTATTGCTATTGTTGTGCCCGTGTAACCCCCACATTGTTATTATTGTTCCCTTACATTTTTATTGTTAGGTCGGCTAGGATTATATTGTGATTCCATGGACCCGTATATATAGAAGGATGTTTTGTCATTTGTATCATCCAAGAATTGTTTATTTATGTAATGTATTAGAGGTTTCCCCCTCGAAGTGGCTAATTTCTAAGGAGTTGATCTCTCTTCTCTTCTATTTTTGGAGCTGGTTTCATAAAATTAGAATAATTCATATATTTCATGCTATGATGATCCTTCAATATCTGACAACAATAAAAAATAATAAAGACTGATAGGCCAAAATTAAGATGGGTTTACGAAATATGTGATAATTTTATGATCCCTGTATCATACTAAGAAACCAATCACACCCTAGATTTACATAAGAATTCATGGATGTAAAAAATGAAATAGGGGATTGATTTATAGATGAATAATTTTCTTGTATCACAATATATGGATGTGAGGAAGTGCCTCATATTATTCCTTCATATGTTTTTCATAGGTTAGATGTTATGGAAATTTATTTTCAAGCTATAACTACTAGTAATGTTTCCATTTTGGAAAAAATCAAAAAATAATTTGGCCTACTTTTCCTCTTTTAGTGGAATTTTATTTTTTATTAAACACCCATCATGCATCAAAAGAGGAAGAAAAAAAAAACCTTGAAACAATTTCGTTAGCACAAGAAACACTAAAAAAGACCTAACCTAAAAGGAATGGTTAAAATTCATTGTTTGATAGTAAAATATAAAACTTATCTTCATGAGAATTCTCCTTATTATATTGTCTTCCATATGGCACAATGTTATGAATAGATTAATAAAACTTTTAAAGAAATCAAAGATCAATCTCTGAAATTCTATCTCTTTATATTGATATAAGAACTATTTCTAAAAGATAAAAATGAAATGCAAGGATAAAATATTACTTTCATTTTAGCTATTAATCAAAGACAATTAGATATTAAAAAAAAATATTTCTTCTAACATCACACAGATTAACCAATACGTGAATGATGAGGAAACCAAAGAAAAAGTTGAGGAAATAAATGAGAATTAAGAAATAATACAGCTAAATATATTGAGGAAAATGATAAATAATTTAAGGAACAAGGAAATAGAGAAAAAACGCATCAATAACCAGAAGAGAAGAGAGTAGAGGAAATCACATAAAATATTAATCAAGGTTGTGTGTATGAAGAGATAAAGGATATATATATTGTTGTTCATAAGGATCTAATATTTAAAACTTCTAAGACTATTGAAATAGGGATTGAATGTATTCCCACTTAAGGTATGACGCCTTTATTTTCATTAGCTTTAACTATGTACTCTTCTACAATTATTTCACCCCAATTAGTGCTATCGAAAGTCAATCACTAACTAAGATAATGAACCTTGAAATTTTGGAAATTATTGAGGACATTGTGGCATGTTTAAGTGATTATCTTTTAAGTAGTCCAAATAAAACTACTATTAAAAGAAGAGGTAAAAGGATAAATTCGAAACAACTTAATGAAACCCTATAAATCAATAATATTATGTAATGCTATACATGTAAATGATGAGGACTTTGCTATAGAGACTGATGAAACATTATGAGATTTAGTTGATGCAAATAGATGGCCAGTAACTAAACTAACCACTCAATAAAATAATAAGAAATAATAAGTTTCATAATTGTAGAGTTCGCTGGACAATGGAGAAATGGTATGTTGAGAAATAATAATTTCAAAAGAATCTACTTATTGAAAAACACAAAAAAAAAACTTTGACGATGTTAGAGGATCTTAAAAAATAGACATATAATCTATTAAGAAAGAAACACTCAAAACATGTGATTGTGCTTCGAGAGATACCAAATTTATAGTTGAAATAACTTATTGATAAGTATGCACATAAAATTAAGTTTCTAGATTCATTGTAGAAGAGTTAAAATGAAAACATTGTAGTCTCGAGTTTGTTAAAGCATAAGCTATAACGATAAATTCTAAATTCTCTTATTTACTTGAGGTGTTTTTTACAATATAAATGATATACATACAAAATATTGTAAGTTTCCTGAATTTTCTAATCAAATTCAATATTAACTAAAAGATCAAAAATAAGCTCAACCTTGTTTTGAAACAATGAAGGTTTGAGAAGTCAAGGATAGGAATGTACTTGAAGAAATTCCAAATACATAAGATGAAGGTCAATTTAATTTATAAGTATAATTAGAGTAATGGTTTGACAATTATGGATATTTTCAAGAAATAATTAGGAGACAAATAATAATTGTACCAGATTGTAGGATTGAAATGTATACATAATTGAATAACATGATTTGCCCAATTTTTAGTTTTTGGAATAGATTGGACCATTGATAACTTGTCTTGATGATGTAAAGAAGCAAATAGATACTAGAATGGAGAACATTTCTCAAATTAGTACATTAGATATTGAATTGATCAATAAAATTATCTCCAAACCAAAAAAATGCTCAAAGTCAATTACCTCTTTTATGAAAAATGTGAAGAATGTTCATGTAAAAATTACTTCTAAATATTGAAAGTATAAGAAAATTATTAAAATTCCAAGACCCCCTCTCATTTCTCAGATATTAAATTACTTCTCTCTATTACAATTATACAGAAAGGAATAATTCAAAAATGTATCCACCGCAAGCAAGGAATATTCTTATTCCTAATATGTGTGGAAGAACAATCTTTATATTTTGAATGTTAGTTGCAAAAATAAACAAACATAACTGATTTTTGTTGCAATTATTATATAATGAATTTTTTCATTTGTTTAAAGGTTGGAAATTTTTGAATTTTTTCATTTGTTTAAAAGTTGGAAATTTTTGTACTCAAAACTATATATTAGTATTAGTTTGGATATCATCTAAGAAGGCCTAAATCTTTTTGAAAAAGCTAGACATGTGAAAATGATTACTTATATGACAAAATTTTTGAAAGTTTTATGTTTTCTCATTTATTAAAATTTATGTGAAATTCATTTATATAGTTTTATCAAATTCATCATTTTCTCATGAGTTAGATATGAGAATGAATCTCTGATATCTAAACTATTATTTATCAATTAATAGATTATCCATGCATGTTTAAAAGGATATTAACTTACACATTCCTTCTATAGTATTAATAATCTATCGTTTTCTACTATCTTTGATTATCTAAATGGTAAATTATGCTATTGGTAGGGATAGGTAACACACACACATGCGCATACGCACACAAACACACACGCGCTCGTGCGCATGCGCACACACACACACACAATCTTTTAACTTGTAAAATAAATTATAATTTCTCCCATTCAGAGAATTTGTGTCATTCCCATTCCTTTTAGTGGCTAAATGAGCCCACATATTGGTTGGAAAAGACCATACCAAATGAGGGCAAGTCTAGTTAGGACCTATCATCTAGTAGTTTTTGCACTAGTTTATAGAGAGACTAAATATATGGTTGAGAAGATAACTTTGATACCACCTCCATTTTAATTAAACAATTGAAACAATAAAACATAATTATTTAATGAAAAGTAAGGGTAGGAAAGAAAATATAAGAGAGAATGACATAAAAATAATATAAGTTACAATGCGATTAAACCTATAGAATATAACCTTTTCCCATAAATCCATAGAGGGATATAAGTTTCTATGGTCCTCTTTGAGGGGAAACCTCCTTTGAGAAATTCTCCAATATAATAACATCCTTGGAAAATTATTACATACCCTTGAAAGCTCTATACGTAGTTTCTTACTAGTAAAAGCTTAACTATTTTTGGTCTCATCACTATTGTATATAAACAACCTAGTGGACTTATTTAACAAACACTACCCCTTTACATTAAATACCTAATCACTAATTTTGCCTTATTAAAAGAATATATTTGACATGTACATTAATTGACTAACTCTTATGCCCCCTAAAGTGGGAAGATTATGGTAGGAGGCTAGCATCACATCATTCAATATTGCCTTAGGATTCTTGTATATTGTTTTACAAGAAATTCTTTGTAGTTTTGAATTTGTGCTTTATATTAAATTTTTGAATTTTATATTTCAATAACGATAGGCACATTGAATTTCTTATTCCACTAAGTTCTTGATTCTTCTTATTGCTTTGAGACATAATTTTATTATGAACATCTAAAATCCATACACCTAATTATTTAATTGGAGATCATTTTCTAGAAATAGAAGGTGTAGAGTAAGGATGATGCTCCATGAAATATGAAAACTATACTTGAATTTTCATAGAAATTGAGGAGTTGTTACCAAAAACATATTATCTAGCTCTAAAACACCAAATCCAATTATTAGGCACCCACATTTACTATGTTATTATTTAGAGACCATATAACACAAGAAAGATAATAAAAGGTATGGAAAAATAAACCCACAATGTTGTAAAACAAAAAAACATGAAAGTGGAAAGAGAAAAAAAAGGTGAAGTGTAATTAATATAGTTTTCAATGTGAAGGTAAATGGATGAAGAAAATGGAGATTGTAAAATTGAAGAGCCAATAGAATGTGCAACAAACAACTTTCTTTCTAGGCTAATCCAACATAATTTAATAATAAAAAGATCTCAACATAATTTAACAAAAAGAATATCTCCACTTAAATTTTATATATATATATATAATTTATATTTTAACACTACTAATAGATTCCCAATCCTCTATCACCATTTGGTCTTATTAATATTTCAATTTAAGTAATCCAAATATGCATTTTCAATATTCCAAAGAAACTCATTTCAAATCTATGAACAAGATACGTTGAAAAAGGGAATTTGTTTGGTATACAATTAACTTATTCTTTAAATTGACCACACACAAAAAAAATGACCGCTAAAGAGAATTTTTAAGTTATAATTTGTAAAACTCAATGCTTTTTCTTTATTTTTATTTTTGAAAGATCTAAAACACCTACTAGAAATGTCTATGGCGCTTATCAACATCGATATGAACGGACAGGAAAAAGAAAGATATGGCATACAAAAATTCCACTTCTCAAATTTTCATAACGTATAAAGGACCTTTCGAAGATAATCTAAGAAAGAGTTGCAGAGCTGCACATTCACGTGAACCTATCTATATATCTATATATAGTTGATGAAAATCACCAAAGAAATACCAATATATGTGATCTCTTAACATTAATATGTTTGGTTAGCATTGAAACAAGGACCCCTTTAATTGGTTACATTTTCATTTAAAATTTTAGTCACCAAATCTCCAAAAATAAAAAAGAATAAATATAATCAATGAGTGAGAGAACTACATCTTCATTTGAATGCATTGGAATTGAAGTTTGAAACATTATTTGTTTAACAAAGCATCCACATAGATTCGAAGCACGTGATTTAGTCGAGAATCATAGTATACAGCTTCTAAGTTACAGAATCGCTAAAGTTTTTGATTTTCAAACCAGATTTGCAGGAATTGGAAGTCCCACTTGTATGAAATTAAAAAGAATGCAACGAGACAAGTGATGTGTTTGACGTGATTGGACGTATAGATTCTCCACAAAGGAATAATGTGATTGATGTAATAGACATATAGATTCTCACTTTGTGATGGGACCCATTTGGATTGAATTCTGCAATTATACTAATCGGAGTATATAATATAATCGTTCTGATTTAGATTCCTTAACAATTATAAGTAATAGACAAACTGTACTCTCACATGGAACCAATCACCCTTTTCCTTTTTGACCAATCCAAACCTTATTACCATTTATTAAAAGTCCAGTAACCATTTCATTTCTGAAGTGATAGTTTAAATTTAGATCTAACAGTATATGTTAATGGACAAATTGTACTGCCACATGGAACTAATCACCTTTTAACCAATCCAAACCCTGTTACCATTTATTAAAAATCCAACAACAATTTCATTCTTTAAGTGGTAGTTTAATGATAACAGTATATGTTAATCGATAAAATGTACTGCCACATGGAACTAATCAGCTTTTCACGAATCCAAACCCTGTTACCATCTATTAAAAATCCAACAACCATTTCATTCTTTAAGTGGTAGTTTGATGATAACAGTATATGTTAATCGACAAATTGTACTTCCACATGGAACTCATCACCTTTTTACCAATCCAAACCCTGTTACCATTTATTAAAAATCCAACAACATTTCATTCTTTAATTGGTATTTTAATTTAGATCTAACAGTATTGTTAGAAAATTTAATAGTATTTTTTATCTTTAACGTTTTGTAATGTTATAAAGGAGAGATTCTTTTATGGTGCTTTGAGAATTAACCCAGGTTCAATTTCATTATTGAGATCACTAGAATTTGTTTTTAATTTAATAGTGATTATTTTATTTATTTTTAATAATAGTGATGTTTATTTGCTGGTTTAGTAAGTCATAAATATGCTTTTTGATTTTAAAGATTGGATTGGTTATCTCTTTAGAATAACTTAATTTTCTTTATTCCTTTATTTTTATAATTTTTTCTCATGCTATAGTTTCTTCTCAAATTTTGATGTAATAATGTTTTTAAAATACTTTTAATATTATATCAAATTTGTGAATTGGTCTTTTTCTTTATCTCCAAATTATCTAAATATTATCATAATTATGTAAATTGATTTCTTACTTTATCTCCAAATTGTCTAGCAATGATTGAACATTTATACACCATACTCACTTCAATGAAAGATGGTTTTGGTTAGAGTTTAAAATAATTTTAGGAATCTCTTTGTCTTCCATGTTATTTAAACTTTTCTTATACATTAAATATCTAGTCATATATATGCTCTTAATGGGAAAATATTTCTTTGATGCTGATAGGATAGGATATGGCATATTTCCTTTAATTTTGAAATTATATGTTATAAATTTCTTATGCATCCATTTTATCTTTCTCCGCAATTACTTGGAGATAGTGCACCCCCAAACTCACATGAATATAGAATAATAAGGGTAACACTAGTCCGAAAGAGAAGTTTCTTTAATCTCATATCCGAATATATAGTAATTTACAATTGTTCTGAGGTCTATAATAAGCTTTCCACCATTAATTTATCATTTCCGCATCATAGATATTGATTTCAGTATATTTGGTTGAAAACACTTCCTCCAAGTTGTTGCCTTCATATAAAAAGTATCATATGTCATTTATTGGATTTAATTATCATCACTTTTTCTTTTTAGTATTTATAATCATACTCATCTTCAAATAGAAATATTGGAGGATCCTTAGTTTCTTTCTAAGATCATAAAGACTCCTTGCAAAAAGAACAATATCATTATCATAAAGGAGAACAATGATGGCTATACTAGGGAGAGTTGGGAAAACACAACCTACTTCTTCCAAACAATCTTCTAACTTATCAATTTATATGCCAAAAATGAAGGGGACAAAGGACACCCTTGCTTGGATCCAATATGATAATTTATCTCTTTCAACTAACCCTCATCAGTATTCAACATGGAAATAATTCTCTCATACAACCTTCTCATAGTAGCCCTCAACTCAAAAGGATTCTTAATTTCTTCCAACCTCTTTGAAAGCCTTATCTGGGGAAATATGTCAAAGACTCTTCTAAAACTATTAACATAATAACTATTGAAAAATTGTACTCTCTTTATTATTGCAAAAATTCTCCACAATGATTCTAAGAGTAATAATGCGGTCCATAATTGAATGATATCTCCTGACATGGCTTGGCCATTACCTCTTTTTGCATAGTTTTCTAGCCATAGGCTAATATTTTTTTCCAAAATAATTTTATACAACTTGGATAAAATGGGGTAGTATTCATATAATTAGAGGGAAATATTTTATCCTCAATTTTAAAAATTGGTACTATGTATATTTTCATCCAAATTACGGGGAAACCTTGCTTCAATCCCTAATTTTAGAGCTTTTCTATGTGAGGGATGGAGATAGGCCGCTCAATTTTTAAAATTTTAACTTACAGGTACCCTTCAATATCCTTAACTTTCCCACATGCGAGCCTCTTAGACACAAATCCTATGTATTTTCGAGAAAAAGTTTCATCCTCTACAAGAACATTTGTTATTTTGACAATGGCCTTAATGGATTCATAAATTTTTTTAAGGTGTGAATTTCATGCCTTTTATGTAATCATATTATTTTCTTTAATTTTACAAATTATAATTTTTCTCAAAACATTCTAGGATTAAATTTAGACACATGCAAACCCCAATTTTTTGTTCTATTTATAGAGTATTTCTTCCTTTTTATAAATATTAATATTTATTTATCTTACTAATTTTTAAATTATTACTATAAGCATCCATTTTAATGAGTTTGCATTCATTATCATACCGATGGTTGGTTGTTCTATTATTCTTTTTACATGAAACCTAAATACATGACATGTTAATGGAAGTAGAAAGGTTTGGTTTTAAATTATTATAAATGTCTTCGATATTGTCTTTATAAGTTATGATGTTTATATCCCTATCTAGATATCTTAAGAAGACATCAACTTTACTTTTGTTAAAAATAAGGTGTATTTGATTTTAATTTTTTTCATAGGGATTTTGTGCATAATAATTCTTAGAGTAAAGGTTGAAGGCGTATGATTGGAGTTAGGTTGATGGTCATTTATAATGGTCAAAATTTGTCATTTCATTGGCAAATTTGATATTAGATATCACATTATCCATGATTCTATTGTCAAGCCCATGGATAAATTCATCTCCTTGGAGTTTGGCCACTTTATTATACTATTTAAAATCATTAGATATTGAGAAGTACAAATCTTGACTATCTTGGAACCAAGAAAATTCTTAGTAAAGCTTTTAGAAATTCTTTTATATCTATTAGCTAAAACAAGGTCCTCATCTCCCCATAAAGGATTAGGGTTGCAATCACTATTTAGAAGAATAAATTAATTAGTTTAAATTATAGCATTAAAGACTCCTAGCAAGAGGATATTTCCTTAATTTCTAAAACTATGAATATGTTGTTTTATGATATTATAAGGGAATTTTTTATCTATAATTTTTTTCTTATAAAAAGAATAATTTATATGATCAAACCTACAAATTATTTTATAAGCACTCTTAGCATTGGTGTCTGAGATCTCTATTTAGAGGCATTGATTAGGGGGGTTTATCTTATGAAGTTGAATATGTGGAGAAACATTATTTTAAAATAATAGGCTATTCATCCAATTTCCATGTGATAGGATGTCTTGGTCTATGCTAACAACACGATAAATCCTTCTATATGAGGTACCTTAGGCTCATGATTCTACCATATTTTAGTGAGAAACGTAATAGAAAATTCACTTTATATCCAACATAACACAATACCTTTATGCCATGGAATGTCATGATTACTCCAAAAATGAATCTAGAGTGTCTCAAATTCCTATTTATTATTATCATTCTAGTCTCTATCCCTATTAATAGTTCTTATACTTCTAATTATTGTCCATTTTCACTCCTTGCTTATTTTCCATTTTAAACTTCCTTCCTTAAACTTGCTATGTTGGAATGAGGTCATCATTTAAATATATTACTGATTTTTTAAAGCTTAGAGATGTATTGAATATGCCATATTTAGGGTCATGATAGCTTACCCCAACATTGATCAACCCATATTTATATTGAATTATTTTTTCTCAGCTCTTATTTTCTATGAGTTAAGTTCTTTCAATGTGATGTATTTTTAGTATTATTTTACTATTGATAGTGTGTCATCATCTTTATACTCTTTTATGCCAACAAGTATGAAACTCAAGGATATTTTGTTACAATTATTATCCAATTTAGTTAGCTTAGAAATTTCCTCTTTCATCGGTTTTATTCCATACTAGTTACTGCGAAATTATTATTTACTTTTTGTTATAAATCTTTAATATTGTCTCTCAAGTTGTAATTTTATTTGACCTATCCTTCATGGATTGGTTTTTTTTGTTTGTATATTTCTTATAATCTAGCAACAAATTTTGATAGTTGAGTCTCAAACCCTAATTTTCTATCCTCTATGTTATTTTCTAACAATATAAATTTGTTATCAATTATTTCCTTCAACTATATTGATGTTTCACTTCTCTCTCTTCTCTCCTTATTTCTAATTATTCTATGTAATCATAAATATTGTGACACCCTTAGTTAATTAACTATGAAATATTTATGGTTTTATCTTTTCCTTATGATTGAAATATATATATATATATATATATATAGAAAAGGATGTTAATGTAAATATTTATATTTTCGATATAAATAATTACTTTTTGTGTGAATATATATTAAAATAAATGGGGAAAAAATAATTACGCCGTAAGGCGTACTTATATGAAAACAACTTCTCTACAGTCCACTCGTCATCATTAATTTCCATTGGATTTATGTTAGATGATTGGAGGATTTGTAGCAGTTCTATTAGGTGAAGGTAGTTGGAACCATTCAACCGTTCAATATATGACATCTCACTGTCTTCATTCGGGTAAGGAGACAGCCTTATAATCCTGTCAATCTCCATAGCACCTACTACAGTTCTTAACATGTTTATGTAAGCCGCTTCATGTCAACTTCTAAATAAGAGAGTTGCAGTGTATTGGTTGAAGCATTCCATGATAGCCCCAAATTGGAAATACAGCCAACCTATCCCTAATAACCGATGTATTTTTTATGAATCGTAGTGATTGTATTTTCTTTAGTTTTCCATTCATCCACCGTTAAAGACTTATACAGTAATCACTAAATGATGTAGCAAGGATGGAGAAAAGTTGTATTCATCACATTTTCCTAAAAAAAATCATGATGCTATTTTAATCGATTCATTTGTTCACTTTTGATTCATTTGTTTCATTTTTTTCTATTCAGATACCATTAATGGCGTCCTACAGGAAACACTAAAATTATTGTATAAAGTCTCTAGAAAAGAATTATTCGATGTACCTTCAATTTTTTTTAATGATTTTACATTTCATGACTCCTCATCACTCTCTATTCAGTTCCGATTCTTTATTATTGTATTCAGTTCCCATGTTCACTTTCCTTTTAAGATTCTTCAATGACACTGAAAAATTCGAAGGGTTGCATTGAGAAGTTCTGTATGAACATTCTCACTTCTCAGTTTTTCTCAATGCACCGGTGGTGAGGGCGTCGGATTTAGTGATTAGAGACTGGAGTCAAAGCAGCGATGGTTTTAATGGAGAGAAATATTCCAGTCGCATAGTAATCTTTATTTATGCCAGGGATATTCGACCATTAGGCCAAGACTTTGCCTGGGTTTTTCTTATGTTTGCTACGGTTAAATTATTTGGAGCTCCTTTAACTTGTCCTTTGGAAGGTTGTTTAGAAATTTTTTCGATTGATTTCTATGTAATATTACGGGTATGGTGAGTCGACCAAATTTCTTATTTCCAAAAATTTGGGACCCATATATAGATAATAGCTCAAAAAATTTGGGACCCAATTAATCTAATTAGGTAAAAATATAAGAAAACCTATTATATGTTGGTGGAAAATCTTTATATATTTAAACAAAAAAAATATAAGGACATGCATAATTCTAATCATAAATTAGGTTGCAAATTTTTCTTTAATAAAATTATGAAAATATTTAGCCTAAATTTCTTCTCCACATCTTTAACACCTCCATTAGGCACTTTCATTGGGTTTTTTCCTTCACTTTTGACCATGTCTACCTTCTCATCTCTTGAAGAAATTGTCTCATGGTAACTTTTATTATCATTCAATTAGGAAAACCACTCATTATTTTCGTGTCACGAATCTCTACTCATTCTTTCTGTGTCATGAATCTCTCTTCTCTTCTCTTCACGTTTTACATGAGAAAATCCATACTCCATTTCTACAATCCTTTTCATAATGACTAAGTTTTTGACAATAATAACACTTGCATTTGATACCTAGGCTGAAGTTTCCTCTAATTTATGCTTTGAAGTTGTGATCTCTTTGGCTTCATCTCTTGTCTCTTTGATGATCAAAACTTCGCATTTCTTTTCCCTTGTGCTTCAACAAAAAGGCATGTTCACAACTATCTTCTTCATCATATATCTTATTTTTTTCTCATTTAGTAAGAACAATCTTATTAGCTTATTAAATGTGAAGGACATAACTCATGTTGATAAGATGAGACTTGCTACAAACACTAAAAATATAAAGGAAAATCAATGGTAGTGATCAAGAAGAAATATGGAGGAATTGTATCGAAACGACCTCTAATTTCAAAGGTAGAAAATCATGATCTATTTCTTTAATCCTGATCTATTTCTTTATTTACGAGGCATTCATGTTGGCATAATTAAAGAATGTATTTAACTTGAACATAGGAATAATGATTTGTGAGCCTCAAGAAAGGAGTATTGTAAGATTTCATCGTCGCATGGTGCTTTCCTTTTGTTGATATGTTTTTGTCTTTCAATAGTTTCCGAAAAATCATAAGTTAAAGTTATATGATATCACCTTACGACGTTTCCTTTGCAACATTTGGTGCAATTGCTAGTTATATGTTGTTAATAATGTTGTGAATGTGTTAAGAGATATTAGGTCGAACTTAAGTCCTACCTTTTAGGGGAAAATTTGGAATTAATTATGCCCAAGAAGAGGGCATAAACAAAATGGAATAAACAAAAGAGAAAAAATATCACCATTTGGATTATTAAAAAAGAATAAGAAAAGAGAGATAACAATGTATGTCCCAGATAGAGATAATTGTGTGGATCTCACTCTGGATAGGAATCCTATGGGAGAGAAAGAAAATGATTCCTAATTATAATAAGTGGGAGAGAAAAACTGGTTGGAACCTCACGAAGAAAACAAGTAGTTTGTTAGAGGTTTAGGAGAACTAGTTTAGGGAAAGGAAGTTGATAATTCCTGAGACTATTTCTCTTACAGCAAGGATAAGTGCTTGAGGGTAGCTGGATGGAAAGGGAAATAAATTATTTTACAGTTGGGACTAATGAGATAGCTATCATAACATTCCCAAAAAAATAATAGATAAATATATGGTAGATTTGGTTATTTACTAATTACTTTTCATAGAAAATATATTAGAGATCATATATCATGAATAAAAAATTGTGTAAAACTATTATTATTGAACTTTCACTGAGTTATATAATTGTTTATACTAACTTGTAACAGGGAGTGAACCAACCATCTTGTAAGTTTCAATTCTAATAAGGTGAATAAATTGATGGGGATTTTGCAAAAGCAAGTTTGTGTAGATAAGGGGTTGGTGTAGGTAAGGGTTCTAGTATGAAAGGAAGAAGAAATGGTATTCTAGAAAAGAAAATAGTAATGATAAAAAGTGTTGCGTTGACTATTGTAATTGGTATAAGAGAGTTAGTAGTAGGGGAAGTACATTTAAGAAAACTTTCAATGAATTAACATATATATATATATATATATATATATATATATATATATATATATATATATATATATATATATATATATATAAGCGAAATAAAGTTTGTAAGTGGCTGCCACAAAAGGAGGGTAAATAAGCTAACAACCTTCCTACTTGATTGGGTAACAATCCTAGGGTTCAATAAGTAGGTTTCGGGAAAAGAAGGAAGGTCCTCTTATAGTTCCCACCCAACCTCCTTGGCTATGCTTATAATGATTAGTAAATAATTATCTTACTTATAGTTAACATATTTGTTCCGGTAGTTGAAGGCTATCATAGGAAAAGAAGAATATTAGAACAACTCATAATAAAAGGAGATTGCAACAAAGAAAATACAAGTCTTTTAGAATAGGATAAACTAGTATTGATATACAAACTTTTTATTAAATAGCTAACAATTATAAAACTATACACATACATGAAAATAAAAAAATTACAAGTATTTTACATAACCACACAAATTTCAGTATTGTAATTGTGAATGTAAATGTAAATTTTATTGAAGACATGAATATACATAATACTACTTGCATTTTTTTTAAAAGAAAAAGACCCATAGTAAAATTAGAGCTTTCTATAAAAATAAAAATAAAAAAAAAGACAAATAATGAATTATATAAATATCATGATTTTATACCACAAAAGAAAGTAAATATCATGGAACAACAATAACATTATTTTATTAAAAAAAAAAAAAAAACCGATAGCTCCCCAAAAAATTAGAAATAAGTTTAAAGCTACATTTTATACCACAAAATGAAGTAACGAACGCTTATAGCTCCCAAATAAATTAGAAATAAGTTTAAAGCTACATTTCATAAGATAGAAAGAACGAGGTTTCAATTTTGAATTACAAGTGAAAACCCTAGGCCAAGAGGTCACATCCAGTCATGGTTCTTGGAAACAAGAATTTTGGCCGGCCGACAATACCTGTAATATTGTAAGTTTTCAACAATATCAATTCAAAGAAAATACCACTTGAAAAATTGCCAATCAAACTGCCAAGAGGGAGTAGATTCGAGGTTGCAAGCTGAGCTCTAAAAAGTCTAACGATAGAAAGAATAATAGTAGGGTCTTGCCCTTGTGGTCGAAGAGCTTTGGCAAAAAATAAAGTTTGTAAGAACATGGAAATGAGGTGGAAAAGTTGTTCCATGAGAAAGAACATTGTTAATCTGAACAAAAACTTTAGTGTTGCTTACGGAGGGAAGCCAAACTTGGAAGAAAATTATACGGAAATTTTCTATATAAGAAGATGGAAAACCATTATAATTATAAGTGCATACATAAGTACTCAGAGGATAAGGTCGACATTGGGCTTTAATTCCAAACTTTGGCTTACATTAAGAAAAATCAAGGGACCATCCCGTCGTCCAACACCTGTAATTACCATGAAAAGAGAGCATCAACATATGTTTGGAAACATGAATTAACAAAGTAAAATCCGTGTAAGAGTTATCCCTAGAAATTTTACATAGAAGAGAATCGAGTGGAGGATTCAGAACTAACATTCTTAAGCACCAAGAAGGCTAAAATGATAAACCCTCGTTCTGGTGCAAGTTTCTAAAACACAATTGTAGAAATATGTAAGTCACCCATCATAGTTAGAGGTAATTACATAAAGAAAAACCAAAAAATATAACTCATGCCAACATGCCAATTCGAACAAAACTTAGAGGGAAAATAAGTGTCATGCCAATAATAACCATCGTTAATCACTGAGATTGCAGACCCTCTACAACGACTCCTCTAAAAGGGAGAGAATCTATAGAGGCCAAACCAGAGAAACTAAGGGGAGCACATGACCCGCAGATGCAGAGCCCATTCCAGGGCAAGCGGCGGAGTGAATGAGACTGGAATGGTAGAATGAGGGTCGGTAGTTACCAAAAACGACCGTGAAATACTCCAGCCATCGATGTCAACCTTAATTACGTGTACCATTGATGTGTGGAGACGCCAGGGTCTCCACAGGATCACCGCATAGAATAACCAGAGGAACATAATTCGCAAAGTTTCCACACTCTTCTGACATTATTATATAAAACGTATGATCTTCCTCAACAATGGTAATAACACTTATCACATGAAATTCCATATTGTAATGTGCCAACGATTAATAAATTAATGTCATAAATAAATGCTACCACATGAACCTCGTTGTATTAATTCGATGGTAATATGAATGTTGAACTTTGATATGAGCATAGATGTACTCGTATAGACCTAGCATCACTAATGTTGCGTAGGATTTGTATGTTTCAGTGGTAGAGATCAAAGTTGTAATATAATGACATGGGTATATCCCTTCTTATAAAGATTTGATTATTTTCTAAAAGGTAGGTTTTTTATATATATATATATCCCATCTTATTTTCTAAAAAGTAGGTTATATATATATATGGAAAAAAAAAAAATATTAATGTGTTGATTGTTATAATTAGGAGAATAATGTGGTAGGGAGTAAGGATTTTTGTTTTGTATATATAGAAAGGGGGTAAGCCAAGCAAATATCATAGATGGTAAAAAGAGTAGAAGATGTTTAGTGAGATTTAAGAGAATAGATTTACATTCCATTGAAATTTAGCTATAAAATATTATATAAGAATTGTTGTTATATCTGGGTTCTGTTTTTATTAATTAAATGTAGCAATATTGCATTAAAAAAAAAGAATTTTTTTTCCTTGAGTAGTATCTAATTGCATTCATGAGTAGAATCCCATGAGGGATATGACAAAGACTATTTATGATGTTATTTTTTGATTGCTTCTTGCTAGTTTATGGTTTTAGAATATAGTCAAGAGTTTATAGTTAAAAGCAGGGAAAATAAATAAAAATGAAACTTATATGCTTGATTTATGAATCACATAGTATAACCTTAGTTTAGTTCACAATAACATATTTAAAATCAATCTAACCATTGTGTTCTCTAACAACAACATATTTAAAATCAATATAACCATTGTCTTCTTTAACAACGTGTTTTCTCAAAAATATTCTCATTAAACTTCACTAGAAATTTTATATATCTTTTAAATATAAAAACATCTCCATACAAGCCTTTCAACTATCCTTTTTAAATTCAGCACAAAGTTACACCATAAGGTTTAAAATTTTCATTCAAATGTATGATAAAAGTAATGATAAATTGAGTAACATAAACTTATTAAATTATGTTATTGCATGCATACATTGATATTGGAATGAAATGATCTCATTCTATCTCTCTTTCTCTTTGTCTCATATATATCCATTTGGAAGGTCTTAGATTTTGACTGTCATATGATATTGTTTAAATTAATTTTATATTTAGTAAAATTATAAATGTCTAAGCTCTATAGTCCATTATGAGGGAGATACGGTCATGTTACATTAACAAATTAAAAATCTATTAATAAAAAAATTGGCATTGTCAAGCATAAATAAAATACGTCAACTTCCACCTTAATTTATATCAAACTTTAAAAAAAGTTAAAGGATAAAAATACTTTTTAGTAGAAGGTAAATGTATAATTCCTTTAAACAAATTTCATGTAAAAATAATATTTGATATTAGATGATCTGTAAATGATTCTAAGTTTAGGAAACATGTAACATTTAAAACAAAAAATTATTTTACTATCAATTGTAAATAATATAATTTTATATCAATATATAGAGAAAAATAAAACAAATAAATTTATTTTTTCTTATATTTTCACTTTTCATTGTTAAGAAGATGTGCAATTTATTCCATATTTAATATATAGTTCTTATTAATATTTAAAAGTGAGGGAGAGTGTGTTCATATTGGATTAAGTTCTTTGTAATTCAATATCTCAAAGATATTTGTAACTCCTTCAATTTTTAATATGGAGTTGACATGTAATATATATATATATATATATATATATATATATTCTAATTTAATATGTGAGAGAGATTTGTAATTCATTCAATGTTTAATATGAAGTTAATATGTAACATTTTAAAAAGTATATATATGTGTGTGTGAAAGAAAGAGAGATAATTTCTATGTATTATATAAAATAAGTGAAAATAAAAAGTTTATTATAGCTACATTGTTTAATAGATCCATCTTAATTCTAGATCTACCAAAGGCGTAGAAAAATCAACAGAGATACAAACATTTTTTCAAGTTTAATACTCAAAAAAGATTTGCATCATAAGATATTTGATTTCTCACTCTTTGATAAATCCAAAATCAAAATGATGTTGATTATCTAAAAAATATATAGAAATATTTCTCTTAATTAAACTATTATTATATATATGATTCTACATATTTAATTAAATATATTTAAATAAAAAATTATAATTAAATATTTTATAGGTTAGAATACTTAGTAAATTTTTCATAGCAGCATTGTAAGTTAAGTGAATTCGATATCTTAGTGATTAAATGCAAGCTATCCTCACTTAGTAAAATAAGTTTTAATTAATTAATTATGAAAGAAAACAAAATATTATTACAAATGCTGTTTTTTATAATAATGAAATATAAAAAATAATAATTAATACAAATATAATTAAAAACAATAAAAGGATTACCATTTCACTACAAACATAATTAACTTAAATATTTCATATAAATATTTTTTTAATATAAAAAATATTAAAATTACCAATTATTTTCAATATTGTTATAATGACTTATAAGTCAATGTATGTTCTCATATACTATACATGCTTAGGCATGTAAGGCTAGGTATCACTACTTTTGGTCTCTATACACAGGAAAAAGCAAGGATTAAAATATATTTGGGAGAATACATTTTTATTAGATGCTTATTTTTTTTAAGTGGAAATGGGAAATTGTATTTTCCATAAAGTGCTCATGTTTCATAATGTTGAGTTGTTGGCCTTATTCACTATTATGTTTATGTTGATGCAGTTGTTTCTTAAGCCTTATTGAGATCAACGTCTTTATAAATCTTACATTTTAAGAGGATAAAGAATGTTGAACTTCCTATTAAAATTAACCTTTTGTTCGTTTGATAATAGGTTGAGGGGATTAGTTTATTTAAAGAATAATCAAAAGGTTGAAGAAATACAATCTGACTTGAATAAATAGAACGCAATGAAAAGATACAGGTAAGGTAACCTAAGCTGAAGGAACAGGTAAAAAGGAGAGTGGTTCCGTAAATATAATAGGGAACATGGAGGTCATTAAATTAATCTTACAGTATACTATTGTATTATTGTTGGCCATGGTCCAAATCTCTCAATAAAGTAGCCATAATGAAAAACCGTTCATTGAAAGAAAAAGGGCATGTAATGGCGGGAGAAAAGAGGGTTACGGTAAATCTTGAAATAGATAAAAGAATGGTTTATGGTTAGGGATAATATAACAGGAGAGATTTATTATTATTTAAATAAGAATAATGAGAGTTTGTGGGTGGGGATTTAGCGTTTATCCACTCAGCTAAGAGCACCTTTTTACCAATTTTCATCTTCCCTTGAGTTGTGGAGTAAAAGCATGGATTCTTTTCTTTGGAGTTGGGCAAGGCATACATTTTTTTATCTCTTTTGCATAATTCATTCATCAATGTGTTGTTCTAAAGCATTTTTGATTATTTTGCATCTATTCTAAGAATTGTTGGTTGTAAAAACTCTAATTTCTATAGAATTTTTTAAGGGTTAATATTTTCAAGTACTCTAATTTTCCATGTTTTTCTAAATAAAAAAATTCAAATATCTATTTAAAAAAAAATTATTCACCCAAATTGTATAGTATAATTTTTTTTAACTTAGAAATCGCTAATATATTTTATATAAAATCATTTGAATTTTGAATGTTAAAAAAAATAAAAAATTGCCAAACATTTTACAATTTTCATACTAGGGACTATTAAGATTCACCAAGGTTTCTAAACTTTGAGATAAATTTTCATCCTTAAAATATTTATTTTTAGTCTGATCATGTAGGAGAGATTGAGGGAATGGATTTGATAAACTCCACTTAAGTCTTAGCATTCCATTGAAAATATCATGTTATTGACTCTCTAGCCTCATCGTGAACAAGAGATTAAACATTTTATTTTAAACGTTTTCCTCCAGGGGTACCAAGAAGGATATTTACAGTTGTTTATTTTTCTGCACCCAAGTCACAAAACTGAAGAAAAGATAGATCAACGACTTGAGAAATATCCTCTTCGAGGGGGAAAACTCCTTTACATGACATAAATGAACAATTCTTGGATGATATAAATGATTAACCTCCTTAGTATATTTAGGAGTCTAACATGTCACAATATAATCATAGCCTACATAATAATAATAATAATAATGTAATCGAACAACAATAATAATAGTGTGATTCTATGGGGCACAACAATAACAATATGGGGGATACATGGGTACAAAAATAAAGATTTATCTTAACTCTGGAATTATCATGTGCCAAGAAAGATCAAATCTCTCAAGTTGCAAACTTATTTTTTGAGTGAAAAACTTGAAGAAAGGTTTGCACCTCGAGAGATTTGATCCCTCTAGGCGCTTGATAGATATGTAGTTAAGATGGATGTGGACTAGTTTCAGTCATGTGAAGCCAATGAAAATCTATTGAATATATGATTAGTTTTATCAATAATAAGTAAATACATCTAATATTAATCTAATAATTTTAAATATGCTAAATATGTATAAGATTAATATGGTCATTTTAATTTTAGATTTGGCTAGTTACCTCATTTTGTTGAGATGATAAGTATTGTTAATAAATTTAATGATTAAATACAAATTTTGAATGCAAAGTGACAATGTGATAGTGTTGAGTGATAGAAAATGTGAATAATAATATTGTAGTCAATTACAAATAGTCTTCATTGTGATCAATCTCAAACTATTTTCTTCTACTATTATTATTGTCACCCTTGTTAATTTTGTCATCCTTTCATATCGATTATATGAAAACGAAAATTGAAATTGTAAATAATTTAAATCTTTAGCTCGAGCTGTTGTAGTAAACACCATACTTTGTCTCTATTTCTCTCCAATAGTAATAGGTTGAAATTACTATAAAACAAAAATCAATATACATTTCCAATAATTTTTTGTGCTTACACTGAAATCAATGCACATTGTTACTTCAATCACTTTAAAATTAATGTACCATCATACATAAAAATTACATCAAATTAAAAATAAACATCTACACTAAAATCAATGCATGTGATGTGAGCAATCAAATGAGATTATGAAACAACTTCTGCATTGAAATAAATGCATCTAATGCAATCAATCTAATTGGGTTAGAAATAAACATCCATACTAAAATCAATGCATCTATTACAAGTAAGGAAATAGGATTAGAAACCAACATCTTCACTAAAGTCAATGCATTTAGTGCAATCAATAAAATAGGATTAGAAACCACCATCTACACTGAAATGAATGGATTTAGTATAAGCAATCAAATATGATTAGAAATAGTATACATTGAAAAAAATGCATCTAGTGCAAGCAATCAAATATAATTAAAAATCAACATCTACATTGAAATAAATGTATCTAGTGCAAGTGATAAAATAGGATTAAAAATTGCCATCTACATTGAAATCTATGAATTTAGTGCAAGAAATCAAATAGGATTAGAAATCATCTAAATTGAAATCAGTGCATCTAGTGAAAGAAATTAAATATCATTAGAAATCAACATCTACACTAAAGTAAATGCATTTAGTGCAAGAAATCAAGTTTAATTATAAATCACCATCTACTTGAAATGAGTGTGTCTAGTGCAAGAACCATAATTCCCTCTCTAACCCCTCCATCTATATCTATATCTCCCTCCATCTCTCCTTCTTTGTCTCTCTATCTCACCCCCCCAAACACAGACACTCTCTCGCTCCATATCTATCAATCTCTCTATCCCTCCCTCCCTTTCTCCATCCCTCTCTTCCTCCCTCTCTTCACCTTCCATCAATATCTGTATCTTCCTACATCTCTCTATATCAGCCCCAAAACATAGAATGTCTTTCTCAAATCTATCTGTTGACCCCTCCCTCCCTCTTCCCCTTCTCTCCCTCTTTCCTGATTCTCTCTCTTTCCTCCTGTTGTCTTCTCTCCCTCTCTCTCCATATTCCTTATCACTCACTCTCTCTGTCTCTATTCCTTTCTCTTTATGTATTTATTCTTACCTCCGTCTCTCTCCCCCTCCAAATTCTTCTCTCTTTCCCTCCCTCTCACCATTTTCTCACATCCACTCTCTTCATTCCTCTCTCTCCATTTCTCTCCCACCTCTCTCGCTCTCTTTCGACCCTCCAACTATGTTACTATATACCTCTCTCTCTCCTCTCTCCTTCTATCCCCATTCTCTCCATCTCTCCTTCTTTGTCTCTTTATCCCACCCCAAGAAAATACACACGCTCTCTACATTTCTCCCTTATCACACCCTCTCTCTTTCCACTCCCCACTCTCTATGAATTTATTCTTCCTTCCCTCTCTGCCCCTCCAAATCCATCTCTATATACCTCCTTCTCCCCTACTCTCTCCCTCCCTCTTTAATCCTCTCTCTCCCTTTCTCTCCTACCTCCCTCTCTCTTCCTCCATCACACACTCTCTCTCACTCTCTCACTCTCTCTCTCTCTCTCTCTAATCCACTCTCTTCCCCCATCACTCACCTCCTCTCTCTCCCTTTCTCTCCTACCACCCTCTCTCTTCCCCAATCTCTCTCTCTCTCTATCTCTCTCTCTTCCCTCCAAACCTCTCACTATCTGCCTCCCTCTCTCATTTTCTCTCTCTCTTTTCCATCCAATCCTCTCTCTCTCTCTCTCTCTCTCTCTCTCTCTCTCTCTGCCCTCCAACCCTCTCACTATCTCCCTCCCTCTCTCCTTTTCTCTCTCCTCCCTCCATATTTATGTCCCCCTCTCCCTCTCTTACCCTTATCTACCTATCACATTCCTCTCTATATCTCGCTCTTCATTCCTCCTCTACCCTCTTATTATATGTATCTCCATCTATCCCTTGTCACTCCCCTTATCTCTCCACCTCTATCACTCTATGTCTTTGTTCTTCCCTCCTATATATATCTAGAGTTCATATATATCATGATATATTAATATACATTATAATATAACAAATTTAATGTTGTATTAATCCAAAGTTTTTAAATTTAATAATATTAATATTATAATATATTAATATGAATATTAGATTTAATAATAATAATAATATTTTAATACTAATATTAGAGTTAATAATATTTGTTTTGCATGGTATTAATAATAATTTGGCCCATAGGCTTCACCTAAACAAAACCTATTTTTTTTATTGTTCATAAATATAAAGATGATTATAGAGTAAACATAAAAAGAGATTTTATTTATTTATCATACCATTGGTTTATTTATTTACCATGGTATTTGGCCAATACCCTTCCTATATAATTAGAAATTGATTTATAATCCTATGATATATTTTTATTGATTTACCATACCTCTTTATGCCTCTTTTATATTTATTTATTTACCATACATTTTTTATAAATATGGTATTTGGCCCATGCTATTTATCCCATGGTATTAAAATGGTATGTAGCCCATAGGATTCACCTAAATAAAACCTATTTTTTGAATTTTCTTAAATATAAAAAGGTTAATTGAGTAAATATAAAAAGAGGTTTTCTTTATTTACCATACCCATAGTTTATTTATATTTTTATTTGTTTACATTACCTCTCGATTAAGTATGAAAGAAGTTTTATTTATTTATCATACCTAAGTAAGCTTATATAGCTCCTCTGTTTACTTTTAAGTTCAAGCTTACATGTCTACATGAGATCTACCCCCATACTAAGCTAGGATATAGAGCTCATCTCCACACAATTGCCCACAAACCATACACTCTCTTTCTCCAATATATCTATCCATCCCTCCCTCCTCCCCTCCATCTCTCTCTCCCTCTCTCTTCCACTTCTTTTCCTCTCCCCCAATTCTCTCTCTTTCCTCCTATTGTTCGCTCTCCCTCTCTCTATATTCCTTATCACTCCCTCTTTGTCTCTCTCTCTCTCTCCACCTTTCTATATATGTATTTATTCTTAGCTCCCTCTCCCTCTCTCCCTCCAACTTCATCTCTCTTTCCCTACCTCTCTCCACTCTCTCACATCCTCTCTCTTCCTTCATCTCTCTCCCGAGTCCCTTTCTCTCCCACCTCTCTCTCTCTCTCTCTCTCTCTCTCTTCACCCTCCAACTCTATTACTATATCCATCCCTCTCTCCTCTCTCATTCTCTCCCCAATTATCTCCATATCTCTTTCTTTGTTTCTTTATCTCACCACCAAACATACCAACTATATCTCATATCTCCCTTATCACTCCCTATCTCTCTTCACTTCCCAATCTCTATGTCTTTCTTCTTCCATCCCTCTTTCCTCCTCCAAATCCATCACTCTATCCCTCCATATCTCCTACTCCCTCCCTCCCTCTCTCCTCCTCTCTCTCAACTCCTCTCCCTTTCCCTTCCTCTCTCCCCATTTATTTCCCACCTACATTTATTGTGCCCCATATCTCTCTCTCTCTCTCTCTCTCTCTCTCTCTCTCTCTCTCTCTCTCATCCTTCCTCTCTATCCCTTTCTCTCCTAACTCCCTCTCTCTTCCCCCATCTCTCTCTCTCTCACTCTCTCTCTCTCTCTCTCTCTCTCCAACTATGTTACTATATCCCTCCCACTCTCCTTCTCTCTCCTTATCTCCTCCATTTTATCCATATATCCTTCTTTGTCTCTTTATCTCACCCATAAACATACACGCTCTCTTTCCATCTCTCCCTTGTCATTCTCTCTCTCTCTCAACTTATAACTCTCTAGGTATTTCTTCTCCCCTCCCTCTCTCCACCTCCAAATCCATCTCTATATCCCTCCCTATCTCCTCCTCTCTCTCCCTTTCTCTCCTACCTCCCTCTCTCTTCCCCCATCTCTCTTTCTCTCTCTCTTTGACCTATAGTATTCTCACTATCTCTCTCCCTCTCTCACTCTCTCTCCTCCCTCCATCTCCATCTATGTGTCTCCCTCTCCCTCACCATTCTCTACCCATCTCACTCCTCTCCCTCTCTATTTTAATTCCTTCTCTCCCCTCTCCTTCAATTTATCTCCATCTCTCCCTTTTCACTCCCCCTATCTCTCGACCTTTATAACTCTATGTTTTTGTTATTCTCTCCCATATATATCTAGATTTGATATATATCATGACATATTAATATATATTATAATATAAAAAATTTAATATTGTATTAATACAAAGTTATTAAATTTAATAATATTAATATTATAATATATTAATATGAATATTATATTTTATATAATAATATAAATATTAAAATTAGGGTGAATACTGTTTTTTTCATGGCATAAATAATAATTTGGCCCATAGTATTTGGCCCATCGGCTTCACCTAAATAAAACCTCTCTTTTTTTAATGTTGTTAAATACAAAGAGGATTATGTAGTAAATAAAAAAAATAAGTTTTATTTATTTACCATATGGCTTTAAAATGGTATGTAGCCCCTAAGATTTACCTAAATAAAACCTCTTTTTTGAGTTTTTGTAAATATAAAGAGGTATATGGGGTAAATATAAAAAGAGGTTTTATTTATTTACCATACCTCTAGCATTTTTATATTTTTATTTATTTACCATACCTCCACTTTATTTATATTTATATTTATTTACCATGCATACGGTTTATTTATAATTTTATTTATTTACCATACCTCTTTTTTTTATTGTTCCTAAACCTCTTTATATTTTAAATTTATATTTTGTTTATACATAATAATAATAATTAGATTTATTTTTAAATAGGGCTGAAATTAGATTAAAAATGTTAAAATTACATGTTCAATTTTCACATTTACATTTACATGGTTATGTTTACGTTTACATGTTTATGTGAGATCTACCCTCATTCTAGGTTGTAAAGCTCTCCACGCAACAACAGGGGGCTACATTAACAATAAAAATAAGGGGGTTACACTAGTATTATAGGGAGTAACTAACATGCCCCTATCCTTCAAAAAAGTTTTTTCCTCAACTCTTGAGTAGTTCTAGATGCTTCTGTATAAAATTCTCATCCTCCCATGTGGAATATTCAACAGGTAATTTTTCCACTTAATGATATAATCTGAAATTAATGGACTCTACAGTTGTCAGTTTCTTGTTTCTATGACTACTTTAGGCTCAAATATTGATTTTACTTCTTTGTCAAGTTTTGTAGTTCTATTTGAACTAATATCTTCTCATTGATAACCTTCTTTAAGCATGAAATATGGAAAAGTAGGTGTAATCAGGATGATGCATGTAACTCCAATCTGTATGCAATAGTACCAATCATTTGCAATACCTTGTAAAGACCATAGTACTTGGGTGATCATTTATTTGTATGGTTGTATCTGTAAAAATGCGCAATCGTCTACATAAAAAAAAATTCACTGCGACGCTGATTTGCCTATTGTTTCATTTGATTATGTGTTAGATTAAGGTTATCTTTTAAGGGTTGTAGAAATTTTCTTGATTCTCTATGTGATATTCGATTGCTTGAACATTGGATTTTTCTCTTAAGTAATATGTGATAGATGGTGGATGATAACTAAAAAGTTCCATTAATGGGGTAATTTTTGTTGCAGTATGAACATTTCTGATACCAAATGTTATGCAAGTAGCTCACAAAACTGAAGAAAAGTTAGATCAACGACTTGATAAATAGCCTCTTCAAGGTGGAAACCTAATTTCAATCAAATACATGAAAGACTAGATGTGTACACTATGTCAAACATTGTTAATGTGAAGCACAACTCTGAGATTGATAATAGAGACAATTTACTCAATGACTCCTTAAATAATAGGAGAAACTCTCCCAAATTCACAAATAAATTCACACATCCAAATCATATGTCGTCAAAAAATTCAACATGATTTATATATTTATGTATTCTTATATTCTTCACGTTAGCCCTTTGTTATTAGGTTGGCCTTATTACATTCACATATACACATTACATATTCACTTAGCCTCATCTCTTCCCATCTTGGGGTCATATCATATACATTTAACCTCATATATGCCCCCACTAGGAACATAACATAGTAGCTACTAGATGTGGAAATTTCCTACTATTTTAAAGGAGTCTACTTGTGAAATAATTCCTTTATGTTGGATATCATAGTGGATCCTAAGAAAATGGGAGGAAGAATTAGGGTTTATATGACATGTTGTAGATTATGACAAAATTAAATGTGAAATGGATGAGAGGGATGGTGGCAGAAAGGTGGGAGAACCAAAGTTGAGGGAGTTGGTTTGTTAAAATATCTAGGGTGAAGTACACAATAGAAAAAAGTGGTAGGACAAAAATAAAGTCTAATGACTTAGATCGACATGTGAGTGAAGGGTGAAAACCCTAAAGCATGCAAATACTAATAGAAAGTAGAATATCTAGGATTAGAGAAAATACCTTCATAACTACCTAAAAAGAGAAATAATATATTGATGAAGAGTTTCCATCTAATTCACATCAAATATTATTGTTAGAATAAGGAATTACTAAGAGGGGTGTTGAATCGGTAATAGTGAGATTCTTGAACCTTTAAGTATAACTCTTTAACTCTTTTCACTATTGTTAGTTACTTGTGATATTATTCATACATGATACAAAATAGACAACACCATACTACATTCACCTGTACACACAATCCATAATATGAGCAACATACACATATTGACACAAATACTTTTATGTGGAAACCCAAAGGGAGAAAACCACCAATATGTTTGTTTTTATGATGTAATTTAAGTACCTACTTAATTACATAATTTTTTTTGTGTGCACCCACTCATAGGAGGAACCAATCCCCTTAATATAACAAGCCACTACTTTCCAAGGGGCACCAACCTCTTATGAATGCAAGAAAATACATGTTCTATCCACTGTTCTACTTCCCATAGAATTTTCAAACTGGAAACAAAGGAAAATGCATATACATAAAAAATACAAATTAGATCTACTTCAGTATCAGTTCCCTTCCTTTAGCTCCCCAATTCTCCTTCTAATTGTGTTTTGTACCACTTAACCAATTCAGGTTTCAACCCTATTCTCTCAGTGACTCTTGGGTCAGTCACACACTCAAAACATTGTACTCTGTAACTCTCAACAATTCTACATACTCCCACTTTTCTCATGTGGAGTCAATTGTTTTGTTTCTTGGTTGCATTGTTACCTATGTTGTCTTTGTATTATCTATACTAATAGTGTTTTGCATCATGGAATTTTTTGTTGTTTCTCCATCAAGTTTCCTAAAATCTACATCCAGATTCAATTATTTAGGTGGGCTTATTTCCCTCAACCTCAGCTGCGATGTGACAGATGTTGTCTTTGATTGTTTAGCATGGTTCACTTTGTGCTTCACTCTGCTTGAGTGCATAATCCTGAAAGGCTCTCTCTTTTCATGTTACATCCTAGTACTTGGCTAATGTAGCTATATTAAATTTGAGAATGGGATCTGGTGATTTTTCCATGATGAGAATTAATTCTCAGTCCACCTTCATGCTCAAATATTTCATCCATTAAATTTTTCTTATACAAGAAATATGGATTAATTGAGCTTGGTTTAATCTCAATTAATCTCATTATATCTTCATGGCATGAGGAGAACTCAGGTTTGAATATTCCAGACACCATTAATATGAGATAGGTCTAGGTCCTTGTTTCCTTGTATCTCAATTTTCCTATCGACTCTAATTACTATGGGTTTGTCAGTATGTTATTTGAGCCTTAGGTCATATAAACCTATGAAATAGAACTAAAATACAATATATTTAGTGCAAAATCACCAAATAACCCTATCCATGGCATGTCTTCCAATGTATATTGGGAGGACGGTAGTCAGCCCACTATGTTTGCTTGTGCACTAGCATTTTCCTTAATCATGACTTGTGTAACAAACTTGGAGAAAATTCCATGTAATAAAAGTTAATAAAGGTAAAATAATAACCGTGGTTATGGGACACGTATTCCAAACTTAATTTTGGGAAAAAACATCCTAGTGTGGGTGTTCATTTGGTTTATTATGACAAAATAAATTGGCAGAGACAATGGAAAAGTCTTTAGAAAGGAAAAGTTGAGTTAATGGAATTTAGTTATGAAAGTAATGGAAATTAGGAGAAGAGGAAGGTGAAAGGTCACCAGGTGCATGATGAAGGAAAATAATGGAAAATTGAAGAAAATATAGGCCTCATTAATAAAAAGGCTTCTAAGGATTAGTTGGTATCTTTTTTTTAGTTCAGTTTTTGAGCTCCCTCTCTATTCCTTCTCTCTCTCACTCTTGGACACATAGAGTTTTCTTGGAGCACTTAAGCATTGGATAAAGAAAATCAATGAAGGAAAAGAGGAAGAAAAGATCAAGAAAGGAAGAGTAGGATCAATCGACTACAACTATATTCTTTGCAGGTGTCAAGTTGCATGTATGATTTCCTTGCTATTTTTTTCATGCATTGTTATGCATGTCTATTCTTGGTTCTCTTGCTATCATTGGCATGGGTTTTCGAGGTGTGATATTGTTTTCAACATAGCCTAGCCATTTCCGAATAGCCATGGTGTGAAGGAGTTCTCATATTTTTGTTGATCTAGATTTCCTGATGGATTCAAACTAAGTGAGGTGGATATTAGAATGGAAAAAGGCATGGCCTAGTGATCCCTGAACCAGATTTTGGATTGCGTTAAAGCCATTGGACTAGTAACCCCTGAACCATACTGTAAGTTGTGGTAAACCTAGGTATTTTGTGCCTCGGTGTGCCTATGAATCCTAAAATGGTGAATTAAGAGATATATGGTAAATACTAGAGGTGTGTGTGCTCAACTAGGCTGATTAATCCAATGGGGATTATGGTAAATATTGGAGGGTGGAGTCTCGGTCAAGCCTAGGAATCATCGACCGGTGAATGGCAGGATATATGGTAAATCATGGAGGCTAGAGTCTCAATTATGGTGTAGTGATCCATGAATATGAATATGGATTACGGTAAAGCCTAGGGACTAGGGGATAGTAAAATTCCTCACGATGTAGGTGGAGAAACCCAGAGGCATCCGTGCCTTTTTACGGACTAGTAATCCAGTGCTAATCATAGTAAATATTGGTTCCATTGATGGGGGTGAGGTTGTTTTGCCTTAGTAAGTCCTAGTTTATTATGGTTATGATTCCCACATTCATGCTTGGAATATAGCAACGAGGTGATTGGCTAAAAGAAATATTTGGTTCAACCAATCTATGGTCAAGTGGTATGTCAAAGTCCCAGAATCGGTTTTTCTTTTTCATTCATTAATAAGATTTCCTTCTCCTTTGTATTTCATGTCCAAATATATTGGTTCATATGTGGAATTTATGGTTGTTGTATCCTTTTTATTTCTATTGTTTATATGATAGTTATGAGTATGTTTTATGATAGTAATGATGTATGTCTCTCATCATGTTTTGATTTATAAATGAATGAACACTGAATATATTACCTAATAGATGATAATGAATCTAATTTGATAAGTCATAAATGCTTCATAGTGATTCTTAGATAAGAATGAGACCCCTATGATCAGATCTATTATTATGACCTATAGAATGCATATTTATGATGTGTTGGATAAAATTCCTGTCATGGCTAGTAGGGTACCAGTCATGTCATTGATCAAATGTTTTCTTTAGTACCTCTGTTTCAGTGTTATTTATCATTTCTAAAGCTTTCATAAATTTTTTGGCAGTGGCCCGAGTCCCGGCCTTGAAAAAGTGGCACAAATATGGGGTCAATCACACAGCACTAGATGAAAATTTCCACAATCATTGGCTTTCCCTTGTCATGGGAGTGACTGGAGGCCTAAAGTGGTATGCATGGCTTGTCAAGGGAGTGACTGGGGAGATATATCAGTGAAAAGCTAAGTTTATTTAGGAGTTGTTCACCTGGAAATTTTGGTTGGCACTTGGAGGTTTTGTAGCATGTGTGGAAGGTCAAGTTGGTTTATTTTGTCGGGTTCACTTCCTTAACCATACATGGGGAGCCGAAGAAATCATATTAGCCTCTCATTGCATGTTTACCCTAGTGGACCAGGTATATTTCGTAAATGTGGGAGGAGGGTGTTATAAAGTGGTATTAGATCATGGTTCACCCCTTGGACTCGATGGGTGGTGTGTTGGTAATGCATTCATGTCAGTTACATATGTGTTCCTTAATCTTATTTTCTATGTGCTTGTTGCATTTGCATGGTGTTGGTCATGGATGAAATGATGTCACCATGTGAAAGTTCATGGTGTTTTTGTGGAATGTGTCATCATGAGTGTCCAAATGGTTATGTATTGTCTATGCATGTTGGTATTTACATGTTGTTAAGCATACATTGATATGGTTGTAATTGTCATGCATGCAGCCATGATCTGTGATTGGTATGGTCATGCATTGATGACTGGACTATGGTTAGGATGATATCTATATTTTTTTATTATTATGTTTATACATTTACTGCGTTGATATGGTTGAAAGTACTTATGGCATATCCTCCCCGAATTATACTGAGGTGCGTTGGTTATTTTATGATTTGGCTTAGCTCACATAGTATGCCATGCAAGAAAGAGATCAAGATGAATAGAAATATGGTAGAATATAATTCATTATATTATTCTTATGACTCATATGAGCAATGTGGTGTTGGGCACTCTTCTGACTTAGCAGAAAAGATGAGAATATTGAAGGAAGAAATACGAAGTTGTAAAGCAGGAAATGAAAGAATCATGTAGGCACATGAGAAACAAGCAGAATTTAATGTAGTAATTCTTAAGAGTTTTGTAGAATTTCAGAGATAGGGACCACTTTGGATCAACCATGGGAATGAGGACAGAACTAATGGGGCATATGGAAGTAGGTATCTTCGTGGGAATGGGTAGGATAGGGATGACATGATCAGAGATGAAAGGTTCTTAGATACCCCATATAGGAGAGGTGATGGACACATGTACTATTATACGTATGGTTCTTACAGGGAATATGATTGTCATAATTATCATCCTTACATGAGGAGTGAAAAGGGATACTTACTGGATGCATTTAAGAAATTTAGGCCACCTACCTTTGATGGATATTTGAAGAATCCAAAGGATACAAAGGTTGGGATACATGGGATGAATAATTTCTTTGAATTGGATGAGTACACACATAATATGAAGGCCATAATAGCTATCTTCAAATTCAAAGGGAACATATAGATCTAGTGGGAAGATATAAAATGGGTTAGAGACATTACAAGATACTTGAGTTGGCATGAATTGAAGAGGCTCTTCAAGAAGAAATACTTGTCAGAATGGTACTACAACAACAAATCCAAGGAATTCCATGAGATCAAAATGAGATACATGATAGATGAGGAGTATACGACCAAGTTCTTAGAGATTTTTTAGTATGTATCGTACCTTAAATATGAGAAATCTAAAGTTCAGATATTTGTCATTGAATTTCCATAAATATTTAGAGATCAGATTGAGTATGATGAGCCTCGATCACTTGAGGAAGTTATTAAGAAGTTGGAACACTATTAAAATCCTTCAAAGCATAAGAGTCAATATTAGCAAGGAAGGAAAGTTAAAGATCAAGGTAAAGGTAAATGGTAGTTGAAACGAACAAGGCCTTAGAATGCAGAAGAGAAAGAGATTGTTGCACCATACAAGAAGTCCAGCATACCTAGATAGGAACATGGGTCACAACAGTAGAATAAAGGTGATGGTAAAGGATGGTTACAGTGTTGGACATGTGGCAAGGAGCACCATAGGAGGAATTTTTTGTAGAATTAGGGTGCTAGGCCTCAGATCTATACTTCACATGAGGCACAAACTGTTAGGTTTGTCATTCAGAGAATTCCTCGTATCTATTCATCACTGGATAACACGATGGTAGATACTTAGGAATCTATCATTGAGATGGATGGTAAGATTTGTGATCAATTTGTTTATATTTTGATTGACTCTAGATCTAAGTATAGTTATGTTAACCCTAACTTGGTGGATAAGTGTGGTTTAAACAAAGAAGTACATGTCGAATCTTAGTTAGTGCAGTTGACTACATGTATGAATAAATGATTTCATCATTGGTAAGAGCTTGTGGATTTGAACTAAATGGCATGCCTACATCAGAACACTTGAATGTATTTCCATTACGACCATACAGTATGTTGTGGGGATGGACTGGATGTATCTTCATAGGACCAAAGTAGATTGTTATGACAAAGCCATTTAGTGTTTGGATGACAATGGGGAAGAAAGAACCTTACAAGGTAAGAACAAATAAAACTCAATTAGGATTGTGAAAACTATGAAGGAAAAGAGAAGTCGCAGAAAAGGGTGTGTGTTATTTGCAGTTCACTTTTCTAGTGATAAATGTAACGAGGATGAGAATGCAGAGATATTGAGAAGGTACCCAATTTTATAGAAGTTTCGATATTTGTTTCCAACAAACATTTCAGATATTTCGATTGAGTTGGTACGAGGGGTGGCACTAGCATCAAAGGCACCGTACAGGATTAACACTCCACAGTTAGTAGATCTGAAGTTATAGTTGAATGAAATTCTTACCAAGGGATACATTAGGTCAATTTTATTACGTTGGGGTGCACCAGTATTGTTTGTAAGAACAAGGATGATACTCTCAGGTTATGAATTTATTACATGCATTTGAATAAGGTAACCATCAAGAAAAGATATTCATTGCCGAAGATTGATGATTCGTTTTATCAGTTCAATTGATTAGCATTGTTCTCGAAGATTGATCTGAGACTAGGTTACCATCATGTATGCATTAAATAAGAGGACATATATAATACAACTTTCAGGATTAGGTATGGGCATTATGAGTTTGTTGTAGTTCCATTTCCTTTGACTAATGCTCCATCTACTTTTATGTTCTTGAGGAATAGTGTGTTGCATCCTTATCAGGACAAGTTTGCTATTATATTCATTGATGAAATCTTGATATATTCTAAGAATGAGGAAGAACATGTAGATCAGTTAGCAGTAATATTGAGATTGTTGGGAGAGCATCAGTTGTATACTAAGCTCAATAAATGCAGTTTCTTTCATACAAAAGGTATTCTACTTGGGGAATGTGGTCTCCAAGGAAGGCATAACAATAGATCTAGAGATGACAAGATTTATCATGGAGTGATAATCTCCTAGAAATGTTGATGAGGTAAGATCATTCATGGGACTATAAGGTTACTATAGGAGATTCATCAGGAGCTTATCTCGCATTACATATCCTATCATGTCATTGCAATGAAAAGATAAGAAATTTGAATATAAAGGGGAATGTGCAATGAATTTTGAACAGTTGAAGTAGTTGTTTACAAATTATCCATTGTTAAATATTGCAAATCCGGATAGAGCGTTTGTGGCATGTATATATTCTTGCAAAAGAGGGCTTGGTGGAGTTCCTATGTACCAAGGACATGCAGTATACTATGATTCATGGAAATTGAATGAGCATAAGTAGAATTATCCGACATATGACTCTTAGTCTGCAATAATCATCCATGCATTGAATATGTGGAGGAATTATCTTCCTACCAGGAGGTTTTTACTGGTGAGCGATCAAAATGGGCTGCGATACTTTTTTGATCAATCAAATCTAAATTCCAAGCAAGCTATATGGTTTGTGATGATCAATGAGTTTGAATTCGAGATCAGGTAGATCAAGGGAAAATAGAATAGTTTTTTTGATGCTATTAGTAGGCAGATACTGGTAAATCACATTGCAACTATGAGTTCTTATGGGACATATATACAAGATTAGATCTTATAGGAAGGTTAGAAGAATCACAGGTACAGGGAACTTAGGAATAGGTTACAGAAGAGCATAAGTAGTGCTACAGGTACAGGTACAAATAGTGGTAGAGGTATAGGTACAAGCATAGGTACATGTATAGGTACAAGCATTGGTACATGTATAGGAACGGGCGCATGGGATATGGAATATCATCTCTCAATAGATGGCTTGATCATATTTAGGGAAAAATATATGTACCAGATAATAATGAACTCAAGAATATTATCTTCATATATTTTCACACGAAACTGTATCGAGGTCACCAAGGGTATCAAAAGGCATTTATAGCGGTAAATAAGTTTTATCATTGGCAGAATCTGAAAAAACACATGGCACAATTTGTGGCTAGATGTTTGGATTTCTAGTAGGCAAAGGCAGAGTGTAAAAATCCATGTGGATTACTTCAAACGATTTTGATTCTAGAGTGAAAGTGGGAGGTCATTTACATGGATTTCATCACAGGTTTTCCAAGGACATATAGACAACATGATTCCATCCAAGGAAAATTTTAGGGGCTAATATTCACAAGTGGGCTAATTTTCCATGTTTTTTCCAAAAAAATGATTCTCCAATTTCCATTTTTTCTAAAAGTGACTTGCCCAAATTTTATAGTATAAAATTATCTTATAGTAGAAATCACCAAAATTTTATAGAGATTATATAAATTTATTAGAAATTTGGACATATTTATAAAAATATCACAAAATTTTTTATAGTATACATATTAGGGACTCATAAGATTCGCCAAGTTTTCTAAAATTTAAAATAATTTTCCATCCTTAAAATTTTCCCTGATTCTATCATGGTTGTGGTGGAACGTTTGAATAAGGTAGCACACTTCATTCCTGTAAAGACTAGTATTCAACTCATGATGTGTCACGAATATTCATCAGAGATGTGGTCAAATTTCTTGTTGTTCTGAAGAATATTGTGTCAAATAGGGATGCTAATTTTTCTTTGAGATTTTGGAAAGAGTTATTTGAAATATTGGGTACAGAGTTGGCATTCAGTACAACTTATCATCCACATACATATGGATATATAGATAGGGTCAGCAGGATATTGGAGGACATGTTGAGGATGTATGTGATGCATCAATGGAGGATATTGGAAAACTACCTTCTATTGGTTGAGTTTTCTTACAACAATGGTTATCAGGAGCCACTGAGGATGAGTCTATTTGAGGCATTGTATGGGCGAAGTTGTAATACTCCTATCAGTTGGAGTGATATTGTAAACAGGGAATTGATTGGATTGGACATGTTGGCAGGAATGGAACAGGAAATGTAGGTAAACAATAAGAATTTGAAAGCAACATAAGATAGGTAGAAAATTTATGCAGACCAAAACATGTTGTTTGAGTTTGAAATTGGGGAACATGTGTACTTGTGCATCAAGCCCAAGAAGAGTTCCTTGAGGATTGGATCATGCCCCAAGCTGGAACTGCAGTTTTTTGACCTTTCAATATTCTTGAAAGGATTGGACTAGTAACCTCTCAACTTGCACTTCCTTTGACACTGAAAGTCCATGATGTTTTCCAAGTGTCATTTCTTAAGAAGTATGCTAAATATATTTATCATGTGATTGATTGGTTTGTATTGCAGGTAGAGCCAGATGGATAAATTCAGCCAGAGCCTCAGTGTATATTGTACATAAATATTCTCATTCTCTAGAACCAAGCAATCAAGCAGTTTAAAGGGTAGTGTCAGCGCTTTTGGCCCGATGAAGCTACGTGGGAAATGGCAGATCAAATGTGGGCTATGTATCCTTCTCTATTCATTGGTTGAGAGAATGTTCTTGATATGTATTTTGGTATATGATTTGGTGTTATTTTTTGGTATATGTACATATGTATATGGATGTAACTACCGCCATGAGATAGGTTATAAAAAATCCAATAAGTGGTATGGGTGTCATCTCATTATGGTTGTTATGTTGTTATGTTGTCATGTTGGTTTTCTTATCAATAGGTTGATCATTGTAAATTGCAATGATCTAAGTTACAAATTTCTGTGGGAAATATGTTTTGTTTACAATATTCTTGTTGGTTGTCGGTGTCATTGAACATCGAGGATAGTGTTTCCCCAAGGGGAGGGTTTTTTTACAACCCTGTTGAAAATTCCATGTAATAAAAGTTAATATAAAGGTAAAATAATAACCATGGTTATGGGACATGTATTCCAAGTTTAATGTTGGGAACAAACATCCTAGTGTGGGTGTTCATTTGGTTTATTATGGATAAGGAAATTGAAAAATGCAATGGAAAGGGATTTGGAAACAAAAAGTGGAATTAAATGGAATTTATTTATGAAAATAATGGAAATTAGGAGCAAAGGAAGGTGAAAGGTCACAGGGTGAATGGGAGGAGGAAAATGAATGAAAATAATTGAAAATTGAAGAAAATAGAGGCCTCATCAATAAAAATTCTTATGAGGATCAATTGGTAACTCTTTGTTAGTTCAATTTTGCAGCTCTCTCTCTATTCCCTCTCTCTCACACACTTGGACACTTATAGTTTTCTTTCTTTCACACTCTAGGACACTTATAGTTTTTTTGGAGCACTTCAGCATTAGATTAGGAAAATAAAAGAAGGAAAAGAAGAAGAAAAGATAAAGCAATGAAGAGAAGGATCAAGTGGCTACAACGATATTCTTTGCAAGTATCGAATTGCATGTATGCTTTCATTTATAAATTTTCCATGCATGGTTATGCATGTGTGTTATTGGTTCTCTTGTTGTCACTGACATGGTTTTTTCTAGGTGTGACAATGTTTTCAACTTGGCCTTGCCATTTCTGGATAGCCATGATGTGATGGGGTTCTCATGTTTTGCTTGAATTGTATTTCCGTATGGATTCAAAATGGAATGATATGGATCTCTGAATGGAAAAACACATGGCCTAATGATCCCTGAATCAAATTGTGGATTGTAGTAAATCCATTGCCCTATTAACCCTTGAAATGGACTATGGGTTATTTTAAAGGCATGCATTGTGTGCCTCGGTGGGTCTATGAATCCTTGATAGGTGAATTGTAGGATATATGGTAAAGCCTATAATTTCATGCCCTTAGTCAGGCCAAGTGATCCGGTGGGGATTTCAGTAAATTTTGGAGGGTTGAGTCTCGATCAAGCCTAGGAATCCTCAACCAACAAATTTCAGGATATACGGTAAAGCGTAGAGACCATATTATTGATTATGTCCTAGTGATCCATGAATTAGACTATGTATTCTGGTAAATCATAGACACTAGTAGACAATAAAATTCCTCATGGTGTAGGTGGATAAATCTTGTGGCGTCCATGCCTTTTTAGGGCCTCGTGATCTAGTGAGGATTGAGGTAAAGCTTATTTATATTGATGAGAGTGAGGCGGTTTAGCCTCAGGAAGCCCTCATTTATTTTTTTATGAGTCCCACATTCATGCTTAGAATATGGAACAAGGGTGATTGGCTGAAAGAAATTTTTGGTTCAACCAATCTATGGTTAGGTGGTAAGTGGAAGTCCCAAATTGGGTTGGATTTTGTATTCATTAATACGGGTTCCTTCTCCTTCACATTTCATGTGTAAACGTATTAGTTCATATGTGGAATTTATGGAAATTATGGTTCTTGTATCCTTGTAATATCTTTTCTTTATACGTTGGTTATGAGCATGTTTTTTGATAGTAATGATGTATGGATCTCATTATGTTTTTATTTATAAATGAATGAAAAATTAATATATCACCTAATAGATGATAATGAAGCTAATGTGATAAAGCATCAATTATTCTTAGTGATAATCAGATATGTATCAGACCCCTATGCTCGGATATGTTATTATGACCCTTAGAATGCATATTTGTGACATGTTTGATGAAATGCCTGGCATGTCTAGTAGGGTCCATCCATGTCATTGATCAAATGTTTGCATTTTTACCTTTGTTTTAGTGTTATTTATAATTTCTGGAGATTTCATGAAGTTTTTGGAAATGGCCTAATTCCTAGCCCTGAAAAAGTGTCACAAAATATGGGGTAGCTCGCACGAAACTAACTGAAAAATTCCATAGTTGCTAGCTTGCCCTTACTGTGGAAGAAAATAGAGGCATACAATAGCATGCATGACCTTTCAAGGGACCCAATGGGGAGTTATACTAGAAAAAAGCTAAGTTCCTTCACGGGTTGGTCACCTGGAAAGGTTGGTTGGATCATGGAGGTTCTATAGTATGTGTGGAAGGTCAGTTTGGTTTTTTTTTTTTGGTTCCAATTCCTTAGATGTACATGGGGAGCTAATTCAAATTATAGTAGCCTCTCTTCGCAAGTTGACCCTGGTGGACCAGGTAGCTTGGGTAAATGTGGGAGGAAGGTGTTACAACATTCCTGTAGTCTCAACTAAATCCCTTTTCCACTGCTCTGGGCCCATTTTATTGATTCAATGAAATATACAGGAAAATGTTTACAAATAAACCCCTTGGCTCGAAATTTGAGGCTTTGCCACATCATCAGCTTACACCATGCCAACATCATTTGTACCACATGGCACCTTCTGTATGGTGGAGTGTGTGCCCTAAATTTGGCGCATTAGGCCACCCAAAAAAAAGTTGAATATGCCTACCACATGTATTTTTACTGCTACGCCATGCTGACGTCATTTACCACAATGTTTATAAATCATCACAAATAGAAAATAAATTATTCCATATGTTTTGTTGTACCATGTCCCACATAGGTTGGGGGTTGGGATTCAAGGCTTTTCTCTCCTGATATACTTTTTTTACACAACCTGGCCTTCAACTGGTCCCGACCACCAGCTAGTCTTAACTAAGAGCTGGTCCCACACAGGTCGGGTATCGAGGGGGTTGGGTTGTTCTCATATAAATATCGCTACGGGGCCCCGACCTCCCGCTAGGCCTAACTTTCGACTACGCTCGACCTTGATTTAAAATCTTTCTATGTCCTGAGGAATGAACTTTTCTATCTACAAAATTCAACTATTTGTAACTCCCAATCCACAAGGCCTTTTCTAGACTTCAATATACCAATGGAAATATTTTTTAGAGAACTATTCAATGAAGTATTTTAAATATACATTTGAGCTGGTCTCCTGAGGCATAATTTCCTCCAAATATTGGGACTAATATACACCATAGTCATATGTTTATGGCTTCTCCACTAAGCCTGCTACAATGATTATTCTCCATAGAAAAATGTAGAAACCATAGGACTCCCCTTGAACAACATTCTCATTAATGCTAACATATATTGCCTCTGACTATAGTGATATTTTTATGACTTCTCTACTAAGGCTGCTACTATGGTAATTCTCCACAGAACACTGGAGCAGCCATGGGACACCCCTTGAACAACATTCTCATTAATGCTAACATTTTCTGCATCTGACTTGAATAAGCATCTGGTTGAAATCAATTCCATCATACTAAGTGCCGCCAATAATTCATACAATTCCAATTGTCTAACAATATCCCCCCTTGGAATTGCTGGCAGCTAGGTAAGCTGCCCCTAAAACTAGGAATGATATTCTTCAACATTGTTCTTCTCCTGAGCACCAACAATATTCTCCCCAGTTAGCATAAATGGAAAAACATGCTCTTGAAAACCCCCCTAAACCACTACAGCTTACCCTTCAATTGATCCCACTTGTTGAGTAGTTTCCAACATACATTATGATTGAGTCGTTTGGGAGTAGGAGTCACAACCCCTATCTATCATTGAAGATACTCAAAGGGTTCTCTTCTAAGTGGATTAATAAATATGCTTGCAAGTTTTTCTTTATTGGCCACATATTCAAGTTGAATAAAACTAGTTGTGACTTGTTCTCTTAATAAATGCAAATTTATAGGGATGTGCTTGGTCTTTGACTACATTAAAGGATTCTTAGAGATATTGATCGCACTAGTATTATCACACATGATTGGAATGGGATCAGTCACCTCTACCTTAATTTCCTTCAAGGTCTGCTTCATCCATATAATTTGCGAGTAAAAAGTGGTAGATTCAATATAATATGCTTGAACAGTTGATAGAGAGATGTATTCTTGTTTATTGTTGACCTAGGATAGAAAGAAGTTTCCCAAAAATAATTCTACACTAGAGGTTTTGTTCTTATCATAAATATTTCTTTCCCTATCAACATCAATACAGGCCTTCAATTTAAACTATTCGCTTCCATCATATCACAACCCATAACCTACTATCCCTTGTAGGTATTTTAAAATCCTTTTTAGAGCAATGTCATCAATTTCATGGGGACAGACTTGAAATTTGACACAAGATCCATTGCTTGCATGATGTCTAGTCTTGATGTTGTGATATACAATATACTTCCTATCATTGATCTTTATACAATTTTATTTACCAACGCTATCTCATCTTCTTTGCATAAGTTACAACCTATAATCATGGGAGTTTTAACTGACTTGCAATCTTCGAGTCCAAATTTATTTAGAGTTCCTTGTAGGTATTTGCATTGGGAGACAAACACCCATGATTTTTACTGAGAACTTTGCAATCCTAAGAAAAAGGAAAATTCTCATATCTTTGACATCTTAAAATTTCTCTTCATACATTTTGCAAATTTATTTCCCAAGTGTTCCAGATCACTACCAAATATTATTTCGTCCACATATACTACCACAATTAGTTTATGATCATCTTAATATTTTATATACATATTTATGTCTACAATTCCCTTATTCAAGTCTTTTTGTTGAAGGAATCAATCCAATATTGAATACCAGGCTCTGGGGGTATTTTTTATTCCATATAATACCTTTTTTCAGTTTTCACATGAACCCTTCATCTTCAGTGGGCATGAATCCCTCTAGCTTCTAAATATAATCTTCTTCTTCCAAATATCCATTGAGAAAAACTAGATTCACATCCATATTATATACCTTGATGTTTTTATGGCTGGAAAAGGCAAGAAACATTCTAATGGATCCAGTCTAACAACTGGTGAAAATTTTTCCTTGAAATCAATCCCCTCTATCTGGACATACTAGATTAATAGATAATTGTTCATGATTACTTGACCCTTCTTGTTTAGCTTATTTTTAAATACCCCTTTTTTTCCTATGACATTTTTCTCTTTGTGTCTTTGAACAAGCTCCCAAGTGTGATTATTCTCAATTTGGTCATGCTATTAATTCATATCTCTCATCCACTACTTTTCCTCACTATCCTGACCGAGAGCCTTAGGCACAACCTGAGAGAGAAAATAAATATTTTCAAAACATGGGTTGCCAACAAATTTTCTCCTGGTATAAACCCCATGTATTTCATCTCCAATAATTTTTCTCTTAGGATGCTCCTTGTCTACATAGTTGGACGGTGTTTTGGGCCTTGGATTTGTGCTTGTTTCAATTTCCTCATTATCTAACTCTATTTATTCATGGTCTAATGTCATGATGTCTAAAATATCTTCTTGACATGAGTTCATGTTTCCTTTGGAGGACTTAGATTGTGGTTCTATTTCATCTATTACTACATAAATGTATTCTTCAAACCTATTTTTTATTTTTTTGTGGCACTTGTATCCTTTACCTCGAGCAAAGTAACTTAGAAATATACACTCATCAGTGTGTGAATCAAAATTTCTAGGAATTTTATCATTACTTTTGATAAAGAATTTTCTCCCAAACACACAATAGTGTTTTAATGATGCATGTCTTCCCTTCCACAAATCATAGGGAGTTTAATCACTATTAGGCCTGAGTTTTGTTTTGTTTGATAGGTACACTACAACTTGTGATGCTTCTCCCCAATAGGTGTGAGGTACATCTACTTCATCTATCATATATCTAGCCATATATTGGATTGTTATGTTATTTCTCTCAACTACTCCATTAAGCTTTGGAGTTATAGCCACAAATTATTGCCTCCTTATGCCATGCTCTTCACAGAATTCTTCAAAATCCCTTGAAGTATATTCTCCTCCTTTGTCTAATCTTAAGCATTTGATATTTATATCTTTCTCATTTTACATTTGAGCTTTAAACTTTAAAAAAAATTTAAACGCTTGTGATTTTTCTCTTAAGAGCACGATCCAAGTGGCCCTGGTAAAATCATCAATAAGAAACATAAAATACCTCTATCCTCTTTAGCCTTTTTCCCTAGTTGGGATGAAAATATCTATGTGAATTAGCTCCATTATTCTAAATGAAGAGAAATATTTTGTCTTGAAATGAGTCCTAGTCTTCTTACCAAATTGACATGATTTTCAAACAGAATTATCAGGCCTTGGCAGTCTTGGAAACCCTCTCACAACTTCTACCTTGTCGATTCTTATTACACTGTCAAAATTCATATGAAAATTTCTTCTATGCAATAACATAGTTTGATTTTTCCTGCTCAGGTAGAAGCTTAATCTAGAATCATCAAACACATATACATTATTGTGGGTTCTGACTACCTTTCCAACCAAATTTTCATTCTTTTCATGTCAAATCTCACAATATTTGGATAAAAAGGTCACATTATAGCCATTATCACAAATTTGGCATATACAAAGCGAGTTGTTCTTGAGACATTATACATACAACACATTATGGGCTTTAGTCTTTCATCAAGGTTGATTATGTCCTTATCCTTTATTCCTGTTTGGGCTTTGTTCCAAAGGAGACAATTTTACCTTTGCCCTTTTCTTTTAGCGACATGAATTTTCTCTTATCCCTTGTCATACGCTTAGAACAACCACTCTCTACCTACCATCTATTTTCCCGATTATGTGCCGACATAGCAAGTACACATTTCATGGTCTTTCAATATTTTTGTTTCCAATCCTCCTTTTCCTTTTGAAAATACCACTACCAAGTGTAACGAGATTTATATGGGTACTCAAATTTACTACTGCATTCAGTCGGCTTGTTCCCAAAATTATTACAATTGAAGCATTCAACATCATTCATTAGGGGAGAGAAGGGACTTTGATATTTGATAGGAGAGTTTTGAGATCTAAAATTATGATACTTATTATACCTAGAATTTTCATATCTTTCAACTTTGATCCTTCTACAATTAGCAACCTTATGTCCAAATATGCGACATTTATAAAAATGACCATAAAATAAAGGATAGCACCTGAAGTTTGAAATTTCATGAGTTTGTGCATGAATATACCTATGTTGTCTAGCTGATTGATTCATTCTCCATTGGTATGGCTCCTTACTATGGTTGGATTTATTATTCCAGTGATGGCCTCCTATCTGTCTTCCTACCATTTTTCTTCATTGGTTATTTCTTAATGCATCTTTGCATAGCTAGGAGGTTCCTCAAATCCTGCGAACTTGAAGTTCATCTTTCCCATAGAGGATTCTTATGGTCTAGAAAGTCCCAGGCCATTTTTTTACTGAAGACCTTTGAATGTTTAGGATCCAATCTAATTTTCTTGTTCCCTCTGCAAATGGTCTCCAATCTCTCAATATTTTTTCTCAGAGAGACAACCTCTGCCTCAAGACTCTAACATTTTTCTTCCCATTCATGGATCAAATCATTGAGAACTTCTTGTTTTCATTTTCTTCTTCTAATTTGAATTTCAAGGAAAAAATTTCATCTTTTCATGGACTTGAGATTATTTTCCTCTTTACCTTGAACAAATCTTGTTTTAGATGATTTTTCTCTTCTTCTAGCTTCTCAGGTGTTCCTCATTTTTCTTATAGTAGAAGAGATATATTATATTTTCCTTTAATAGATTCTTCTAGTTTTTCCTTGATAAAAAATTTCCTGATTGTCTGAGTTGTACATACCTTATTCAACATGTTGCAACTATTATTTTATAACCCTGTTCTTTTTCCTAGCCTTCTTTACTCATCAAGAGCATTCATGAGTTCCCCTTCAAAGTACACCACTACTACTTGTTCTTCTTCCCCTTTAGAGTGAGTAATATTTTGCTTCTTGGAATATCCTCCAAATTCCATGAGTAAATACTCATTTGAATCATCCTATGAAGAGTTCTCACTATCTAACTTTGGTACTGAGTTATCCTCTTTGGAGTAGAGGCAATTGTTTCTTAAAGAACTTCTTCTTCTTCTAATGTTTTTGAGATTTGTTTCCAAATTATTTATCATCTTCCTTTTCTTTCCTTTTCTTGTAAGGGAATTTGGATGAAAAATTTCATATTCTTCCACAGTCAAAGAATTTATAGGGAAGCTTCCCTTTATACTTTCCTAAACCACACTTTATTTTCTCAGAAAATTGAGCCAACTCTTGATCAAATTCGTAGTTGGAGAAATATTGATGGTATTTGTGCTTGTTGGCCTTCTTGGATACCTTGAACACTGCATCCTTGGCTTCAAACTTCTATTTTCCTACTCTCATCTCATAGGCTATGAGAATACCAAGAAAATAATCTATCTTGAGATTATTTAAATCAAACATCTCTTCAATGACAAATATTTTGGTATTAAATCTCATGGGTAGATATATTAAGGCTTTTTGAACAATTATATCTTTGACTTCATCACCAAGTCCTATAATAATATTAGTTACCTCATCAATTATGAGGAAGTATAGTGATATGATTTCTTATTCACTCATTTCTAGGATTTCAAATCTCATTTTTAAGGTTTGAAGTTTTGATTTATTGACTTTATCATCTCCTTCATGAGTCTAATTAAGCTTCACCCACACTTCGTTGGAAGACTTACAGTGCATAACCTTTATGAGTTCAGATTGGCTAAGGCCAAAGAGAAAAACATTATTAGCTTTAGAATTATTTCCATACAATGTTTTAACATGGTCATCAATGGGAGGGAAATTAGGGACATCATAACCTACTAGTACATATCTACAAACATCTACTCCTAGGGACATAGGATAATATTCCATCCTAAATTTCCAGAATACATAGTTTTTCCCATCAAATACTAGTATCTTTCTTGAGTAAGCATATTGACTCTCTTTCCTAGACATAATTCCTTTGGATATACCTTACAGTGGTTATATTGTTCCTAAAGGAAAACTCACTTTGATACCAATTGTTAAAATAAGGAATTAATGAGAGGGGGGATGAATCAGTAAGAATAAGGTTCTTTAACCTTTAAGTATCTCTTTAACTATTTTCACTACTTTGAGTTAATTTTGAGAGAATTATTACACAATAAAAATAAACAACAAGATACTATATTCTCATGTACACACAATCCATCACATGAGCAACATACGCATATTGACATAAGTCTTTGTACATGGAAACCCAAAGGGAGAAAACAACCAATTTGTTTGTTTTTATGATGTAAGTTAAGCACCTACTTAATTACGTCAATTTTTTTATGAGAACCCACTCACAGGAGGCACCAAAGCCCTTAAGATATTAAGCCACTACTTTCCAAGAGGAACCAACCTCTTATGAATGCAAGAAACTACTTCCTCTAGCCACTTGTTGACAGTGTTGGAAATCCATCAACCAAGGGGTATACCCTATATGAAGTCCCAATTAGAGCTCACAAAGTTTTGAATAGGAGCACCATCTAGATTAACGACTCAATTTCCATGTATTCTTATAGATTTTCTTTGGATCAGCTATGACCAAGAGAGATGAACATTTATGTGCCTTCGAAAAGAAAGTAAGTGATACTGGTGAGTGTTCGGTTGCAAGTCTGTAAAAGTTATTCTAATGTGGAGAGAAATAGTAAAGTGAGCCTCTAAGAGAGAGGTAATAGTACCACACAATTACAAACACAAGATATTTCTAGAATCCCGCATAATATTCCATAAGGATGGGACAATGATAACAACCATTACGACACATTCTCAATAAGACAAGTACTAAAATAACTGAAATAGTTAAACTACCTTAACATAGATGAAAGCAAACATGAAATACAAAAATCTGCAGAATAGTATTAAAAATATTCATAATCCATGCATGAAGAACGTGTTGGCCTTGAAGGCTTCTATTCTTAAGTAAAATTTCCAAGACACATGTATACAATGAACATCACTAACTTCAATAGTGAAGCATTGGAGTCACTCCTTGCTCCCCAAAATACCTAATTTATCTCTCTAATGCCTTGTGGGAGGAGCCAAGGGTGTATATAAAACCAAGAGGTGATGCTTCACCTTCCTTCTGACTCTTTGAATACCCTCGTGATTGTTTGACTTTCTACGACTTTTCGACTTTACATGACTCTTCATATTATGAATGTGTCCTTTGGACTTCCACTTTGAAATACATTTTGAATAGGTAATTACATAATCCACAATAATAATGTGGCATATGATGACTTGTTACAGGAGATTTCATGACATTGCTGGTGTTAGAGTCAGTTTTTGAGTGATCAAAGATATCCCTTATAAGATTTTTCCATGAGGTCATTCATCAATTTTTTTTATTTTTTATTTTTTATTTTATTTTTTTTAATTTTTTTTTTTAATTTTTCAGTTAGTCTTCAACAATAATTTTGGTCACCAAATGAGTCCTATCATGATATATTTATCCTTAATACTATTTCATCTCCATTCAAAGGTCAAAATTCATGTCATTCCATCACATATAGGTCAATTTTAGGGTCTAAAATGCAATGAAAAATATTCAGTTTTATATTATTAAAAAAATGGCAGTAAAATATCCATCTCATCCATAAAGGTCTAGTTGAAGGAGAAAGTCAGTTTTCATAGTCTAAAATAAATTTATGTCATAGAATTTCTATGCTCTATTGCTATATTTCTAAAATAAATGAAAAAAATTCCTAAAAGACATTTTTGAAATTGTATTTTATTAAATTTATATGTTTAATATTTCGAAAATAAATATTTAAACCATAGGTTTTAATCCTATGTGTTATATTTCACCATTGACATTCTCCACTAACATATTCTCCAATACCATCGTGACATGTTATATTCCCGTATTCGCCACTCGTTTATGTCACATCATACCCCTACCCCACATTTCATTCAACTCCACCACGCGTTAATCGTCCCCGATTTAGCCGATCATCCATCACATCATCCTCACATCAAACAACCCATATAAAAATTTGCACCCCCTCATTGTCTGAGAATTAACATGTGGGGGGGGGGTCCGTAAAGAATGGTATTGAAGATTGACCCCCCTGCTACATATCATGAGCAGGTGATTTCACACCCCCACCCCCACCCCCCCATGAAACTAGTTACCTCTTTTCTACCCCTTAGAAATCCTGCTTACCCACTGATTAAAAGCACCACTCCTTCTGTCAATCACGTCATGCCGATGTGGAATCTGAACCATCCAATCAACTTAATTCCCACGGTTACCATAGCTACTAGCCAATTAATTCAATTGCTAACCATGAAGCAATTTACCTGTGCCCTTTTCAAACAGGAAATAAAATTTTTTTCCATAAATTCACCATTGAATGCATGTTTGAAATTTTACTCTTCCTTTTCAATTTTCTTTGCATAGGATTACGAGTTTAAAGATACTACCATAGTTCCAGAGATAAATTTCACCAGTGTTTAAATATTTCCTTTGCAGCTATTTATTTTCTTCCAGTCTGTAGAGTTTTTATTCAGTCTCGGCCTATGTTTTCTATCAGAGAATTGTTTTTTTCTGCCATTAAAAAAGGGCCAACCATGCCTCCGAGGAAAAAACGACCTGAGAAAATAGTAAGTCTGTTATTACATCCTCCAGTTGATTTCCATCACATTCCCTTAGCAAAAAAAGATCACAAAATACATGAAACCTTTTCCGACCTTGAGCTTTTTGAATTATATTGTTGGTTATAAGATAAATACTTAGATAAATCATATGAAATAGGACTATGGGATTCTAATCTCCCGCATTTCATATTTCTTCATACCCATAGTGCCCCAGAGTTTGTTAGGAGATGTAAAACTTGGTATATTCCAAACCAGAGAGCTATTATCGCAACTACAACAGATATTTTAGTGACTATTAATGCCCAAACCATTGTGTTATACGTCAATTTAGGCATCATCCCCCATGAACTGGTCAAACTGGACATCATCCCCAAGACCAATGAAATATGGTCTATCATCCCCTTACATTTCAGTTGATATATGCCCCAAGTGAAGACATTTCATTCATGGCTTCTATTGTGAGATTTCCAAGGTTTCAATTATATGTTATATCACTTATGGACTCACCAATGCAATCTCTAAAATGAATAAATACGTTTTAGTGCCAAATCCTCCATTCAAGGGTCCATTACAATGCACTTCCCGACACTCAAGGGCGCATTCGTCCCCTGGGAGCGGAATTCTCATTGCTTCGGGAATATCCCATGGCCAGTGCCTTCTATAAGAGTCCATATGTGTCAAACTTAAAATCAAAGTGTCCATATAACACCCCTGAACTTTTAAACATGTATTTCCTATTATTATAAATTCATTCATTAAGAAACTACCATTAGTTTCCAAATAAATTGAGCACTCATCCTAATGTTAGGGATGGAATAATTTTGGTAAAGTTATGTTTTTCGATTCTCATGTGATAAGAGAGTGAAAGTATTGATACGTTTCTGGTATGATGTTGGATGTGATGAAGCTGGAATGAATCTGGATAATGTTGAAAACAAATCGGTCCATTGGTTGAAATCTCCCCCTGCTACTCTTTCATAAAGATTATTGTTCATTTTCCCATACATATGTCTCTATTTATTGTGCCATGTATTATTGAATGATGTATGTATTTAATATCTAATCGATTTGATTTGAGTACGATAAGTAGATATCTTTATATTGCATGTTTTTTTTGTTCTCTGTTTGTGTTTGAAGGAATTGATGTGGCGATTTGAGTTGGATTGAGAGTGACAACAACAATGACAGAAGGAGAAGGAGAAGCGATTGAATCACAAGTAGGCTCCTTTACCATTCTATATATTTTCTTGTTTTAGAGAAAGTGATAGTAATTATTTCCTCTGTTATTCTAAGTGACGGAAACCACACTTAGGGAATTTGGTTCATTCATATATCACAATTCCACATAACAAATTGGCGACTCCACTGGGGATTATCCTATCATTCCTGGTGTTTTTGCCTCTGCTTATCCTCAACAATAGCATCTAATTTAAGTTATTAGTTATTTGAATGAATGAATTTCATTAGAAGTGTGTTCTATTGCTTGTTTTTTCAATACCTATTGCGCCCACGCACTGTTGGTCAAGACACAGTACACTGCAGTGCACTGTCTCCCACTCAGGGGTGCTCTGCAATGCACCGTCTCCCCTTAGATACTGCGTTTCCACCTTAGCCAACCAAATTCCATCTAAAAATTTTATTTCTATCATTCTTAGCCAATTTTTTGATGTATTCTCAAATGTATGATACCTCTTAGAGACCAGTAAACTTTCTCAATTCTTCCTCCTTCGAAAAATAAATTTGTTCAATATCTCTTTAGTGTTTTTCTTTATCATTGGAAAATAAAATTCAAAGTATTTCATTTATGCATTAGATCAATTTGTTTTCGAAAATGAAATTGTTGTTTCATTCGTCCTTTCTTGTAGGAAAATTGTAGTTCCATTCCTCATTTTCCGAAAAGAGAAATTGTTGTTTCATTCCTCGTTTCTCAAAGAAGAAAACACTTATTTGATTGATTTATGCATATAGTTTCCTATCTTGCATTCACATTAAGGGAGCTGAAAATAAAAACATGCATGTGCAGATAGTGAATTGTGTGTGTTTCATAGGGACAATTTAGGATAGCTGCATTTTAGTTTGTACTCTTTGTTGTTTGCTCAAAAATTGATCGCTTTTTCCCCTAGTAGCTACGATTTTCATTGAAAAAGCTAAATTGAAAATTTTTCTTATCATTTTAGTTTGATTTTTTTAGTAATTTCCATTACATCACGCGGTGAACCTTGAAGACAAACCTTTTAAACAATATTAACATAAAATTTACATCAATTTACCTAAGAAATCATTGGAACATTAGCGATAACATTTAGAAGGTCTAGGCTAGAGATGTGTTCTAGCGTCGTTAAACATAGAAGTTACCATTAACTTGTCTGTGATACATTCTAAGTGTGATACCTCAATCCATGTACGTAAGTATATCAGAGCTCATCCACGTACCTTTGGGTATATGGGGCGGTGTTCTAGTACAAAAATTATAAGGGGGTCCTCTCATTGTACGATTTCGCATTATACAGTGCTAATACAGACTTGGGCGTCCACGTATGTTCAAGTATATATGGGAGGAAAAATTTATGTTGCTATCGATCCATAGGTAACCAGGTTGGTCATCTTGTAACTTGTGATACACCGAACACAACTTTTAGGGAGATTTCCTACCTGTACTTCTTGGTTCACCAAGAGGTATTCTGTAGTTCATAATTACTTGGTAAAACTTTTTCCTATAATTACCCTTTTATTTTATGTATTTGTTTTGGTCATAAAATAAATTAGTCATCATGGAAGAAGAAAATCTCTTTCCCCATCATTCGCGTAGAAGAGCACTTAATTACCTTTACCACTAGAAGCCATTTCAAGTTGTAAAAGGTGACATCGTTCTACCTAAACTAGTACTATCAGTACCTCTAGTGCGACATCATCCTCACATATACTAAATTTGTCTCGAGTTGTTTCTACAAATATTGGTTCATCTACTGTTGTCGAGATAGGTCCTCATACCTACATGTGGTCACGATCCATCCAATCAGTAAGACCATACCTCCCGAACCCGACGTTGTTTAATTAGAAGTTGATCCTGATCCTCTCATTCTTTTACCAGAACATATAGATCCAGAAGTTGAATAATCATAAGTTTTTCTTATATCAGTCACTCCATAATCAATTGTAGCCATGCAGTCTCCCATATCGTGCAGTCAACCACCTGAAATATACTTCAGGCCTGAAAAAAAAAATCCTTCCACCTGGTTTGATTTCGATTGAAGAAATACCACAAGATGAAAAACTTTCGACTCCAACTCATTTTGGACTAGAGCTTTATCTTTACGAGACTTTTCCTCAATAAACTCACATTTCTTTCTTTGATCATGCGTCAATTCGAGTTCCCATAGATCCTTTAGGGTATACAATGGGTAGTATGACCATGGCTGAGCCAACATCTCTAGTTATACCTTCTGTTACAATTGCGACAACAACTGCTCTTGCTACCCCGTCGATGTTCACCACATCACCAGAGTCACATTTATATGGTGGCCCTTTCATCTCACCTGGTTACCAATATTTATCTGGAGCCTTATCTCGTGCATCCTCAAACCCATGGACTTCACCAATGTCATCATCTGGTATTCTATTTGGTACATCTCTAAACGGTACTAAACGGATTGATCCTTTATATACATCTTTAGTGCAATACGAAGCTAGTCGATTTGGGTATATTCCATCTAGTATCATTTCAACTCGACTCCTAACATCTGGAGAACAATATATTCCATATTATTATACTCCTCATGTTGGGGGCAACCTATGGTCACCCATTTTGATAGTACTCCATCATTCTATGGTCACCCTAATGTTGGAATGATTGTTTGTTAGTGGCAGTCCACTCTACCCATACAACCACAAACGGTTTTGAAACCGTATCAACCGGTTCAACTTGTTGCACCCACATCTAATCCACTTTTTAATAAATATTTAACCCTGTTATAGGCTTAGATTTTTGTACTGCAACCATCTCAGGTGGGTCCCTCAACCCAATACCCTCAAGTATTGGGCCCTCAGGGTCCAACTCCTTCAGCTGGTTTAAAACAACCACCTGTATCTAGAATTATTTATTCACAAGTTGGATTTCCATATTATGGGATGTCACAACCGGGTCCAAGCTATTCTAGATTGGGCTATAATCTTGGTGGACAGACCACTTGGCAGCCACAAGTTCAAATGCCACATCAATCATTCCAGCAACGAATAACTTACCTAGGTTTTTGTCAATAGAATCCTCAACCGTTTGCTTATCAAAACAACCTCTATCTGGGTTACCAGCAAAAAATTCCTTATGTTGGTGCTGAAAGGCCTATTTCCAAACAAATTCCATCATACCCTAGCTATGCTCAACCTGACTTAAATCGACAATTGCCCTTTGTTGCAACTTTAGAATTACCTGATTTAAACTGGCTCACCAAAGATCAAATCATATATGCTCCTTAATGGTCGATGATACCACATAAATTACCCTTGGATATTACTAAGTTCAATGGAAACCATGGAGAAGACCCATCGACACATGATATGACTTATCATTTTTGGTTTTCAACCAAATACTTAAATTATGACTCTGTTCAACTATGTCTTTTCCACCGTACACTCATTGGTACAGCTGCGAAATGGTACATTCAGTTACTAGCAAGAGCTTCATTTGATACTTTCACTGCTTTAGCGACTACCTTTCTGATGCACTTCCAGTTACCCATATGATATGAAACTGGAACGAAACTCTTGACCAACTTTAAACAAAATAATTCTACTCACATTTCTGATCATATTCGTGAGTGGCGTCGTCATCATAGAATGGTCAAGACATTTGTTCCCGACCAACACCTTGCTATGTGGTTCATTAAGTCCCTATTACCATCTATAACTGAATATGCGGCTAAGGGTTGCGTCGTCACTGAATAGTAGGTTATTTCTCATGCCCAATACTTAGATTTGATTTACACTCATTCCAGCACGCTCTATGAGAAAAGTCCCAACGCGTTGCGATATAATTTTACTTTTCCTTCTCCATCTAAGGATTCTCATGCCAGTGAAGGTATGATAGGTACTGCAACTACTCACCACTCTACTACATCTGATCCTACACCTTTCGAAATTCATGCCATGTCATCTGACAAAGGAAAAACTGACAAGCAACCTAGAAGTAAGAAAAAGGGGAAATCAAAGAAAAAACAAACTTCAACACCACAAAAATGATCATCTGATCAAAGAACTGGAAATCGAAAACCTCGTACCTGTTGTGAAACCAGCTCCAAAAAGAGAAGGAAAGAGATATAAACGCCTTATAAATAAGCCACTTTGAGGGGGAAACCTCCAATACATTACATGAATGAACAATTATTGGATGATACAAATGACAAAAGCTCCTTTCTATATATAGGAGTCCATGGGGCCACAATGTAATCCTAGTGGGCCACAATGTAATCCTAGCCAACCTAACAATAATAATGTAAGGGCACAATAATGACAATATAGGGGTTACAGGGGTACAAAAATAACAATAAGGGGGTTTAGAATAACATAATAAGGGACTACACTATTAATATATGGGCTTAGCATGCCCCTCTCCTTCAAACAAGTGTTGTCCTCAACTCTTGATTATTTCTTGATACTTCTGTATAAAATTCTCATCCTTCCATGTGGAATATTCTACACGAAAGTTCTTCCACTTGGTCAGATACTCTAAAATTGATCGTACTTGTTTATTTCTTGTTTCTGTGACTGCTTCAGAACTTATTTCGATGTGATGTTGATCTTCCTCTTGTTTCATTAGATTCTGCACCAAAGTTAGGTTATCCTTTAAGAGTTGGAGAACTTCTTGTGGATGCTCGATGTGATCTTCCATTGCTTGAACCTTCGAATTTTCTCTTAAAGATGATGTGATGGATGGTGGATGATATCCATAAAGTGCCATAAATGGGGTCACTTTTGCCACAATATGGAAGGAAGTGTTATACCACCATTTAGCGAGAGGTAACCACTTGACCCATTGTGTTTGTTTATTAGATACAAAACAACGAAGATATCCTTCCAAACACTTATTTACTATATCATTTTGACCATTGGATTGAGGATGATAAGATGATCTATGAGCTAATTGAGTACCCAAACAAGAAAATAACTCCGTCCAAAAATTTCCAGTAAAAATGGGATCTCTGTCGCTCACAATAACCCTTGGGTTTCCATGTAGCTTTTGAATTGTGTCCATAAATGTAGTAGCAACTATACTTGCTTTAAATGGATGAGATAATGCACAAAAGTGTGCATACTTGGTAAGTCTATCAACTAGCACCATGATGACACTCTTTCCTTTAGACTTAGGTAAACCTGTGATAAAATCCATTTTAATATCCTCCCAACATTGACTTGGAATGGATAAAGGTTGTAGAAGAACCGAGGTCTTAATTGTCTCAGCTTTATGTTGCTGGCAAACCAAACATTCCGCCACAAAATTTTGAATATCAGATTTAAGGCCATCCCAAAAAAATTCTTTCTTTGCCCTGTGGTAGGTTTTTTAAAATCCTGAGTGTCCTCCTAAAGGAGAAGTGTGCAATTCCAAAAGAATCTTTTGTTTTAGTTTAGAATTCTTACAAAGATATAAGCGATCTTTGTACCATAAGGAATCATTTTTCCAACTAAATGTATCAGATGTACTAGGATCTTGCTACAACTTTTGAATGAGTGCCCACACTTTTTCATCCTTCTTCCATTCATCTCTTGCTTCAATTATCCAATCTAGTTGGATAATAGAAATGGCACAAAGCAATGCTTCCACATCTTCATTATTTCTTGAGAGTGCATTTGCAACAACATTTAGCTTCCCTTTTTTGTAGATTATTTCAAATTCATAACCCAACATCTTTGTGACCCATTTTTGCTGCTCTTCTAAAGATAGTCTTTGTTCCAAAAAGTGTTTAAGACTATCATGATCATTTTTTACCTTGAAGTGTCTTGCCATTAGGTAATTTCGCCATTTCTTTAGTGCATGCAGTATTGCTAACATTTCCTTCTTATAAATAGGTTTTTGTAAATACTTTCCTTTGATTGGATGACTTTCAAAAGCAATGGGTCTTCCTTCTTGCTTTAAAACAGCACCAATTCCATTTCCTGAGGCATCACATTCCACAATAAAGGTTTTTGTCAAGTCTGGCGTAGCTAAGATTAGTGCTAGGCACATTGCCTCTTTACGATGTTCAAAGGCCTTAGTTGCTTCAGGAGTCCATGAAAATACATCTTTCTTCAATAATGTTGTTAGAGGTGCTGCTATTCTCCCATAATTATTAACAAACTTGCGATAATGCCCTGTTAACCCAAGAAATCCTCGCAACTACTTTATGGTTGTGGGTAATTTCCATTCCTTAATGGCTTTAATTTTGTTAGGGTCTACCTTAACACCCTCGTGAGATACAATATGACCCAGATATTCCACCTCTTGTACTCCAAAGAAACATTTGAATGTTTTTGCATATAATTGTTTCTCCTTTTTCTTTTTCATATGTCCTTCTATCTTGACAGTTTGAGGAGTGGTAATTCCTGCCAATGCATTACACGATATGGTCGGACTCATTTCTTCCTCTTCTAGTGTTGGTTCCTGGTGTATATCCTCTTCTTTGTTCATTTTATTCTTCCTCTTCACAATCTATGTAAAATAATTTCTTCTCAACACACTTATGACCTTTAGTGTATTTTCTATCACAACTGTAGCAAAGCTCTTTTGCTCTTTTTTCTTCCAATTGTTGTTGTGTCAACCTTGTAGGTTGTGGAAATCTAGGAGTAGCAACATTTCCCTCTTTATAGAAGTGAGTGGTAGGCTACCTTGTCACCATAATTTTACATTCAATTTTTCTTGCCAACCCGAATGCCTTCTCCAATGAATCAGGTTCCAAAACACAAACTTCATGTTGGATGTTATCATTTAAAGTACCTATGAAGAGATCAATCCTGTGTTCCTCTGGAATATCAGTTACCCTTATATTCAATTTTTGGAAGTCCTCAATTTTTTCCCCCACTGAACCCTTTTGTTTGAGATTTATCAATTGGCTAAAGAAGGTGTTGCTCTTTGTATCCTCATAATGTGCTCATTACCCTTTGTAAAATCGACCCCAGGACAATTGTTTCTACAGTGAGCAAAGCCATCGATACCATACAAACTGATTTTTTCTAAATATAAAGTTTAAATGCATACCTTTTTTATGTTTTTCGTATTATTGAGCTCATAATATTGCTCCATTTTTAGTATCCATGTTATCGGATCCTTGCCATCAAACTTCCTCATATCTATATTTGGAATATGGCAGGTATTAAATTCAATATTAGAGTCTATGAAATCATGATTAGCATTTTTTTCTCTCATCATGAGTTTCCTCTACTACCTTTTCACCATCAGGAAGCTTTTCTTGTACCAACTTTTCCAAACATTCAATGTATTCTTTTAAACCATTCTTCATGTATTATGTGTTTCCTTTTAGCTTTTATTCTATACCATCGATCTTAGATTCCATGTCATCCATCTTAGCTTCCATGTCATCCATCTTAGATTCCCTACCCGCTTCCATGCCATCTATCTTAGATTCCACACTTTTCTTCAAACCATCCATCTTAGTTTCCACACCTTTCTTCAAAACTTCCATGTCATTTTTTGTTTCTCTTTGCGAGAGCGAAATTTATTGCACTTGCTCTTGTAATTTTGATATGTCATGTTGCCATTATTCGTCTTCATGAGTCATAGTAAAGCCTTCTAAAGGCTTAATGGGTGTTAAATTATTTTTAGGGGCCATTTTAGAAACCAATACTGATATCTATTCTACAATATGCCCTTGAATCAATTCAACTTGATTCTTCAAACAAGACTTATGCAATTCGGGAAAAAAATACACACCTTTTACTTGCTTTTGCAGAGCTCTATAATGAAATTGAATTATCTCTATAATTGCAGATCCTCAATATATAAAATTTAGACCTGTAGTAGCCCTATGAATTTTCTTTCAAATGCCACATGTCTAATCTGATCTAGATTCTTCAAGACAAAGTTATGTCCAATCTCCCACAATGACCCAATTTTGGACTGGTTCAGTAGAGCAAACTTGTATGAATTGCCACATGTCACTGTTTCCTCCTTTGGCTCTGAAATTGATAGACCGAAAACTAAAGTTTGTGTGCTTGTGGCCACTTTTTATAGCATTCCAATCCGATGATCAGAGAGAGCGCTATGAATAGTTTCCCACGATCACCTCTTTGAGATGAAATTCAGAAGCCCGAAAAAGCCCTAACTTCCACAAATAATATCTCCAAAAATGTTGTGAACCAATATCTGAAATTTTGCGATGATGTTCCTCAGAATTTTGGCTTCACACTCTAAAAATTTTAGCTTCTTAACCTTCGTAGAAAAAAAGTTATTATGAAAATACCACGATGACCTGTTTAGGTTAAATTCAGGAGCCTGCAAAATGACCTAGCTTGCACAAATCAAATCACCGAAAATATTGCGAACCAAGATCTAAAATTTTGCGACCATGTTCCTCCAGATTTTGGCTTCACACTCTAAAAATTTCTGATTCTGAACCTTCGTAGAAAAAATTTATAACGAAAATTCCAAGATGACCTATTTGGAGCAGTGAAACCCTAGAATCTCAAAGCTCTAATACCAAATGTTGTGAAAACAGCTCCAAAAATAGAAGAAAAGAGATATCAATGCCTTAGAAATAAGCCACGTTGAGGGGGAAACCTCCAAGAATATTACATGAATCAACAATTCTTGGATGATACAAATGACAAAACCTCCTTTCTATATATAGGAGTCCATGGGGCCACAATTTAATCCTAGTGGGCCATAATGTAATCCTAGATGACCTAACAATAATAATGTCAGGGCACAATAATGACAATATAGGGGTTACAGGGGTACAAAAATAACAATAAGGGGGTTTATACTAACATAATAAGGCACTACATTATTAATATAGGGGCTTAACAGTACCCTTGCATAATCTGTAATGAGGAGCACTTTGTTCGAGACTGTCCTCACCATGTCGAAGTCTCAAAATTGATTAAGACCTCACATGCATTCGTTGTGTTATAGATCCATTTCCAAATCCAGACACAAATTTGGTTGCTACGGATCCAACTTCTAGTTGCCATGTTCTTATGCTATCTTTCACAAAACCAACAAATGATGTTTTGGTGTCAATTTGACATAAATATTATGGTAGTTGGGCTACTGATCAACCTACTACCTCAACCATGAATCCATATATGAAATATATTCCACCAACTGCTATCCCTGAGTTAAAAATTAAGCTACTGAAGGGAGTAGTTCATAAATTGACGTTCAATCCTCGAGCCCAAGTTACTCAAAATTATAATATAGTTGAAGATTTGGTTCAATCCCCTTCAGCTATGTTGACACTTGAGGTACTTCAAAATTTTCTCTCCTAGAAATAGGCTTTGTTATTGGAAATTGGTGGAATCGATCCAAGATATTCCAATCTTGTAGGTCTTTAATCATATGGGCTATGTGCCGCAATTAACATCAGAATTGGCATTCTCCATCGAAGTAAATTTTCTCAATCACCTCATTCGTCGTACTATTATTGATGAGGGAGAATCTACCTGCATTATGTCTCTAAACAGCTGGAAGTCACTTGGCTCATTGTGCCTATCTCAATCACCTACGAAGTTGAAATCTTTCAATGGACGTACATATAAGCCTTGCGGTATCATCAATAACTTGCATGTTGAACCAGGGCGAAAAATAGTAACTGTTTAAGTTGAGGTCGTTAACACTTCGACTACAAAATTTTACTCTGTATATTATCAGGAGAGTATATGACTGCGATCATCTATACATATTTTAGAATGATCGCATTTCCTCATAAAGGTGTTATCACAGTCATCAACCAAATGTCCTTCTTTGCCTCCAGTTCCCAAGTAACTAGACTATTTTGGTTAGTTCACACACCCCAACTAGCACTTCAAAACATTGGTGTAGGACTCTTAAAGGATTATTCCCTAATGGGAACCTTTGCATTACTGTCACCTGCGACGTCGATAGAAATTGCAAACATAGAGACCTACTACATGATATATTCCACTCCATCTGGCTTAAGGAATATTATGAGTGATTCTGAAGTTGTTACGTTGGATTAATTTCTGCCACCCAGCCTAATTGAGCTGGAATAGCAATCAATCTACATGGCTTGGCGGCGAATCCGAAATCATCATCGCTAGTCCTTTGGGTTCATCGTTCATTATATTTTGGTACTCCATCTGATCCTTTTTCATCCGCTTTCTTGACTAATGAGAGCATTGTGGAATCCATGATTCCAGAAGGAGAATCATGGGAATATCATCATCATCATTCCCATCTTCAGGATTATGAAGAATATAATATTATTGAACTATATCACCAATCGATCAAAACATTCTTTTCGAATTATTTTCCCATTACTGCAATCAAATCCGAGTGAAATTTATCAAATATTGAAGAAACCATTTCTATTGATATTTCAACCAAACCCGGCATTGTATAAAACATTCATGTCAGCGTGTCTTGTTCTCCATTAGAACTCGAAACATATCGCTCTCTCTTTCATGAATTTCTTGATATATTTGCATGGTCTTATGAGGAAATTACAGGCATAAATACTAGTATCATTAAACACACCTTTAAATTTATCCTAATGTTAGGCCAGTATGTCAATGCCTTCATCCTATTCAGACGAAGAAGGATGTTGGCATTAAAATTGAAGTTGAAAATTTTAAGGTAGTCGTGTTTCATTTACCCTGTCGCTAACTCATCGGAGGTCCAATATTGTCTCGTTAAGAAGAAACAAGGGGACAGTATCGAGTGCATCGATTATTGTGTTGCCAATCTTGTCATTCAAAAGAAAACTATCCTACTCCATTTATCAACCAGATTATTGATGATTGTGCTGGATGTGAAATCTTTTCATTCATCGATGGATTTTTTGGCTACAATCAAATCAATATCTACCCAAAAGACCAATCTAAGACAACATTCATCTGTCCCTAGGGCACGTTCGCTTATCGAAAACTCCCATTTGGTCTAAATAACCTGGGGAAACCTTTCAGAGATCAATGGATTATGATTTCAATGACATCAAGCACATTTTTCAACCTTATCTAGACAATTTACCCGCACATTCATGAAATTGGACTGATCAACCAATGCATTTGAGAGCCATCTTTTTACGATGCCGACACTACAAAATATGCCTCAATCCACATAAATGTGTGTTTTGTGTTGGGTCTGGTTGTTGGCTTGGATTTTTAGTCTCAAAAGAAGGAATTTGAATCGACCCATTGAAGGTCTAGGCCATTCTTGATTTTCTTGCGCCATCAAATTTACTTCAGATACAGAAACTTCAAGGAAATTCTAACTTCATAAGGAGGTTCATACCCAACTACGCTGAAATGGCTAAAGGATTTACTCAACTCTTGAAAAATGGGGTTCCCTTCCATTGGGACCAAGTTGCGCAAGCTTCTTTTGATCCTGTCAAGGATCCTCTTGTCTAGGCGTCATTTATGTATCCCCCCAATTATCAGAATGATTATTTCTTATATATCGCCGCAACTGATATGACCATTGCTACGGTTTTTTGTCCAAGTAGAAAATGGGATAGAACATCCGATCTGTTATTTGAGTCATAATATCAATGATATAAAAAAGTGGAAGTATTCATACGTCGTAAAGCTCACTCTCAAGTACCAAGTCTAGCTATCCAAAAAAATTTCCATTATATCCTGTTCTAGAATACCATTGTCATTTCAGATTGCATCCCCATCAGTGATATTCTTTCACATAAATTGCTAGGGGGGGGGGGGGGATATTGAAAATGGATTGTCATTTTACATGAATTTGATTTGGAATTCATCAAATTCAAGTCAAAGAAGTCTTTAGTTTTGGTTGAGTTTATTTGCGAGCTTCCCTCTTATAGTAATTTACTACACCAGAACCATCTATTCCTAATTAGTCTTTGTTTATGTTCATATCATCTGATCCTTGGTATGGGGATTTTATCATTTATCTCCAAACCCATAATTTTTGGCCTGATACCTCTCACTCTCAACAGTGACATATTCGATACCAAGCCAAATATTATCTTATATTTGGAAATACACTTTATCATCGTGGTGTCAATATGATTTTCAGGAGGTGCCTCACTTATGAGGAGGCTGAGAAGGTTTTAAATGATTGTCATGTTGGGGCTTGTGGTGGACACTTATCTGGATATGCTACCACACAGAACATACTCCGCACTAGTTACTTTTGACCTACCATATTTTGTGACTGCATCCTCATGGTCATAAGTTGTCATGCATGCCAGATTTTTTTATCATAAAATATGCAAACTGCTAGCACCTATGCATCTTGTTATCATTGTGGGACCATTTGAAAAATGGGGCATTGACTTCATGACCTGCAACCCTCATTCGTCTGGGGGGCATGGTTATATTATTTTCGCAATAGACTAAATTACCCAGTGGATCGAAGCAATGCCTACATTCAATAGCACAGGCGACACAACTACATTATTATTTCTCAATCATGTCATTTCACAGTTTGGTGTTCCACAGGCTATAGTCACAGATCATGGTAATAATTTTCACAATCACATGATAAATGAGTTGGCTACCAAATGAGGATTGTCCCATGATAGTTCTACTGCTTAGTATCCAAAATTCAATGGACAAGTTGAGGATATTAATAATATTCTTAAATGGATGCTTCAACTAATGATAGGAGTTCATAAATGAAATTGGCATTTGATCTTGTACTCGGCTTTGTGGGCATAGCGAACCTCGGTGAGAAACGCAATCAGATTTACCACCTTTCAATTGGTGTATGTCTTGGAATCTATCTTTCCTATCCAATGTGAAACATCATTGTTAAAACTCGTTATTGACTTGTTACCTGACACTTCTACTGAAGAAGCGTGTCTTTTTAGCCTCATCCATTTTGATGAAACATGTCATGAATCCGCATTGGCCAACGAAGCGCATAAGAAATTTATAAAGGCACAATATGACAAGCATGTCCAACCTCGCATATTCTCAAAGGGTGACCTAGTCTTACTTTATGATCAGGAAGCTGATGTAATAGGTATAAGAAAAGTTGAGCCGTTATGGCATGGCCCCTATACTCTCAAAATATTTCTTACTAAGGGCACCTATGAGTTGGTAGATTATGATGGACTTCCATTGGCACGACCCCGAAATGGGTTGTATCTCAAACGTTACTATAAGTTTCAAGTTACTAAGTTGCTTAGAGGTCATCAAACATCTGATATGGTTAACTTGAGTGATGATCATCCTAAGCTTCTTTTTGGTCCTTCTATTGATAGTGAAGTTCCTCCCTTTTATTTAAGTCTCAAGATCCATGATTTCATTCTTCACAATGCAATTCTTGCCTCTGGAGCATCCCACAACTTTATGCCTAAAGCTAATATGGACAAGTTAGGACTAGACATAACAAGACCTCTATTCATTTAATTCAGGGAGGGTAAAATGTCTTGGTCTTATCAAGGATTTAGTGGTCTCATTAGAATAAATTCAAGCCAAGAATGTCCTCATGGATGTTTTTGTGGCTAATACTCCACCTAGGTATGGAATGTTACTTTCTAGATCATGGGGAGCAAAGCTTAAAGGGACATTGCAGCTTGAATTTTCATATGAAACAATTCCTGTTTTTGGACAATTCAGAAAGCTATACAGAGAAATCAAGATGAAGTATATGATCATTACAAGAGAAAGGCCTAACAATAATCCCATTCATGTTGTACATACATATTTAGAGTCTTTTATTTTGTTCAATTGAAGAAAAAAAAATATTACATTTTGTTTTATAATTAGCAGAGACATAATTTTGTAAATTAGTGCCAAGCAGTTTGGAATTGAAGACATCTACTCAAGAAGAAAATAAGAAAACAATACAAAAAAGAGAAATTTTGGATATAACAGAGGTATCTCAAATAGAAAATAAAAATCAATCATTTTATTTACACCTTCGAGATGAAGAAAATAGTCTTTGGACTATGGATTTTGATGGAGCCATGGGAAAAGAAGGTGATGGTATTGGAATATGGATTCACAGCCCAATTAATCAATCATTGAATATCCCTCCAAATGTTAGAATGTCTTCCTACAAACTAGCATTTGACTGCACAAATAATGAAGCTGAATATGAAGCCTTAATAGTTGATCTAAATTTTTTGAAAAAGCTTGGTGCAAAGAAATTTTCTGTTTATGGTGACTCCGAGTTAGTTATCAAGCAAGTTAAAGGAGAGCACCAAGCCAAACATCCCAGAATGAGAGCTTACAAAAATGCGGTCCTAGATATCCTCAAAACATTTCCGGAATATATTGTCATTAATTCCTAGAAACAACAATGTTATTGCTGATTCTCAGGCTACTTCTGTAAGTATGTTCAAAATTCCTCTGTATCCAAACAAAAAATATGAAATAAATGTCAAACACCTCCCTATTGTCCCTAACAATGTTCAATATTGGCAACTATTTCAAAATGATGAGCAAATCAATAACTTCTTGCAAATAGAAGAAGAATTCATAAATGCCCAAATAGATGACTAATAAATTCATGATACGTATATGCAAGTGGTACAAATTTTAAGGATAATTATATTCCTAGAGGTCTGGTACCTTGGAAATATTTTTTAATTTAATGATGTTGCAAGGAAACCTACTATGTCACCACCATAGGTGGGAGTGGAAGATCTAAATCTTGACACTTCAGAAAAGCCAAAGATGATGCAAATTTAAAAATTTTGAGTCCAAAAATGAAAGCTAAGTATGCATTACTTATGTCTCAATTTTTAGATGTATTTTCTTGGGAATATTTAGATTTGAAGTTTTATGATAAAATTATTATTCAACACACTATTCCTTTGAAGCTAGATCAAAAACCATTTCGCCACATTAGGGGAATTTTGAGGTCTAAAATGGGCCTCATAAGAAAAATGTGCAACAAAAATAAACTTTATAACAACCAATAGGATTCAAGATGATGATGTCATCCATAATGGATGATTCACCATTTTTGGAGTAAAAAAGTAAAAATATTAAAAAATAATAAAATAATAAAACTACTTTTTCAACTCGTATTTTAAACTTATCTCCCAAAATTTTTACTCAAATTTCGAGCGGGAGTACTCATTGGATGCGGAATTTAATTCCTCATCCAAGGAGTACTCCCGCTCGAAATTTGAGTAAAAACTTTGGGAGATAAGTTGAAAATATGAATTGAAAAAGTAGTTTTTTCATTTTTCCCTCTAAAATTTGATGATGTCATCAAATCTTATTAGATTTTTTCCACTATTATTTTATAATTTCCTTAGGAGGCCCATTTTAGACCTCAAAATTCCCCTAATGAAAGCTTCGAAGGATGAATCCTAAATTTTTTCCTTCTATTCAGAAGGAAGTAAACAGATTATTCATTACTGGAATAATAGATCCTAATCTTTGCTCTGACTGGATGTCTAATCTAGTACCTATGAGAAATAAGACATGAGAATTAATATTGTGCATTGATTTTAGAAATCCAAACAAAGTATCCCTAAAATACAATTATCCACTACAAAAAAATGGATCACATTCTGCAAAGAGTAGTTGGATCATCTAGACTTTATTTGTTAGATGAATACTCACGATATAATTGGGTTCTTTTCCACCCAGATGATCAAGAAAAATACATTTTTCACCACACCTTGGGGTCCTTTCATGTATGCCAAAATTCCTTTTGGTTTGAAGAATGCATGAGGAACTTTTCAAAGAGCAATGGACATTTCTTCTGCCAACGAAAATGATTTGTTTTTGGTTATTCACATTGATTATATCACTTTTTTCTCAAAGACAGATGAACATCATTTACAACATTTAAAGACAGTCTTTGAAAAGTGAAGAAAGTTTGGTATTTCATTAAATCCAAAGAAGAGCCTCTTTGCTATGGAAGAAGGAAAATTTCTAGGGCATATTATATCTAAAGATGGCATAAGAGTAGATCCTTCAAGGATTGAAGCAATTAAGAATTTAGATTATCAAGGAGAAAAAAAGGAGATACAATATTTCAATGGTAAAATTATTTTTTGAGAAGATTTGTTTCCAATCTTGCTGAACATTCAAGGTAGATTACTGATATGTTGAAGAAATATAGTGAAGTAAAATGGTCTGAGGAGGCAAATAGGTTATTTAATCAAATCAAATTAGCTCTATCTCATGCTCCTATTCTCATTAGCCTTGACTATAGACTTGATTTTATTATTTTTTCATTTTCTTCAGAGCATACACCTGCAGTTGTTTTAATGCGGAAGAAAAATCAAAATACAGAAGAGCCTATTCCTTTCTTTTGCAGAAAAATAATAGATGATGCTTTAAAGTAAAATATTATTAAGAAAAAAGCTTTAGCTTTAGTCAAAGCACTGAAATATTTCAGAGTGTATATTTTATATTCTCATTTCATTGCTTATATGTCAAATGTTGTTGTTAAATAATTACTTACAAAAAATGATCTAGAAGGTCGTAGAGGAAAATGAATTGTAGCTTTAGTAGAGTATGATTTGGATACTAATCCCACAAAATTAATCAAAGGACAAGGCCTAGAAAAGCTGATGGCAGATTCCAATCTTCATGTCTTCGATATAAACTTCATTGCTGCAATGTGTGATGAACAAACTGCTGAAACATTACCTGAGATAGGTGAGATATTTTCTTTGTTCCCTTGGTATGCTGATATTGTATATATTTTGCAACATCTGAGTCCTCCTTCTAACATGCCAAATAGTAAAGTAAGATCACTAAAATTAAAAGAACTGAAATATTGCATTCTGAATGGTGTCTTATATTGGAAAGATCCTGGTGGGATATTGCTGAATTGTTTAGTTGATGGTGAAGTTGAGAAAGGCATGAATAAATTTCATAAGGGTGACTGTGGAGGCCATTTTTATTAGAAAACCACAGAAAATAATATCTTGAGAGTAGGTTTCTATTGGCCCATCTTATTTTCATATGTTTATAAAACAATTAATAGTTATCCTGAGTGTCAGATATTTCAAGAAAAAAGGAAACTTTTACTTTTTCATCTTAAAAAAATTGAAGTCCAAGCATCATGCCAGCAATGGGGATTTGATTTTATTGGTGAAATTCATCCTCCATATTCATCTCAACACAAATGGATTCACACTGCTACAGATTATTTTACCAAATGGAATGAGGCTATTCCTACTAGGCAAGCAACTGATTCTGTTATCATTCAGTTTCTTGAAAATAATATTTTGTTAAGATTTGACTGTCCATACAAGATTATTACTGATAATGCAGTTGCTTTCAAATCCAAGAAGTTGATTGATTTCTTTGATAAATATCACATTAGACTTGGTCATTCTACTGCATATTATCCTCAGGGAAATGAACTTGCAGAATCATCTAATAAGTATTTGGTGAATATTATCAAGAAGATGTTGCATGAAAACAAAAGTAATTGGCACAAGAAACTTACAAATGCTATGTGGGATGATAGAGTGAGCACAAAAAAATCAGTCAAAATGTTTTTAGCTTGTTTATGGAATTGATATTGTTTTCCCTACTTCTTTGGTTATTAAAGTAATGTAGATTTTGCAGGAGGTTGACAATGAGCATATTGAAATTCAAAGAAGGATAAACTAGATGATACATTTGCAACAATCAAGAGATGATTTTTTCAGCAATACTTCAAAGTTGCATGATAGAAAAAATATTTTTGACATAAAACAAAGGTTGATGACTTCAAAATTGGAGATATTGTTCTATGATGGGATGCTAGAAATGAAGAAAAGGGCAAGCATGGGAAATTTGAAAATATTTTGGAAAGGTCATTACAATATTGTAGCATTCAGAGGAAACAAATCACTTTTGCTAGAAGATGTTGAAGGACATGAAGTGTTGGGAGGACCTATCAATGGTAGGTTTCTAAAGCGCTATGTTTCTTGAAATCCTTAGAAAGAAATTCACTCTCATTGTATATACCGGTTTACATTTGGTGCTCAAAAAATAAGGGAATGGTTGAAAAATTTTGAAGTCCTAGGAGAGGGCCATGAGACTTCTGCAAACATTTCAGGTTTTTTTTTTTTTAAGTTCTCAATTTTTAAGTGTTTTGTCAAGTCAGAGTCAATTCAGTAATTTTGGTCAAAAGTTTTAAGTTTGTTTCAGTTTTCCAAAGTCTAGTTGACTCCATAACCCAAAGGATAAGGCTACCTAATATACAATGTTCTTGACACCTCATGAAGGAGTCGCCATCCCTAGATGGAGCCAATGTTAGAGTCAATTTTTCAGGGTTCAAAGGTAGCTCTTTTAAGATTTTTCCATTAGGTCATTAGTCAAAATTTGTTTCTTTATCCCTTACTCTTTAAAACCAATTTTGGTCAGTGAATGAGTCCTATCATGATATACTGCTCCTTCATACTATTTCATCTCCATTCAAAGGTAAAAAATCATGTCATTCCATCACATATAGGTCAAGTTTAGGGTCTAAACTTCCATGAAAAATATTTAGTTTTATATTACTAAAAAAAGGGCAATGAAATCTCCATCTCATCCATAAAGGTCAAGTTGAAGGAGCAAGTTAGTTTTCATAGTCTAAAATAAAATTTGTGTCATAGAATTTCTATGCTCTATTGCTATATTTCAAAAATAAATGAAAAAAATTGCTAAAAGGTATTTTCGAAATCGTATTTTATTAAATTTATATCTTTAACATTTCGAAAATAAATCTTTAAACCATAGGTTTTAATCCTATGTGTTATATCTCACCATCGTCATTCTCCACTACCGTATTCTCCAATACCATCGTGACACATTATATTCCCGTATTCACCAGTCATTCATGTCACATCATATTCCGACCCCACATTTCATTCAACTCTGTTGCACATTAATCCTCCCCCATCTAGCCAATCATCCATCACATCATCCTCACATCTGATGGCCCATATAAAACTTCCCCCCCTCATCGTCCGAGACTTAACTTCGGGGGGTGGGGGGGGAGGGGGGGGTTCGAAAATAATGGTATTGAAGATTGACCCCACTGCTACATGTCATGATCAGGTGATTTCTCACCCCCACCCGGTACGAAATCATTTATCGCTTTGCTACCCTTCCAAAATCCTGCTTACCCACTGATTAAAACCACCACTCCTCCCACCAATCACGTCATGCCGATGTGACACTGAACCATCCAATCAACTTAATTCTCGCATTTACCATAACCATTAGCCAATTAATCCAATTTATAACTGTTATTAAATGTACCCACTCCCTATTCAAACGAGAAATAAACAAACTGTCCATAAATTCACCATTGAACGCCTGTTTTAACTTTTACTCTACCTTTTCAATTTGCTTTGCACAAGATTACAAGTTTACAGATACTAACAGAGTTCCAGAGATCAATTTCACCAGTGTTTAAAGCTTTCCTTTACATCTATTCATTTTCTTCTAGTCTATAGAGTTTTTCTTCAGTCTCGGCCTATGTTTCCTATGAGAGAATTCTGGTTTCCTACCATTACAACAGAGCAAACCATGCCTTTGAAGAACAAATGACCTAAGAAACCAGTAATTTTGGTATTAAATCCTCCATATTATTTTCATCACATTCCCTTAGTAGACAAAGATCACAAAATACATGAAACCTTGTCTAACCTTGAGATTTTTGAATTATACTATTGGTTAGAAGATAAATACTTAGATAAATAAGATGACATAGGCCTATGGGATTCTAATCTCCCATATTTCATATTTCCTCACACCCATAGTGCCCCAGAGTTTCTTAGGAGATTTAAAGCTTGGTATATCCTAAAAAAGAGAGATATTATCCCTCCTACAGGAGAGATTTTAGTGACTATTAATGCCCAAACCATTGAAAAAATGATGCAAGCCCCAACCACAGAGAATGCCACAATATTTTCCCAAGAATCCTTGATAGGAATTTACCATAATTTATATTTTGCAAAGGGATCTCAAACCCTTGAGCTAATCATGACTTAAAATTACCCATTACCTTAGAAAAACCCTCCATTCCCATCATCCATTTTCCCTGAAATATCCAACAAATCATCACAATAATTTCCTACCTTCTTGTTTATTACTCAAACAAATGGGTAGATGAATCCATCATAGGATTCATGCCCATAGTCTCCACAGATTCCAAACCATCCATCATTTTCAACTTTAGTCACTTTATTGCAAATTTTATCCATGATAAGTTTGTGAAATTCACAACTAAAGAGGTTTTCAGTTATGCCTCTATGCTACTATACTTATTCTTGTACTCTCAAGGAGAAAAATTTAAGTTTTCTCTACAGAAATTGGATGAGGAAGGTAACCAACAATCAATCATTTTTTGAACTTCATTAGTCATTAAGGAACAAAAATAATATTCATATAAACAATTTATGGAATTGTTTCTTCAACCATCACTCAGTTTGTTGAATAACACTACAAATCCAAGGATTAGTGAAGATATTAGAAAGGTATTGGAGTTGTTAGATCAAGCTAGAAGAAGGGATTGGTATATTTACCAAAATTATACAGAACTCATAGTTTATGGCTGTGATATTCCCCCTAATAAGTTTCCCAAATTCCTCCCCATGAGGATTTTTGCATTGGAGTATATTAGAAAAATGATTAATGCAGATGAAGTGAACTTTGTCTCTACTAAAAATAAATCACATTTTTAAATTAAAACACAGATAGGTCCTTTTATCTATAATAGTAGGATAGCAGGGGAGGAAGAAGATAAGTTGTTGAAATAAATGTAGTTTATCCCAAGTTTTACATGGTCTTATGATCCAATTGGTGTCATTTCCAAACTGAGGGTCGAAAATAAATCTACACCATATTTTCATACACCTAGACCAGAGATTGAAAAGTACATGAATCAACTTGAATGGATAGAAGGTACACTATAGGAGGCTGAAGAGGAGACATTGTCTACATCATCATTGCAAACTCTTATTGCACACAAAAGAGCAGGTAAAAGAGTTAGAGAATATCAATCATCTCCAATGACTGATTCATCTAGCAAAGAGTTCAAAATTCACTCTTTGCAGGCAGATAAACAAGTAATCATCACTACTGAAGAGACACCTCCTTCTATACAAGCAGGTGATAGATGCACTTCTACTACTCCTATTACTCCCATAGTTTCTAAATATCAGCAAAAATCCATTCAAACAAGCACAACTGCTACAGGGGAAAAGGAGAATAATGTCTTTGACACTTTCGAAGAGATAAAGCTCAAGAATGAAACGTTAAATACAAGTACATATAACCACTTTTGAAAACAAACTCCTAGTTCACAAAATAGGGTGCTTTCAGCCTTTAATTTAGAAAAGGAAAAATTTCACTTTGCATTCCTTCAAGCACAAATTCCACTGAAAAAGTCAGAAGTATATTATAAAAATTCTACATTTGAGTTTGATACAAAATAAGTTCACCCAATAGATCAAATGGATCTAAACAAGAAAACTGGTGAGATGATTTCATCAACTCTCACTAACACTACTTTGAGTCTATCAAAAATATAGGTTTCATTGGAAAATGTACAGTCACAACTAAAAATGGAGAAGGTATCTTCATTTGCAAAGGACAGAAGAATCAAAACTTTAGAAGTTCTGGTGGTAAAAATTGGATATGATCCATCCAATGTAAATGCAATTGAAGAAATCATCAAGAATAAAAATGTTGATATAGCAACATTGAGGAAACAACTAAAGATTATAGCTACAGAAGATCTTTTGGCAAAGGATCTTGAAGAAAATGAGACTCAGAGGGAAGAAATGATGAAGTTTATAATGGAGTAGAATGCTCAATTAAAGCAAATGGAATCAGAGTTAGAGAAGATGATAAAGGAAAAGGAAGCAGCAGTAAAAACATCAAAGGTTATTTTGGAAGAAGTGCCTCTAGCAACCATTCTTATAGCTCAAACTTCTACAGAAAGCACTATAGATGGAGCTGAGAAGCTTACCAAATCATCTCAGAACATGTATATTCAAGAGGAGGAGATCAAAATAATTTAGGATCAGGTAAAATTATTTCAATTACAGAAATCTAATGTTGATAGTTCTCGTGCAACTGAAGCATAGAGGGCCAAAAAATTGATTGAAAGGTTGCAGAAAGAGGAAAAATAATTTGCAATTGGTAATACTTTGGGCGAGGTGAAAGAGATAATTTGGGTAGACATAAAAAATTATATCATTGAAATTTGGCCAAGTATACAGACCATATTTAAGAAAAAAGATCTGATACAGAAAGAAAATGAATCCATTACAACAATCAAAGCACAACTGGGAGATAAGCCTACCCCAACAAATAATATTATTATATTTCTGAATTCAAAGGGCATGTATGAGCTAAATTAATTGGTCATTTATGACAGAACACAAACAATCCTGGAAGTGAAGAGAGTGCTAACAGAGAAGAATTGGATTCTTCAACTTGAATAAAAATGTCACAGCCTCGACATTACAGTTCAAAGATTTTTTAGCAGTATAGAGTCTCTGACACAAAAATTATTACCTTCTCCTTTTGTAATTAATGATAAATTGATGACTAGAGATGACTATGGAAAAATACTTCAGGAAAATTCCAGGGATACTTCCAAGTTTTCAACTACTAAAGGCACATTAATAAGAAAGGAACTGTTGGGAGCATTAAACAATGACATTTAGATTCAGTATGAGATCAAACATGTCTTTGTGGTGAAGCCCACTTTTTCAAAATACATTGAAGTAGATGAGATCTATTGTAGGGTAATAAAATTATTTATCCCTGATGAAGACCGCTAGGAAAAGATGTGTGATTTTCAAGAGTGATTAGTAAAAGAATAAAAGTAAAAATTTTCCAGATCAAGAGTCAACTGATAGATAGCACAACCCTCAAACATCTCCTCCAGAAACAGTTTTTAGCTCGAACAATGCCAGCACAACATATTAAAATTATTTGCATGATGCAATTATAATTTAGTTAGAAAATAAAGCGCTATCAATTAGGATAGCCTTTAATGTAAATGTTGTAATCTATTTTTTCTATAAAAACTTCGCTATGCAAAGTATTACTATTGCATAATCGATTTTTTGAACTATGTGTATTATTGTGGACCTGCTATTAATGAAAATAAAAGGAGTCGCAACAATTTTGTGAGATTCATGTGGTATTTCTTTTGAGCACTATGCCTTTCTCTATTATTTCATTTCCATTCCATTTTCTTTGTAAAATTTTTATCAGTTTATAAAAAGAGTTCAGATATATGTTCTGTTTATTTGGATTTTTACAATGTGCATTTCTTCTAATGAATGAATTCATTAAAATGCTCATTCATAACCCTCTCGTTTCTACCACTATACATCAATGACAACTTAATTGTGCTCAAATAGTTTGCCTATCTTTCCTTGCTCATTTTTCTGTAATTCAGTCTTTGAAATCAATTTTAGCTTCACTAATTATAACTTTATCGAACAAAAAAATCATTAAACAAATTCTAAAACCAATTAATTCATATCTAGCCTAAAATCTGGTACTCAACCTAAAATTGAATATTTAAAAAGTGATACACAGAGAGCCCTCTTTTGTTAGGTAGGGCTAGCTTCCTAGCTAAAATTTGGTATATGGTTACCTTTCTTCACTCCTAATTTCAGCCTAGGAAGTTGGGGAGAGTGATAACAGTTGGCACGGACTTCATGATTATGTAACAGTGTCAATTTATCCTTCTTGTTGGTTCTTTCTTTGTGTCTTATTGAAAATATGGTACATGTTGTTCTTATTCCTCCTCCTTATGACTTGAATATTAGGAGTCTTCCATGTGATGTTGATGTTGATCTTCTATTATAGTTTCGTGTTCCTTTTTATTTTTGTGTGATGGTCATCTTATCTCTTAAGCTCCATATGTGTCTTCTATTATGTTCTCCTTGTTTGTCTCCTTTTTCATCATACTTCCATATCATGATAGAGTACTTGCACCTACAATCCACTCATAATAATATGACATCAGTCCAATAAACCACTAGTCTAAGATGGTGCATATTGATGCATTAACTGAGACATAAATGGGTAACATGTTGGGAAAGAGGCTCAGTAAATATGCAATTGCACAGCTCGGGTAGTCATGGGTGAAGCTTGAGCCTTGATACTATGCAATTTGTAGTTCAGGATGCACTGAGGAAGAAAAATGCACAATATTAGAGCTCAGTGTGACACTCTAAGGGGTTTTCCATTGTTTTATCTAACTATCGAATTTTTGAAGGAAAAGTAGACCATGTGATTGTGCAATTGTTCAACTAACGCGCTCAAGGGCTGGGCTTGAGGTGTTAGACTGCACAACGTGCCATTTAGGCCTACATGGAAGGCATGATTACACGATTTTAGAGGCCAAGGCCTAGGCTTGAGCACTGGAATTGTGGAATGAGAAGTAATGGAAGGAAAGGAGCCCAGGTGGTTGTACAGTTCATGAGATCAAGACTAAGGCTTAAGGATTGAGAATGTGCAATGCACAGTGTTGGCTTGGCTGGGGAGAAAGATTGTTCAGTCCTGGGACTCAGGTGCTGGCCTTGAGCACTAAGGTTAAAAATACGCAATTTTGGGAGGCATATACTATGAATTATGTAGTGCAAAGAAATAAGGTTGCTTCTTGAGGGTTGATACTATGAAATGCATGGTTTAGGAGACTTGTATAAGGCTAGGTTGACCAGTTAGGAAGTTTTCCAAATTTGACTAATTGTGGGATTCGTGCAACTAATGTGAACAGTGACAAGACTTGATTGTAATCAAACACTTGAAACACTTTGACGAAACAACAAAAAATATCATCTAGAACACGTTAACAACCTATTTCCCTTAATGTGACAACTTTGCGATGACTTTATGACAAGTGCGACACTAAACGTACACTTTGTAATGACCGTGATGACAATTTTGCGACAATGCTTAAAATTATGGGAATGAGTGTTACTAACCTTTAAATGGTTAGACCAACTCATTCGCACAGATATGCCCCCTTAAAACTGCCAAAACAAGAGCACATACATTGTGCAACAACTAACATGAGAAAAGATGATAATTTCTAAAGCACAAATGAACCTTGTGATATATGAACGATAGCGAGAGTAACAAATTCTAGAGAAAATATGACATGAAAATGACACTAATTCGAGTGAAAACAAGAGAAAGTGACAACCGAAAACATGAAAATGATACTCACGAAAACAAGGGTTTGGGGAAGTGACAATTTGCAAATATCACTGAAATGGAACTACAAATGCAACTAGAATGTGAGAAATTGTCATTTTTAGTGTGCACTGACTGTTGACATGGATTTTACATCGCACATGCACAATATTGATGGAATGTTATATGCTTGCGTAAAATAATTCACTCATGTACTTGTGACATATTGAGCATGTGTGAGAAAGTGACTTCGACGCTTCCAATCCAAGAAGGGAGCTCAGAAAGCATCAGCTGACCAAGAAGTGAATAACGAATGAATAATCACAAGATCTAAAGGATGCTCCAAAATTTTACTGTATGAAACAATTTGGAGGTTGTTTTTCGTAGTGAAAACACTTGGTGATGCACTAGTAGAAATCCAACTTCTCTACCCTGGTCAATTCTTTCGTGCAGGGTCTAGTTCTTCAAGAATTATTGATTCATCATTTAGATTACCATGGATTTCACACCTACCCCGTGCGTAAAAACAATACCCTTCATTCCTTTACTCGGTTAAACAAAAAAATAATACCAGTCTTGACACAATGTTTCGAATAGGGATAGGGTAGTGAAGTTTTCGAGCTTTATATTTTCAGGGTATATTTTTTCATCTCTTGTGTTGCTTTGGTGCCAGCAGGCCTGGATAGTACCTCGATGAAGTCACTTCAGGAGTACAAACATTGGTCCGCTTCCAGTGAACCTGGATAGTACCTCGAAGAAGTTGCTTGATTTTCCTCTCTACGTCTGAATCCTTTATCTTATTTCACCCATATTTATTTATTTATATGGGACAATGCATCATAACTTATTTATTTCATGTGCAGAAGAGGGATATTGACTTATTGAGAGTAGGAGAGGTTTTCCCTTTAGATAATAATATATAATACCTCTGATATTGGTATACTCATTTATATTTTCCCCTTTTAATTCTCTACTTGATTGGATCATCCTTAAAACAACGAAACATAAAGACTAGAGTGTAGGCATGAGGTTTCCCGAATAGACATGGAGATCATGGTTCAACACAAGTATTTCTTAACGTAAGGGTCATATTTTTTGTCAGAACATCAACAACCAAAGATGTAATGAGGATAAGGAAGAAGGACATGGATTTAGCAAAATTTTGCACTGTCACAAAGTCCTTTTCTATTTTTCCACATTCCCTTTTGAGCCAACAAATAATCTTCATGCAAGGAATTACAAAAAAAAAAGAAAATACAACACACAACAAGGAAGAAAAATGAAAGGACAAAATGGAAGGAGGCTAACGTAAAAGATGCTTCAAAACCAAAATGAGAAAGCATAAGACAAACCATAGGAAACAAATACAGGATGAATTTACAAGTAAACTAAATACAACTAGACCTACTCCTAACCTAACCATCTAGAAGGTTGGGATCAGGTATAATGGAATTTCCAATGTAGCCACTTTAATTTCTCCCGACCTACGATAAAAAATATTCAATCAATTAAAACAAATATAAAACAATATGCAACAGAAAAGATAATAACTTGAATAACTTGCACAAAAATTTGAAGGTCTTTCCTGTCAGTAGAATGATATGCCATAACCACCACTTCTAACTAGTTTATATTCTTACCTTTTTTATGAGAACCATTATTCAACAAACCTCAGAATATTCCCGCAAATGTGTATCCATCTACACTGAACTCCCTACCAAGAATGACAAAATATCGAAACTTGTTATTTGCGACGAAGCTTTCCAGGTAAGATTGTTCCAACCATTCATACATTGGATCGTAATATTCATGATAATCCCCTTGAAAACCCTCAAATATTTGAAAAGTGGAATTTCCAATTAGAGGCATGGGATTACAATAAGAATCTTGTGAGGAGAAACAAATTTAATCATATTCAACAGGCTTTTCAAGATAGTGAGGACTTGACATAACCATATGCAAATGTGGAAGTGCCTCAACCACTTGACAAGTACTTTGATAGTGAGCATTGAGGTTGTGAAATGTGCAGTTCTTAGAGGAAGATATTTCGCATTGAAAAGTTCCAAGATACAAGGTTTTTTCTTGAGCACTGAGACTACACAATTCATAATTCATGAGGGCTGGATAAGGCTAGGTTGTCTAGTTGGGAAGTTTTTCAAATTTTACTAAGTGTGAGATCCGTGCAACTAATTTTAACAGTGACAAGAGTTTATTGTGATCACACACCTGAAATAATTTGATGAAACAACAACCTAGATCATCCAGAACACATTAACAACCTATTTCCCTCAATTTGAAAACTTTGCGATGACTTTACGAAAAGTGTGACACTAAAGGCACACTTTGCGATGACCGTGACGACACTTGTGGAAAAATTATTAAAACCTTGGAAATGAGTGCAAATTATGTTTATATGACTATACCAACTCATCCACACAAACATAACCACTTGAAACCACCATAACAAACATGCATACATTGTGCGAAAATTAACATGCGGAAAGACAACAATTTCTAAAGTTTAAAATACTCTTGCGATATATGAACAATAGTGAGAGTAACGAATGCCAGAGGAAAGATAACATGAAAATGAAACTAATTACAGTGAAAAATTCAAAAGTGACAATCGACAAGTGACAATCGATAACATGAAAAAATCATTCACGGAAGCGACTATTTGCAAAACTCACCAAAATGGAAGTACAAATGCAACTAGAATGTGAAAAATTGTCATTGTTAGTGCACACTAATTGTCGGCATGGATTAGAAATCATATAGAAATAGTCTTGATGGAACGTGCTATGATTTTCCAAGCTGGCATAAAAGAAAGTGATCATGTACTTGTGATGGAATGATCATGTGTGAGCAAGTGACTTTGATACTTCCGATCCAAGAAGGGAGCTCAAAAAGCATTAGTTGACCAAGAAGTGACTATGGAATGAGCGATCGCAAGATCCATAATGGGCTCCAAAATTTGAGTGTACGCAAAATTTTGGAGGGTGCTTTTCGCAGCGACAACACCACTGTTCTACTTTTCATACAATTTTCACACTGAAAGAAGAGGTGAATGTGTATACATAGAAATACAAATCTAGTCTTCTCTAGTATCAGTTCCCTTCCTTTAGCTCCCTAGTTCTCTATCAAATTCTTCTCTCCTCTACTCAAATAACTCAGGTCTCATCCCTATTATCTTAGTGATTCTTGGTTTAGTCACACACTCACAATACTACACTTTGTAACCCTCCACAATTCTACATACTACCACTTTTTCTCACCTACGCTCAACCATTTTTTTATTTAGTTATGTTGTGACACATGTTGTCTTTGTAGTCTCTATATTTGATAGTGTGTTGCAACATGGAATTGTCTATTGTTGCTCCATCGTGTTTCCTACACTTTACATCCATATTCAGTTTTGCAAGTGGGCTTAGTTCACCCAACCTCAACTGCACTGAGACCGATGTTGTCTTTGGTTTTTTAGCATGGTTCACTCTTTTTTTCAGTCTGAACGAGTGTGTACTCCTGAAAGGCTCACTATTATCGTGTTACATTCCAACACTTGGATACTATAACTGCATTAAATTTTAGAATGGCCTTTACTAATTTTTTTCATGCTGATATTTAATTCTCATTCCACATGCATACTCAAATATTTCCTCCATTAACATTTTCTTATACAAGAAATATGGATTTCTTGAGCTTGGTCTAATATCCATTTATCTCATTTATCTCTTCTTGGTGTGACAACAACTCAGGTTTAACTATGTCAGACACCATTAATATGCGACAGGTTGCAGTCCTTGTTTCCTTGTATCTCAATTTTCTTGTTGACTCTAATTACTTTGGTTTGTCTATTCGAGCCTTGGATCATACGACCCTATGCATTAGAACTAGAATAATTTATATTCATCGAAAATTCCCTTAAGAATTTAACATGCAAAAACACCGCATGATCACGGCCTGGGCATGTCTTATAATGTAGGTAGGGAGGTTGGGAGTCAACCCACTCTTTTTGGTTTTGAACCTTCATTTGCCTCAACCCTGAATTTCCTATAGGCTCGTTTAAAGCCCTTTTCCAATTCTCTGGGCATGTTTTATTAATTCAATCAAATACAAGGGAAAATATTTACAAATAAATCCCTTGGCTCAAACTTCAAGGCTCTCCCATGTCATAATCTTGCATCATGTTGACATCATCTAGGCCACGTTGAACCTTTTATATGTTGACATGTGTCCCCTAAATTTGGCCCATTAGGACACTTGAAAAAAGTTTAATCTGCCTACCACAAGTCTTCTATAGTGCTATGCCATGTTGAATTTATCTGCCATGTTGTTTCCAAATCATTATAAAGAGCCAATCACATTTTTCCCTCTGTTTTCCTAATTAAGTCTCACATAGGTTGGGGGTTAGGAGTGAAGGTTTTCTTCTCCCGATATGCTTTGTTGTATGACTCAACCTCCGACTAGTCCCGACTACTGACTCATACCAACTAAGAGTTGGTCCCACATAGGTTGTTAGGTCCCTATAATACTAGTGTATCCCCTTATTATTATTGTTTATGTAGTGCCCTTATTGTTATTTTTGTGCCCATGTAGTCCCCATATTGTTATTATTACACCCCATAGAAGCCCACTTTTGTTATTTTTGTTCCCGTACATAATTTTTCTTAAGTCAACTCTGATTATATTGTGACCGATTTGACTCCTATATATAGAAAATAATTTTTTTCATTTGAACCATCCAAGAATTGTTCATTTCTGTAATGTAAAGGAGGTTTCCCCCTCGAGGAGGATAATTTGTAGGTCATTGATCTATCTTTTCTTCTCTTTTGTGATTTGGTTGCATAACATTTGGTATCAGAGCAATTACGATCTTGGGACCTGTGGGTTATGGGCCCACTACGCTTCTGTTGCGCTTCTTCAAACATGTCATCTTGGCATTTTCACTATAGCTTATTTTATACCGAAGAATTAAGAACTACTCAAGCATTAAGAAAAACACTTTTTTGAAGGAGGGGGGCATGTTAGGTCCCTATAATACTAGTGTATCTCTTTATTATTATTGGTAGTGTATCCCCCTTATTTTTATTGTTGTGCCCATGTAGTCCCCGTATTGTTATTATTGTTCCCCATAGAAGCACACTATTTTTATTGTTGTGCCCTTACATAATTATTGTTAGGTCAGCTCTGATATAACGTGACCCCTTAGACTCCTATATATAGAAAGTAGGTTTTGTCACTTGAATCATCCAAATTGTTCATTTATGTAATGTAAATGATTTCCCCCCCTCAAAGAGGTTGACTTCTAAGTCATTGATCTATCTTTTCTTGTATTTTATGACTTGGTTGCATAACATAGGTTAGGGGTCGAGGGGGTCGTGTTGTTCTCCTACCAACTCTGCTACGTGTTTACGACCTCCTACCAAGTCCAACTTTGACTAGGCCCAACCTTAGTTCAAAATATGCCTATGTCCCGAGGAATCAACTTTTTAATATGCAAAGTTCAACTAGCTATAACTCCTGATATAGAAGGCCTTTTCTCAACTTCAACCTACCAATGGAAAGTTATTTTTAGAGAGATATCTGATGGAGAAATTTCTAGCTGCATTTGAACTGGTCTCTTGAGGAACAATGTCCTCCAAATATTGGAACTAATAACCACCATAGTCATCTTTTTATGGCTTCTCCACTAATCCTGATACTATGGGGATTCCCTACAGAACACTGTAGAAACCATGGGGCTCACCCTTAACAACTTGACCATTAATGCTAACATCTGCCACCTCTAGCCACATTCATATTTTTACGGCTTCTCCAATAAGCCTGCTACTATGGTGATTCTCTACAAAACACTATAGCAACCATGGAACTCCCCCTGAACAACAAGCTCATTAATGCTAACATTTGTTTCCTTTGACCATAGTCATATTTTTATGGCTTCTCCACTATGCCTGCTACTATGGCTATTCTCTAGAGAACACTACAAAAATCATGGGACTCCCCCTAAACAACATGCTGATTATTGCTAACATTTATTTCCTCTGACCTCAACACTAGTTTGGTTGACATCAATGTGAACATACCAAGTGCCACCAACAATTCAAACAATACTAATTATGCAACAATAGATACCCTTTTTACACTCTTCATAATAATCAAATTATAAATAAATATATTATTTAATTATTTATAAAATTTTGTAAAATTGTTGCATAATTTAAATGATTAAAACAAAAAAAACACATTAATATTAAAAACTATCTTATTATGAAATACATAATAAAATAATGATATTTTATTATAATTACTCGAGTTTGAATCTATAAATGTGGATCTTTTTATCTTAGTTAAATTACATTTTTAAAGATAGAAATAGATCCAATGCTTGTTGCATAGTTTAAACAACTTAAACTAAAATTTCCTTAATTTATAGAAAAATTTGAAGCAAAATAAATAAAAAAAACTCCCAAAAGCCAAAAAATAAACTTAAATTGAAATTTTATAGTTAACATTGTATAAGAACACTTTTAATTAATAAAATAATGATACATATAAATATAAGGATGAGTTCTCAAGGAAAATAAACTATCATGATTGCACAATCAACTTAGTTGAGAAAATATCTCAATAACACACACATATAGGAAGCTATCTAGTTGAGAAAAAATTTCTCAAAACAACTATATCTAATTAACCCCTAAAAACTAGGAATAGACTCTTAGAACCATTCATTACACATGATACAAGTAAGAGTTATATTTTCTAGCATTTTCCCTTAACAAAAACTTCTGTTAATCTCGATCAACTAAGGTATTAATCAATATAAAACATATGATCCTATATAAACTAAAAATTCTATTGATTAGAAATGTCTATTTGTGGGCCAAATTCACTTTTACAAAAAATAACAAAAGTGTTGACATTCATATAAAGGAACTATTCATTGAAATGCATGGGTACTGAACCACTACAATCACTAGTCTACTGCAATGTTATTCATGTACATGTTCATTCAACCATCATATCTTCATACCCACATTTATATGTGTACCTCTAATTCCCCTTGTATCACCATCATCATCATCCTATGTTTTCTCAGCTTGCTTGTAGTCATGCTCTAGGTTTTTCATCTTACCCTTAATCATGATCCTAATTCTCCTACATCAAATTCCCAAAGAACAACAACACTTTACAAGAATCCTGGTTCAAATGTTTCCTATCTCTCACAAACTTCATTAAATACTCATTTGGTTTCCACTTAACATTATAAACATATCAAATTGAATGCAAAGCATCATGCTAAGTGGTTTCTACTTACCACAAACCTACACTTACAAACTAGTTTTCAGATTACCAAAAAATACATGGAGGTAAACATGCCTCATCAAGCTTACATAAAAATTGTCTCAAGTACATTCAATGTAAAAATAAGCTCATGGGATACCAGGTATACATTTAAAACTCTTTAGAACCAATAAACTTACTACAACTATGATGTGTGACTCATACTACAATATATTCATGAGTTTGTTTTATTCTACACACCATTATACATTGTTACCTTTATTTTTCTACCATCAATTGTTCTCCAGTGTTGTTTTTGTAGCCACTACTACCATCACGCTTTAATAATAATTTTATATGTTACCTCTATTTTCATCTTCTTTCCATTATATTTACTTGAGATTTATGTTGGTAGAATTATTGGCATTGATGTCAACAGTTCAATCAGGTTGTGATGCTTACAAAGGAATTGTAGGAGGATGTAGAGGTGTTTGTCAAGTTGATGTCTTATGAGGATATCTTGAAGTTTGTAGAGTATTTGTGGGAGGTTGGATAGTCTCTAGAGATTTATAGTGAAGAGATGTAGTAGTATGGCAGAGTTGTGGGCAAAGGACCTAATATTTTACTCAAGTTTACGTATCTTCTCTGTGAAGAGAACTAACACAGAGAAAATATGTTAGATTTTGCTGAGAAATCATGTTATTCATGTGATTATTTTCTCTGAGAGGCTGTGGAATCGTCGTGAAAACACCTGTAGGTGAATTAATTGAAAAATATTAGGAAAAACCATCAAATTACCCATGAAATTTATGCGAGGCAGGATGATTCAATGTTTAATTTATATGGTCAAAAAATCCATAAAATAAATCTATGGATTTTCCTATGGTAATGATAAGGAGAAGAGAGTATAAATAGACAAGGATATTGATCAATATTTGTGTTCATTTTCCTAACATTGATTGGATTTGGCATTAGTAGTCCACACAATTGTTTTTTATTTTTGTTTTACTCTAATCTGAAACAAGTGGGAGAATGTGCATATGGTCATTCACCTTGGATCAACTAGTTTTCAATTCATTCTCAATAGTTAAGCTAAAGATTTGATCTAAATGGTTAATTGTTGTCTCCATACATGTCTAACAATCACATAATTAAGTGCACTAGTAGATCTAACTATGCATAGAATGATCCGAAGGATATTGATCTACAGTTCATTGGTTTTGGCATATTTTTTGGATTGATTATATATCAAGTCAAACAATTATATTATTGGATAGATAAAACTGTTTTTTACATTTTTTTTTGGTTGCTAAGGGCTTCTAACTTCCATGTGTTATTTAGGCTTGTGCACACCATATAGCAGTTGTTTAGCTCCTCAGTACTACTTAGTGTGAATACAAGAGTAGAAACATTAGATCTATCTCAATATTGAAACCTGTGGACTTAGCTCACAAAGATATGACTAAATTCTTAATGATATATTGATCTGTTTGTACACACAAATATTAAATTTTAAGCACCTATAATTTTTTCAAAGGTTCGTTATTACAAAGATGGATTTTATTGACTCAATTTTGTATACACACCATATAATTTTCATAGATCTATTTAATTGGAGTTGAAGTATCTATTTGAGATTGATATATAAAGTTTACGACAAAGTCTTGTGCCATGTATTATTCCATAGAGACTATCATGTGGTTTTTGCTAGGATTTGTTGATTGATGTTGTATGCTTTATGACCTAATTCGACAAAATTATGTCGTATTATTATAATTTTTGTGGGGTTTGAGATCTAACATTGTATGCATAGTGAAAATATCAACGTCCTGCTCCCCAAGGTAAGGGGGTTTTGTAAGATAATTTTTTGCATTCAAAGTTTTTTACGTGCATAGATCAACATCTTGTGCGCCAAAATAAGGACAAATATTTTTATATGATATATTTTTCCTATGAATATGATGTTCTTTCTCCTCTTTTGATAATTTCCCATCTTGCAGATAGGTTGTATGTAGGGTTGAAGACAAATACTAAGTGTAGTTATGCTTGAGGTTTTCATGTATGGTTTATGCTTCAGTGTAGGGATATTTTTGATGATAATATAAATATGTTACGTTTCTTGTAGACTAATGTGATTGTTGTAGGAGTATGAGAATAATTAGTGAAGCAAGACAATGAATGCACATTTGTTTAGGGGAAAACATTATTTATTGCAGTAAATAGAGTTCAAAGTCCTTGGTTAATTGACACCTCCTGTAGCATTGATTCTTGTAGATACCTATGATGATACTTCTTTGAGCTAGTTGTTGGTTATTATTATTATTATTGAGAAATATTTTTGGAAACGTTTTTGGTTCATAGTAGTTACATTGTTGGTTGTTTTTGGGAATTGATGTATTGAGTTGCATTACAGTGAGCATATTTAAATCATGATTTATTTTTATATTCATTGAGAATAATGTTATATGTGGGTCCATTCTAAGAAATTTTGATGAAACAAGGCCTACCAGTTCTGTCATTAATGTAAGTTTTCCCAATGTGAAATATTTTGAAAAGTGGATCACTAGAGGACATAGGGAATAATGGCTTCATTCTATTAGTAATTGGATAATTTATTAGAGGTAGAAGCCTCCAATAGGTAGGATCCTACACACTAGTAAAATCCCACACTAGTGAAAGATGTAAAGTTTTTTTAATAATAATAAAAGGAGTAGAAAATAACAATGGTGATCTTTCCCAATTGGGTTTTTTGCATAAAAAGAAAATGTATCTATGTGACGATATTATTTTTGATATATTGATGCACCTTTCTGATTTATATGGTTTCACATACTTCTCAAAATCACAATTTACATATGTTATCAAACTCATTTGTTCATTACATTGGAAAAGAAAAATAAAATACTAATTGCATGAAATATTGATTCACCCCCCACCTCTCTGTATTTCTAATAATTTATACACAATGAAAAGAGTACTAATCTCTGTACTGTAACTAGGACCTCTTTGTCTTCATTGATAGAAACTCATTATTCCACGCCAAAAATTCAACCTGAAACTAATACATGGTTTTATCAAGTGATAAAAAACTCGCTTCCATAACCGAAAATTCCCATGCTACTCCCTTCACTTAAAGAACCATCATCATGTACCAACTATAAATCAAAGTATCAATCGTACCTTAGATTAATCAGGAATTGATTTTAATTGGGGGCCTAATATTTGTTTGGCGATAAATATTGATTCATTGGCCATACTATAGTCCTACTTCTTCTGCCAGGATATATGGGTCCCATTCGATGTACTCACTAGTTATCTAGAAAAGTAGTCAAGATATCGAATGTATCAAATTATGTTTTACACTCTCTTGTGCACATGCCAAATTGGAATTATAGTGAAACACATGAAAACAAATTCAAGGAGAAAAAATCTTGTAGCTAGAACTCATTTTTTGTCACAACACTTCTCCACTAAAAAAATTGAGAAATTATCTTTACATCACAAACATTGCAGCATTACGACATACACCAACAAGCGTTAATAAAAATTTTCATACATGACTAAAATTGAATGCTCTTTTTTATGTTAGTTTTTAATGGATATGGTAGCATCAGATAGGTGTTCCAGTCTCTAAGGTGTCAAAGAGGCTAAGGAACATGAGATATCCAAAAGACAGATAATGTTTCGAGATAAAACACTTAAAAACGTCTCAATTAAATTAATTGATTAACAATTAGATAATTCCTAAGCATAGCTTAGGAAAATTAACTAATTTTATGGAATCCATCGGTCATGACTAGAACTTGGTCATTGATGCTCCAATAAGAGATTATAAGAGAAATTAGAAGGGGTTTAGAGGTGACACAAATTATAGGTTGTGAGAAGGAAGTTCAAATTCCCTACTTCGTAATTTTGAGTGAGGGCATAGTTCGAGCCAAGGAAAAAGAGTATTAGGGGTTTGCAGTAGGGAGAATTTCCAAAGAAATTATCAAGAGGTTTTCTAGCTTCTAGAGGAGGAAAAGGGAATCGGAATTATCAAATAGGGAGGTCGTATTCTGTAGTGTAATTTTCCAAAAGGAGGTTATATTTATTTTTTTGTGCCTAGATCTAGTCCCTGGAGGCCTAGAATTATTTCAAGACACATAGAGAGGCATGCCAGGTCATATGGAGGTGTTCTAGAGGTAGTATTGAAATTTCCCAGCAAGTTGTTCACATTTCCAGTATAATAAAGTGAATTAGCTGGGAAGTGCAAGTTCGCTAAAGAGGTCATATTGAGTAGCTTTGAGGGAAAGGAATTTTCTCAGAATATTTCAAGTGTAGATATATTTGCATAGCATTTTTAATTGGGCATCTAGTTTTAATTCTCTATATTTGTTGCATAATAAAAAATTGCTCATCTATTGTATCAGTTTTCCCTTCAAGGTTTTCTAGGGACAATTGTCCAAAAACAACAGTGTCATTTTATTTTTTGTGTTCATCCATTTCTCAGTTCCTATTTTATTTCCACAACATTACTTATGCTAAATAATTTAAATTTGAGTTATTCATTTTTTATTATAAATAATTTAATATAATATAAATAAATTGTATTCAGTTAGGAGAATAATATCTAGTTATTGTAGTTCAAGTAATTTTCAGATGGTATCAAAGCATTGAAGATCATATCAGTGGGTCAAAAGAGAGACTGTATAGTTTCAAAGGGATATTTGAAGCACCAATTTCCAAATCTATGCATGCTAGCCAGGTAGTGTGGGTAACAGAGAGGCAAAGTTCACTTTCCAGATCCAGAGGAAAATTCAATTTGACTTAGATCTGTAGTAGGAGGTCATAGGATTTTTGGAGAGGGTTTTTGGTGAGATATATCAGTCAGCTCAAAACGTAGATCTAGCACATAAAACTTGCATAAAAGGTTTTGTAGTTGTAGATCAACACAGGAAGGAAGAGGAAATTACAGTGAAGAGGAATTTCCTATCATTCTTATAGGCTTCCAATTTTCTAGTTGTTGGAAAGGAGGCTATAATTTCTGGCAGAAAAAATCCATTTTAGACTTGCCAATATGGCCAATGTGAATTTTAGGGTCAGTAGTGCATGTTCAATATCCAGAGAAGGACATCAAGAAGGTAGATCGATTTTCCCAAAGGAGGATTAGCAGGAAGTGTGAATTTCGGTAAGGACACTAGAGCTAAGTGTAAAAGAAAATGTATGCATTCCAGGTGGATTGTAATTAATAGAGATAAAGGCCAAGTTAGAATTTTAAAAGGAGAAGGATATTTCGAATGTATAGTTCTCAAGTTATTTGAGTTTCATAGAGATGGCCAAAACAAGACACAATGATCAGGAGATACTTGATGAAGCCTTTAATTTTGGCATCTAGAAATCCATGACGCAATTCCTATTGGATGAGAATGGATTGAAGGAAGTGGAAACTGTCATGGTTAAGCTTAAAGATCCACAATAGTTGGTGAGCTTCAAAAAAGAGATCACCAAGACCAGGAGTGTATTCCTAGAAGGATTTCGGGATCAAATTTTTCCCCATATTGTAGATAAGAATACAATAAAGGACATGTGGGATGTCACTGTGAAGTTGTATGAAGATACATCTGAGAATCGAAAAATTGTTCTGAAGGATAAGCTGAGTTTAGTCATAATTCAAAAGGGTGAGGATGTTACATCCTACCTCAGCTAGATTTAAGGAAACAGAGATGAAATTGTGGTTGTAGGGTAGAAACCTTTAGATAGTGAGTTGGTGCACACAATACTCAACAAGTTCTCTAAGGAGTGGTGTACATTCATCCAAGTAATTTTTGGGCTGGACACACTTCCAGGTTGGGAGCACCTATGGAGTCACTTCACTCATTATGAGTTGAGGTTGAGTCTCATAGAAGGTAATATAAGTTGCGGTAGGAAGGGTACCAAGTTGGAGAAGGAGAAAGAGAACATAGCCCTTGTAGGTAAGGGAAAGGAAAATATGAGTCTGAGTCAGGGAAAAGACTCATAGGGATACAAGAAGAAGAAGAAATTTTCGAAGATCAAGTGATTTGGATGTAGTGAGTTTGGTAACTAGGACACCCAATGTCCAAATATGAAGAAGAACAAGAAGAGGTAGTAAACAAAAACTTCGAAAATTATTGATGAGTTGACCTTAAATTAGAGGAATCAACATTGATAGTGGCAGTACCTCTAGATGGAGGAGGAGCATGATGATCTAGATTATCAGGATCAAGCACGACCCATCGGAGTAGAAGTAGGAGGTATAAATCTATCCATGGAAGGATTGATCAATAAATCAAATCCACTAATTGTAAATTATTAACGTGGACCATCACCTTTTCTACGAGAGACCAAAGCATAAAAGTAGCAGGATATCAGTGTGAATAGGTGTAGTTAGATATTCGAGAGACAGTGTAGAGGCAATTGGGCATAGACATATTCTTTGTAGATAGTGAATAGATAGTTGCAATCAAAACTTATGAAATAATTGTAGAGAAGGTTGCAGGGACATAATAGATCAGTGGAGATCAAGTTTCTAGTTGTAGATGTAGGAAATTCATGTGATGAGGTGGTAGTGCAAATTATTTAGTTGTAGAGTGCAAGCATAGTTCCATTTAGACAAACACTCCATGAGAGGGTTTCCACCTCAAGAGATATTCCATAATTCTTATACAGAGGCAGATCAAGGGAGATCACTACATATAGCTGTAGTAGTTGCATAAATGTAGTAGCAATACAAGGGTCCCAACAGTGTGAGATCAAAGATTGTTTCAACTACAATTAGTGGAAGGTGAATCAGAGTATGTGCAGTAGCATAGTGGTGATTTCCAGTGATAGGGAGTTAGATCATTTGATATGTGAATAAATAAGGTATAATAGACGTTAGACATTAGTAGTGTGAGATATTCCATCCACAAGTTGTTCATCAGGAGAGATGAGTACAATTGGCATAGTGGAGAACACCTTCCTCACTAAGAGGAAGTGTTAGTTTCTAATGTATATGTTAGCATTAGATAGGTTTTCCAGTCTCTAATTTTTCAAAGAGGATAAGGAGCATGAGATCTCCAAAACACAGAAAAGGTTTCGAGAGAAAACACTAATTTCATAAGTCTAACTTAGGAAAATTGATTAACTAACGGGTATTAATTAAGGAAATCAAATTTTCTGCAGAGACCTTAGGAAAAGTAACATGATAGGTTCTAAGATGATTTGAGCCATCAACCATGATAATATCTTATTCATTGATAATCCAGCGAGAGATTATAAGAGCAAGTCGAAGGGGCTTGGAGATGGCATAGTTTACATGTTGTGAGAAGGTAGTTCGAATTCCCCAGTTCACATTTTTCATTGAGGGTGTAGTTTGAACCAAGGAAAGAGAGTAACAAGGGTTTGTAGCAGGGATATTTTATAGATATATTATTAGGAGGTTTTCCAGTTTCTAGAGGAGGAAAATGGAAGTTGAATTATCCAGAAGGGAAGTGGTATTCTGCAGTGTGAGTTACCTAGTTTGCTAGTGCCATTTTTCATGAGGTTTGATTCAGTTGCTAATTCTCAAATATAAACTTGCAAGGCCTAGTGAATTTTTTCCATAGGCATAGAGAGTTAGGACAACTCATATGGTGGTGCTTCAGAGGCAATACAAAAATTATCTAACAAGTAGTGTGCATTTCTAATCCACCAGAGTGAATTAGCTAGGAAGAGCAAGTTTTCAAGATATGCCAAATCAGGTAGTTGTAGGAAATGGATTTTCCCAATATATTTTTAGTAGATATCAATTTCCATATGATTTAAAATTGGGCATCGATATTTAATTACCTATATTTTTTTCATAATAATAAAACCCTCACCTGTTGCATCGATTTTCCCTTCGGGGTTTTTCTGGGGACAAATTTCCAAAAACAATGATGTCATTTTATTTTTGTGTGCATCCATTTCTCAGTTCCCATTTTATTTCCACAACATTATTTAGGGTGAAAATTATAGTGTGAATTATTCAGTGTTTTTCATTAATGATTAAAGAGAAGATAAATAAATTGTGTTTGATTATGAAAATAATATCTACTTACTATATTTCAAGGAATAATCACATTTTACAATTATTTACTTCATAGGAATCTTCTTCATCTTCATATTTGTCATATTTGATTCAATAAATGTCTTGGAATTCCATGCTTTACCTATGATTTATTATATCCATGAATCCTAATAAAGAAACTTCATATTGAGGCCATGGATCTCAATATGTGCATTAACCTCAAACTCTAAAAATTATAAATTATAAAGATATTCAGGGTATTTTTACCACCAGAGTTTTGTATCAACACCAATATGTACAAATTAATAGTTTTATCTAGTGAATTAATTATATTTTTAAAAACCATAACACATAATCATGTGCATTAAATATACCATTTCTTATGCACTTTTTCTATGACTTGAAAATTCAAGGCTCGATTGATCTCACAATGGATATTTCAATTAAGTTTTCACTCTTTCACTTCAAATCTCCATATAAACTTTTAGTTTTAGTAATTTCCATGTATGATATCATATTGACAACAAATGGGCACACACACACACACATGCCTTATTATTTTAGCACCATTGGGTTTTCTTGTTCTTTCCAAACAAGATGACATTAAGAGGCTTAACATTCACCAACGAGAGCTTGATGCTCCTCCTCTATGGCATGAATTTTATTGTCCTACTAGCTCCCTTGTTTTGTTAGCATGATGACATCCATTGCATCAAAATAAACACCTGACATATAAAAATAATCTTATGTTCAATTCCCTTCAAGGAATAATTGATATCTATAGGAACCATGTTCTACAACCATTTTTTGAACCCATGATTTGAGTAGTAAGAAGCAAATGACCCAGTGTCTCTATAAATTCAGGATTCTAGAAACTCAAATTGTGATAGATAACACCTATATTAACCATAGGCTATGCATTTTCTATTTACCTAAATATGAATGCAATCTCAAGATTATAATATTAGAAATTAATTAATTTGTGACTATTTGTGATAGAGTTCCTCTTTTTTATAAGCCTTGTTCTCTTATTTCTTTTACCATAAGTTATATTGATCAATTCCACTTATGGAGAACATCTACATGCCTGAAATTTTTTAAACCTTTTCATATAGTATTGAAAGAGGAAACATTGAAAAAGAGTGAACAAACAAAAAAATTCCTTTCACATGGCTTCTACTATTGATAACAACTTATCCATATCGCTAGACGACCATAATGATTCCTCCTTCCACCTTTTTAGGCCTAAAAAACAACAACATTTTACCTTTCATAGTAAATTATTGGGGCTACTTCCACGATGCAAAAGTACTTACTTTTATCTTTGTAGCTACACAAACTTAAAATGACTTATCGCATACCCATGTCCATAGTAATGGTCTTTCAACCACTCTTCATACATTATTCCTTATTACACAATGACTTATCCTTCAAGGTGCTATATATATATCAACTCTACTTTTTATCGATTTTCAATTTGCTTGAGCCCAAAGCTATAGCTTTCATCAACAAGTAGTACACTTATTTATGTTATAACAATCACTTCATAAAATAAAATATCCACATGATCCTTTGCCCTCCCTTTCATGGGTTAGGCCGAGACAAGCTTTGATACCAAATTAAAATTACATAAGCACAAAATGATTTTCAAACATGGAAATTGTCTTGATTTCACAATCAACTTGTTTGAACTAATCTCTCAACAACAAACTAATATAGGAAGATATCTAGTTGAGAAAATATTCCTCAAACCAACTAACTCTAACCAACCCATAAAGACTACAAACAAACTACTAAAAGAATTCATCAAACCTCACACAAATAAGAATCATAATCTCTAATATTACCTAATTTATATTTAAAAAAAAAAAAAACTAAAAGACAAAATAATCTTCTGCATTCTAAAAAAATTATTTTAAAAAACACATTATTCCATTTCAACTTGTAATTAATCTTAATTGTAATAACTTCCATTTGAAAAAACACCAATCAATTTTTTTTTTACATTCTCTCAACATTCCTTCAAGGCTATAAATCCTTAGTTTAATTCAGAGGCCCCATAAAAGGTGACTTCCAATATCTGTCAAGAGATCAATCAAATTCTCTTGATATGTTTGAGGTGTATTTACATTTGAATTAGATATTAAAAATATACTTAATTTTACACCGGATAAGTCCATTTAAATTTATATAAGCTGACAAATAATTTACCCCATGGAATTTAAGTGCCATATGAGCACCTAAGAATGCAAGAAGGTGTTCTAAACAAGCATTGCAACCACATAAACCCAAAGATTTTCCTACCTTCCCGACTTAAACAATAACGGCTTGCCCGAGCGAATTTCACCAACAATTCTAGCCATTAACGGCATGATTCGACGGCACAATGGTTATTCTTCCATGGATGTCGTTCACATTGCATTTTTATTTCTTCCGGAGTAATGCAGCACAGTCCTCCATTGCCCAATAAGTTTCAACTTGTCTCGCCCTGATATCATCCTACTATTTACAAACCTAGCCATCTTCGGTAGTTCTTCAACTAGGCACGTGTTCTCATGAGCTCCACTGTGAGCTTTGTTGCGATCATTTATTCAGTGAAAACCTCCCAAAACCATCGTTCCAACACAAACCTCCACCTCTCTCAAGTACTTCATTCACCATGTGCACTACTTCTCGGGTGCTTTGCATAATTCCCTTTCTCATTTACGCAGACATATGGTGTGCTATGGATGTGATCAAAGGTACCTCTGGGCACATCATAGCCCTTAATTGTAATTTGTTCCTATTATATTTGAATTCTCACCGCCCTTCCCTTCCCGGGCTCGAACCATTGATCTCGCACACAGGGCCACTAGAGAAAACCATCGTGCAAAACCCTATGACCATGGTCAAAGCCATTAGCTAGGAAGAGCAAGTTTTCAAGATATGCAAAATCAGGTAGTTTTAGGAAAGGGATTTTCCCAATATATTTTTAGTAGATGTCAATTGCCATATGATTTCCAGTTGGGCATCGATTTTTAATTATCTATATTTTTTTGCATAATAATAAAACCCTCACCTGTTGCACCGATTTTCCCTTCGGGGTTTTTCTGGAGAAAATTTTCCAAAAACAATGATGTCATTTTATTTTGTGTGTGCATCTATTTCTCAGCTCCCATTTTATTTCCACAACATTATTTACGGTGAAAATTGTAGTGTGAATTATTCAGTGTTTTTCATTAATGATTAAAAAGAAGACAAATAGATTGTGTTTGATTATAAGAATAATATCCACTTACTATATTTCAAGGAATTTTCACATTTTACAATTATTTAATTCATAGGAATCTTCTTCATCTTCATATTTGTCATATTTGATTCAATAAATGTCTTGGAATTCCATGATTTACCTATCATTTATTATATCCATGAATCCTAATAAAGAAACTTCATATTGACGCCATGGATCTCAAAATGTGCATTAACCTTAAACTCTAAAAATTATAAATTATAATGATATTGAGGGTATTTTTACCACCAGAGTTGTGCATCAACACCAATATGTACAAATTAATAGTTTTATCTAGTGAATCAATTATATTTTTAAAAACCATAACACATAATCATGTGCATTAAGTATACCATTTCTTATGCACTTTTTCTATGACTTGAAAATTCAAGGCTCAATTGATCTCACAATGGATATTTCAATTAAGCTTTCACCTTTTCACTTCAAATCTCCATATAAACTTTTAGTTTTAGTAATTTCCATGTATGATATCATATTGAAAACAAATGAGCACACACACACATGCCTTATTCTTTTAGCACCATTGGGTTGTCTTGTTATTTCCAAACAACATGACATTAAGAGGCTTAACATTCACCAACAAGAGCTTGATGCTCCTCCTCTATGGCATGGATTTTATTGTCCTACTAGCTCCCTTGTTTTGTTAGCGTGATGACGTCCATTGCATCAAAATACACACCTGACATATAAAAAGAGTCTTATGTTCAATTCCCTTCAAGGAATAATTGATATCTATAGGAACCATGTTCTACAACCATTTTTTGAACCCATGATTTGAGTAGCAAGAAGCAAATGACCCAGTGTCTCTATAAATTCAAGATTCTAGAAACTCAAATTGTGATAGATAACACCTATATTAACCATAGGCTATGCATTTTCTATTTACCTAAATATGAATGCAATCTCAAGATTATAATGTTAGAAATTAATTAATTTGTGACTATTTGTGATAGAGTTCCTCTTTTTTATAAGCCTTGTTCTCTTATTTCTTTTACCATAAGTTATATTGATCAATTCCACTTATGGAGAACATCTACATGCCTGAAATTTTTTAAACCTTTTCACATAGTATTGAAAGAGGAAACATTGAAAAAGAGTGAACAAACAAAAAACTTCCTTTCACATGGCTTCTACTATTGACAACAACTTATCCCTATCGCTAGACGACCATAATGAGTCCTCCTTCCACCTTTTTAAGCCTAAAAAACAAAAACATTTTACCTTTCATAGTAAATTATTGGGGCTACTTCCACGATGCAAAAGTACTTACTTTTATCTTTGTAGCTAGACAAACTTAAAATGACTTATCGCATACCCATGTCCATAGTAATGGTCTTTCAACCACTCTTCATACATGACTCCTTCTTACACAATGACTTATCCTTCAAGGTGCTCTATATATATCAACTCTACCTTTTATCGATTTTCAATTTGCTTGAGCCCAAAGCTATAGCTTTCATCAACAAGTAGTACACTTATTTATGTTATAACAATCACTTCATAAAATAAAATATCCACATGATCCTTTGCCTTCTCTTTCAAGGGTTAGGCCGAGACAAGCTTTGATACCAAATTAAAATTACATAAGCACAAAATGATTTTCCAACATGGAAATTGTCTTGATTTCACAATCAACTTGTTTGAACTAATCTCTCAACAACACACTAATATAGGAAGATATCTAGTTGAGAAAATATTCCTCAAACCAACTAACTCTAACCAACCCCTAAAGACTACAAACAAACTACTAAAAGAATTCATCAAACCTCACACAAATAAGAATCATAATCTCTAATATTACCTAATTTATATTTAAAAAAAAAAAAAAAAACTAAAAGACAAAATAATCATCTGCCTAATAATTTCCATTTGAAAAAACACCAATCAATTTTTTTTTTTACATTCTCTCAACATTCCTTCAAGGCTATAAATCCTTAGTTTAATTCAGAGGCCCCATAAAAGGTGACTTCCCATATCTGTCAAGAGATCAAGCAAATTCTCTTGAAATGTTTGAGGTGTATTTACATTTGAATTAGATATTAAAAATATACTTAATTTTACACCGGATAAGTCCATTTAAATTTATATAAGCTGACAAATAATTGACCCCATGGAATTTAAGTGCCATATGAGCACCTAATAATGCAAGAAGGTGTTCTAAACAGGCATTCCAACCACATAAACCCAAATATTTTCCTACCTTCCCGACTTAAACAATAACGGCTTGCCCGAGCGCATTTCACCAACAATTCTAGCCATTAACGGCACCATTCGACGGCACAATGGTTATTCTTCCATGGATGTCGTTCACATTGCATTTTTATTTCTTCCGGAATAATGCAGCACAGTCCTCCATTGCCCAATAAGTTTCAACTTGTCCCGCCTTGATATCATCCTACTATTTACAAACCTAGCCATCTTCGGTAGTTCTTCGACTAGGCACGTGTTCTCATGAGCTCCAATGTGAGCTTTGTTGCGATCACTTATTCAGTGAAAACCTCCCAAAACCATCATTCCAACACAAACCTCCACGTCTCTCAAGTACTCCATTCACCATGTGCACTACTTCTCGGGTGCTTTGCATAATTCCCTTTCTCATTTACGCGGTCATATGGTGTGCTATGGATGTGATCAAAGGTACCTCTGGGAAAATCATAGCCCTTAATTGTAATTTGTTCCTATTATATTTGAATTCTCATAGCCCTTCCCTTCCCGGGCTCGAACCATTGATCTCTCCACCACTGATCTCGCACACAGGGCCACTAGAGAAAACCATCGTGCAAAACCCTGCGACCATGGTCAAAGCCATTTTGGTGGTCTGTCGTTCTATTCTGGCCAAGGAACCCCATCGCAAAATTTTCATTACGATCTAGACCCTCTAATGTGATCGAGATCTCATTCACCACAAATTTCCCCTGAAAACCACTCCGTAGTCTAACAAGTCTGCAAATTTTCCTTGAAAATCATGGAAATTCTCGCAATATTTTGATAAAATTCTGTAGGGATTTTTGAAAATTCAAGTTGCAGTTGTTAAACTTCAAGATTTTGGGTGCTCCAAAAATTTTTGATGGTGCTAAATCCATTTCCGCCATCAAAAACATGATTCAAACATTGCTACTGTGCCAGATTTCTTGAAACTGTTTTGGCTAAATTTCGACCATGTAATGTCCGAAAATCACTAGTAAGTTAACCAATTACTTTAACCCTAACCATGATAACTTTATTTTAAGATATTATTATTATTAAAAAGAGTTAATATATGTTAAAAATGTATATATTTGAGAAATGCATATAACAAGATTAATAATCATGGAGATTCACTCTAGTTATAGAGATTCATAATATGTAAATAGGTTTTGTTAAAATACCATGGCATATTAATACCACATATGCCAAAAAACATAACTCACTTTCTTTTCTTTTTTTAAGTAAAAAATATTTCATTAATTAAATTCAAACAAAAATATGTGCTTTACCTTACCCGGGTCTGCCCACTAGGGTAACCAAACAAGCGGAAAAACCAAATTTGTTTAAGCTTCCTATGGTGTGTGCCCTAGTAAAACAACTAGTAGCCAAAAAATGAAATACCTAAAATGAAAATGAGCAAATGGAGATTGTACTAATTATATCATTGAGTCTCAAGGAGTTTGATTCTTCAACAATGATTGACTTTTTTATTGCTCCCTAGTGAGTAACCTAGATCTTGTGGAAGACCCAAATGAGACTTGGTGAAATATATTCATCACCCCATTTCCCACACTGTAAGCTGAATTTCGTCATGTGCCAAAAATATTTATTTGTGTGCTTTATTATTGAAGATTGGTCCAAACAAAATTTTGAGGTGCCAATATATGTTAATGGTTTACATATACTGGTTGAATCTCCCTTTGGTGTGTCCAACATATGGAACCCATTCTACAATTTCACTCGCTATCTCTATGTCAGAGAGGTAGCCCCTTTCTTCAACAATTTCCTTCTCAGCATTGGCAACTTCTTCTTTGACCTGTAGTGGCATAATGGCCCCTTTTTTTAGTGCATTTATTCTCGATTTTTTTCTACTATGTTTCCCCACATCAAGCTCATGCATACTATCAAGGCATTGTGACAAATAGACGATCACTTGATATGGTAACATGTTGTACAGATGAGATTCCAAAAGAAAGGGTGACGTGGATAGAGATGGAGACTAGAAGGGGCACAAAGGGAGAGCCAAGAAGCCTATCTAATTGTCACAATTCAAGGGGGTCTTGCACCGAGGAGCGAGAAGAAGTACTAGTGAAAATCCAAAAGCTATGAGATTTAGATACTAGAGAGAGGTGAAGATAGTTCCCTAAATAATCATGCAAGGGAGAAGGGGGATTGATATATATTTTTAAGTAGAAAAAAAAAGTAGGAGAAAGACCTACTTAATAGAGAAATAGTGATGGGAAGCTAGAAAAAATGACAAAGGAAGTGAATTGGGAAAAACACCCCCTCAATTTTGCCATAAACGCTAAGAGTGGGAGATAGAGGCCATGTGTGGTTATATCTCTCAATTTGTTCAGAACCCATTCCATCAATTTCCCACCAACTTATGCATTTTTTCTCTAGTATGTGGACCTAGTATCCTCTAGCTTGTGTGATGAGAATTTTTCATGAATACCTTGGACTACAGTAACTTCAAACGATGCACCTACTATTCTACACTATAAATATTAGCCACATAATAAATAATCCACCCCTGCGACATTAAACTTGGAATTCTTCATTGAACTCCGAGCGTGATAGTTTGATGTTCATAAATGATATCAAGAATGTGGGAAGAATCATTGTTAATGAGATGAGAAGGTGTTATGACATGTTGTTGGCACTCAAGATACTCACAAACCTAGGATTTGTGACGTGTTGGCTAACAAAGACTCGCTTACCGTTGACCCTTTCATAAATACCCATAGAGTGAGTGAAGTCCCAACTGAGATGCTAATGGGTGACTCCCAGAACCAAATTTTCACAATCTGATAGGATTTTATTGAAGTTACAATGCGTGGTTCCTAACTGACACATGATACCATACTGCAACTGTGTGCTGCGCATAATGCCTAAACTCAGTTCATCTATCCACTGCACGAGCTTGGCATAACCATGCGCAGTGTGACAGAACCTAGTGAACCTTCAACATACTAACATTGAACAAGTACATGACTATTATACAATCACCATTTACTGGTCACCCCAACTGGAACTTCCAACAGTAGCAAAAAATGGCATTTGTGCCTATTCGATTGGGCTCAATAACCATAATGCTATAGGATCATACAAAACACATCATCGTTATATGCTACCATGAAAAAGCATAACATCAAGATGAGCATTTGAACTAATTAACAAAATGAGAAACCTTTAATGACAGTGCAAGCTTGTAATATTCCTAACAGTAATTAATCATAGTAATAACAGGCATCAAAAGATTTTAAACAACACCAAATAAAATTCACATCATTAGAACACAAATTGAGCCATGAAATTGAGTTGAGCCATTTTATTAATTTACTGGAAATGAGTACAATGGAGGTGTTGGAATGAAGGCACCTGGGCTTGCTCAAGGCAAGCTAGAGAAGCCCTCTGAATCAATGCTAAAATTCCCCATTGATGGTACATTGTATGGTTGTAGCTCTGTGCTGCAATATGCTAGAAATGTTGTTGCTACTCCCGAATAAATGTTTCTAGGGACTGCTACACTGCTAAGAAAATTCACGGACTTTAACCTGAGACTCTACTCCAGAAACCCACAAAAACCCATGCAGTAATTGGCAAAATGTTGACCCTGGAATATTTCCCTCTTGCGCTTGGCTCAATGTGTTGTTGGGTAAACTGATCCTCCTGTAAATCTTGTTGTTGGAAGTATCCAAAATTCCAAAAAAATCCCTGTTAGGAAGCTCGAAGCCTCCCCACCAAATCTCAACTGCAACTCCCTCTCTTCTCACCTCCCAGAACAACCTCTCTCCATGTGTTGCATCCTCCAATGTGTAGTCATTGCGTCCTCCACACAGTCCCTAAAGTGAAAATTATCCTCCTACTATGAAATGATCCTCCAAAATGAAAAGACTCCTCTCCTGAGCGGGCACTCGAAGTCCCCAAGGTAGAGGTTGAGATCATCGCCCGAAAATCTTGTGTGCTAAGGAGCACTGTAGACTTGGCACCTGACATAAGCGTGCTATGTAAAAATTACAATCAGAAATATAAGTGAATGAATGAGTCCAAGAATGAGCCTGAAGCTTCCTATTTATCCAATGTTGGCCAACATTCTCTTAGGCCCCACCTTGTTCTTCTAGCCTCCAATATGCTCCAATGGTTGTGCTACTTCCATGTGGGCTGCAATTTCTCCTCATTGGTCCCCATCCTCCACTACTGCCACCATATTTCACCTCAGCCTAATGTATAGAGGCCTATAGTTCCCTACATTTATTTGTGGGTCCCCAAATCCACATTTCCTAAATCAAAACTATGATATTATCCAAATTGGCCAAAATTAATATCTCGGTTAGCTGAACTGCTAAATAGGAATATTACATTTCTCCCTGCCAAAAATTGTTTGTCCTTAAGGAATACCTGAAAAGGAATCCTCTCTAGCTAACGCTCCCCACTGTCACTGCAAAAAGGTGCTAGGGTCCCAGATGTGCCACTCAATCATCCCTAAGCTTTGCATCACCCTGATATGAACATATCCCTCAATATCAGGATCCCAAGCCATCTAATCCAACATGATTCTCCCCCTGCTCCACTCATTATCTTGCCAGGAATAAGTATTAGAATCCCTCTTACACACCATCAGTGAGTAGGAAATCGTGATAATATGGTATTATGCCCAACTCCTCATGAAGTTTCCCTACCAACTAATCCATCTCATGCACTCCAAGAGTAAACCCTCGAAGATACTACCTAATTCCAGTAGAGATAGTGTATTTCTCACATCAGCTCCTCTTGATATCATCCTGCTAACCAAAGGTGATCAAGTTGTGTAAAGCTATAATGATCGAGTACCCTGCCAAACTGAGAGTGGTGCCATAATGTTGACGTTGCGCTACTATGATTATGAAATACTCCCCACCATATGCAAAATTTATCGTCCTCTCCTGAGGCCTAGTGGTAGAAGACCTATGAGAGACAAGCTCATCCGGCCAAATAATAGCCATGATGCCAATATCTACCCCTCTGAATGTAACTTTGAACCTATGAAGCAACAACAAAATCCTACCTTGCCATCTGATGAAGGCCTCTGTGTACCCACATGTGCCAACCCAATAGTGAACTAGATCACTCGTTTTCATGACTCTACCCGTTACGAGATTGAATGGTCTATCAATCAACTGAATCTCTGCATCCCATAGTCGAACCTATTGCACCATAGCCCTAACAACTGTTGGAATCCCTTCATGCATCATCTCTAGTCATTGCATGTGACCAATATAGAGGGTCCATCTAATCCATTGCATGCTAACCTACCCTGTGCCTACCACTAGGTAGTACCGATGATGGATGTAAGCCACATGTGACAAATAGCTACTCCCTGAATGAAAACAATAGATAGATATCTCACACTTGCAATCGACTCAAGGCATGTGAATCCCTACTATTCCTACCAACCATCTCCACTGGGTCTATCATCCCCCCTCTCAATAATGTGCTGATATAATATCTAGAGCTCTAACTCATATTGGGATGCTACCTCCGTTGTACCCAGTATCTTCTACTCATGCATGGTCCTGACATTCCCTAAGAAAAGAGTGACACATGTCTCCCTCGTGACCTGCTCCCTAGGCGTAGGCTCAGTGATGAATGATATGCCACCCCTGCAGATGATAATATCATTCCCCAACCTGTGGCTATCAACTAGCGCACTGACCCAATTCCACTTATGAGAAGTTTGTCCCCTAGTGCGTTGAGTGTCATCCAAATATCTTGGGTGAGCTCCTCATCCCTGGCTGCTCATGCCTAGAGTGCCAAAGTAAAACCACCAAAATGACTGTGCCTATAAGTGATGTAGAAGAGCATCAGTCATGTGAGTCTGCATAGATATCGTCAAGTATCACTCATTTGCGTCTCTATTGATCCTGGAAGAAATATGCCCAAAGGTATGCCTAGTGTCTCTGTCCACGAGTCTCCTTGAGGCAACATTAGAAGACCCCAGTGTGCAACACCATACACTCTTGCATACCACTGATCATCCCAGTACTCCTGGACATGCCACTATACACCATTAGGTAATGTTATACACTGCTAGATACCTCCTACTAATGGTTTCCCATCATATATCACCTCCTGTCATGCCCGTGACACTGTAATTGACACCTCCCACTGGTACTCAATGTGGTATGAGCTACCCCTCCTACTCCATAGTGTAAACCAACATGCTATGACACACCAACCTTCATCTCCATGCTCCTCTGCAGGCCACAGCTCCTCACTACATAGCCCTACACACCCCTGGATGCAACAACCTAACATTGGGTTTGTACGCATCAGTTTGTGCACATAACTTTGTGTAGGCCCATTTTCATACCACCCTGTAACATACAATATCCTACATGGGCCAAAATATCCATCACTCTACTAGTAAACCCTCCATGATGTAGGTTACATCTCCCTATCTTCTCTGGAAGGTCTGAGCATCCTGACTCCTCACATGCCAATGGAAATGACACTACTTCACCTATCCTCCATAGTTGCAGTGTCCAATATACCAATGGGACAGCACCGTCTCTATGTAATTCCCTGCTTGGTCGCTTGCCAATGGCACCTCGCCCTACTGGCTCCTACCAAAGTAGGCTAATCACCATGTAACTCCATGCGTAGTCAATATGCCAGGACAACTCAAGAAATGTGTCTTTCCCCCTATCAAACCATCTTGGGACTAGTCTTTTCTGAGGCTTTGATGGAGATGAGAACATGTGTGTGCACCTAAAAATTAGATCCATTGCACAACTACTACCATGACCTACTCACTCTATGATGTGATGGAAAATCCCACCTAGATCGCAATAACACTCTGGTCTTCATGCATTCCTAGTGCCTAGAAACTCCTGCTGAACTACACCCGGGTCCACCACCATCTCCATAGACCACTCCACTGGGCACCAACTCTAAGTCTCTCACCACCCAACCCCAACAAGCAGATACTGCACCTTGTGCAACTCTGATCATCTCATTCCACTATCTAGGTAAGCATATGAGATCTAAGCAGGTGGCTCCCTCTCTCTCCCTCAAATGGACAAAGGTGAACCAGCAGTGTTGCTAGCCCCGTCTATGTATGCCTGAAGGGGGCTTCTCTAACGCTTCAATGTGCCCTCTATTTTTACCATAAAGGAATATAATTGTTCCCCAATGTGTGCCAACTTGGTCATTGACTTGTCACAAAGCACTGTCATGCCCTCCAGCCCCTTTTTCTGCAACATAATAGCCTCTCATACTGATGTGGCCTTCCCCTTTAAAGATAGATGGTAATCTTGAAGCTGATGACACTATTGTGTGGGAAAATTGTCCAATAACTCTACATCTCCTAACGCCTCATCAAGGGTGGATACATATTCTAGCACCTAACCCATCTTTTGCATGCTCCTATCACCCAAAAACTCAGACACTACCCTAGCCATCACCTCAATGGATGACACTACTATGGTAGGCTCTACTCTCTCCACTAAAATGTCAACCAACTTGGTCAAGGAAGTCTCCAACATGGGTGACCCCTGCTTCATACTAGGTGTATCCACTTGCTCCCCATGATCGTGTGTAGATGGTTGCATGCCCATGACATGTGCAATTGTACTGTCTCTCCTGCAAGGAAGTGGATAGGTCTGGTCTGACACCTTCATCAATTCAGTCAATAGTTTGCAGTAATAAAATCCTTGTTGTGCCATGGTTTTTCTATGGTTTAACACGTCACTGTGTATACATTCACAAATATTCGCTAATCTAATTGGTTACCCACAACTGGCAAAGATCATGGCTTTGATACTATTATAATATTCCTAACGGTAAATTACAGTAATAGCATGCATCAAAAGACTTTAAACAACAAAAAATAAAATTCATGCCATTAGAACACAAAAAAAGCCATGAATTTGAGTTGAGCCATTTTATTAATTTGCTGGAAATGAGTACAATGGATGTGCTAGAATGAAGACACCTGGGCTTGATCAAGGCAAGCTAGAGAAGCCCTCTGAATCAATGCTGAAATTCCCTGCTGATGGTACGTTTTATGGTTGTAGATCTGTGCTACAATATGCTAGAAATGTTGTTGTTGCTCACGAAGAAATTCTATTAGGGCCTACTCTACTTCTCAGAAAATTTCAGGACTTTAACCCCAGATTCTACACAAGAAACCCACAAAAACACACGAAGGAATTGGCCAACGTTGACCTTGAAATCTTTCACTCTTAGGCTTGGCTCACTTCATTGCTAGGTAAATTGATCCTCCTATAAATCCTGCTACTTGAAGCCTCCAAAATGCGACAAAAATTCATGTTAGGAAGCTCCAAGCCTCTCCACCAAATCTCAGCTGCAACTCCCTCTCTTCTCACCTCCCAAAACAACCTCTCTCCATGTTATACATCCTCCACTGCATCCTCAACATAATCCCTGAAGTGAAAATCCTCCTCCTATAATATATGTTGTGAATGTATCTACCAAAATGATAAGACACTTCTCCTGAGGCACTCAAAGTCCCCCGAGGCAGAGGTTGATATTTTCGCCTGAAAATCTCGTGTGTGAAACAACACTGCAGAATTAGCACCCAACACAAGCGTTCTATGTCAAAATTACAATTAGAAAGATAAGTGAATGAATGAATCCAAGAATTAACCCCAAGCTTCCTATGTATCTAATGCTTCCCAACGTTCTCCTGGTCCCCACCTTGTGCCTCTAGCCTCCAATACGCTCCAATGAATCTGTTGCCTCCATGTGGGCCAAAATTTATCCTCATTGGGCCCCATCCTCCACTACTACCACAATATTTCACCCCAACCTAATTTCTAGAGGCCTATAGTTGCCTAAGTTTATTTATGGGTCCCCAAATCCACATTTCCTAAGTCAAAACTGTGATATTCTCAGAATTGGCCAGATTTAATATTCTGATTAGCATAATTTCTAAAAAAGAATATTAAAAATCCCTCTATAGAAAATACATAATTTCGTGCTTAATAAACATGTATAAAGCATTCATATATTTGTGAAATACATCAGTATGCTCAAAAATTTATACAAAAAAAAGGGAAATAATGCAAGGGTTCTCGATAAACAGTTTATAACAATGATATGAGTACAATAATTCCTTTAACACCATTATATATATATATATATATATTAGTAAAAAGGTCAGAAATACCAAGAGTTACACATAACATATTATTAGGATCTCCAACCATCTACAATACCATCAAAACAAGACAAAAACTATCCATAGCACATAAAACTATCCACAACAACATTAATATATTGTAATATCCCAAATGGGGAAAAACAAGCTCAGTAGGGAATATCTTAAGATATTCCACTATGGAATCACAGAAATATGGAATTACACCAATATATCTAAACCAGAGATAGACTAGTAGGGCATTTACCGGATGTATCACCTTCACAAGGAATGGTGAAATCCAGAGGCTTCCTGGCCCGTTCCACACTCTGTCTATAGAGGATTTGTGAAACACAGAAAATGTGGGAATGACACACTCCTATTAGATTTTTCTACCCTTAGGAACATTAGATCTACAGATCTAATAATGGATCCAAAATATAAGAAAAAACCAATCAAGGGAGAAGCGGGAAACTCCACTCTCAGGAAAATCTGCAATAGGCTCAAGGAGGACGTTGTATAAGCAAGAAAATGTAAAAATAACATAGAACAGGGCTGGGTTACCTTATTTTAGGCTGTGTGGGACCTCCATGCAGAGTTTCAGCAAAAAAAAATGAGTTTATAGGGCTTAAACATATCTCCCACAATCAACACTAGCTGAAAATCAGCTAAAGGAGAGGGTTGAATTAATAGAGAAACCCTCCTTCAGGAATTGCGCAGTTTCTACTGGAAGTCACTGGAAATCAACCATAAACTCATATTACAGTATAGAAGCAAGAAATAATATCCATAATGAATTTCCCTTGTAGAAGAATTAGAATTTACATGAAGCAAGAGCAAGAATCCTTCAGAAATTATAGCTGAAACACATGGAAAAGCTGCAGAAAGACTTGACAGTGTCCTATATGAGGAGATTCAGCTGCTGTAGGTTAAAAATCAGATATACAACTGATAAATGGATGAAACATCAGATCCATACCAGATCTAGAAGCTACTCAGCCTTCTTAACAAGATCCCCTTGGGGTTTTATCAAAATATTGCATAACAAAGTGTAGATCTAGCTTTTAATACACTAAACTGCAGAACAATTCAAAGATTTTTGAAGATGGATTTCATCACATTACATATCATATCTGAACATGAATAGATAATAAAGCTACTTTAAAAATATCAAAGGGAGAGGCAAGCCTCAATCACCCAAGAGCTAGTATAATGAGAGATACAAACAGTAGTGAAACATGTACATGAAAATAACGCAGTTTATGGAAGAGATTGTGCAGTAGCTGGAATGACCTGATACACCAGATAATAATTACATATATGCAAGTGAAATTAGAGTAATATCCTCTTCCGGATGGTCACAAGACACCCTCCTTGGGAGAAATCTCCTCTAAACAACTAGATCTTGCAGATCTAGCTCACCCACTTGCTGCAACTCACAAGCAGCTATAAAAACCCTCAACAAGACTAGCGCTACTATATAGATGAGCTTGGCCTCAATGCTGAATAGTGGAGAGATACATCCCAATCTCCTCCAAAGAGCTACTCCATGGAATGAGAGAGGATTCCTAAACAGGAAATCCTCTTCCCTTAGGCTAAATAGCCAAGAGACTAGAGTTGTTGTAGCAACTTCCAAAATTCTTCAACAACCATTGCTTGCTGCATCTCCTTCCTTTTATAACATGTGGGCTTTCCAAAACCCTAAACCACCTTCTTCAACCTATCCTCTTTCACACATGGGTTCCTCTTCTAAAAGCACGTTGTGCTTGATGGATAAGCTTCCCTCCAAACTGCGTTGTAGGTGGGGCCAAGGTTGACGCATTCAAATGAATTTCCCATTTTCACATTTAGGGGTGTTTAATATAATAGCCCAGATTTGTCCCCTTTCACATTGGTCATGTATTTATTCTCAACTTAGGAGTTTATTAAACCTCCTTCTCATAAATTTATTCATGAATAAAGCAAATTGAAAATAAAATGCAATATTCCCATGAGCTGTAAAAATTGGGAATATTACATATATTTCATAACTAACACTAGCTACAATATCGTTGATGAGCATCGAGAGACTTGATCATTGTCTCCAAACTATATTGACCCAACACTTGGTACATAGACCAACTCTAACTTGACTTACAAAATAATAAAAATTAGCAACAGGTAACGCATAACCAACTGACCGTCATCAACCAACCCGCCCTTGATCTTGGACTGGCCCTTTTATAACTCTTAGAATCTCTTCTCAAAGTATCCCTCCTTCCCACCAATTCGACCCAATTGTCCCTCATGTCATTGAGATATTTCCCCGGTTCTTGATGAGTTGTTCCATGCATGAAAAATATCCCTTGCCTAATCTGGCTCCACTCTGTCTATTTATTTTCTTATGAAAATAGCTTAGTAGCCACAATCTCCTTAATCGACTCCTCCACCCACAAAATATTAATGGTCGTTACATTCTACACATGTCTCCTTATTTTATTCATTGTTTTCCTACTACTACAACGCGATGTTTTCCTTTGCTACACTCCAATCCTTGCATTAGCCCTATGTTTCACTCCTTCCTCCTATGCTAGCCATCTACTACACTTATTCTGCTTGCACCATCCCTCTACTATGCACTAAATTACCCTTTCTACAATTCCTTCTCCTACTGTGCACCAAAAATTTTCAAAAATTTATTGTTGGTCCCAACAAAACCACAATACAAAAATGTGGCTCATCCTCGAGCTGCTCAATCCTTCACTGAAGAAATTTTTTCCTCTGCGATTTTCTGTAGAGTCTCCCATGTCACCTCTTATGCTTTGATATTTCCTATGATGTGATATGTTCCAGTGTTCGATTCCCCAATCATTGTGTCAAAATCCTCACTATTTAAAGTTTGCACATTCTTTAGCAATTCACTAAATTCATCCAAAACTACCATAACTCGGTCCTCGAGATCTGCCCATGGTTGTTGCTCCTCACTGAGCTTGCTCAAATACTCCCTTATTAATGTTCTATAATTAATAGCCTGCCTTCTTTCATCCAAATTAAAATTTATGAGTACTAAGTCCATTTGGCATAGTTGAGCATCTGATACCTTTATTTTCCCACTAACCTTTCATAGTACTAGAACTTCAGACAACTTATTCTACAACTGGTCACTTTGATTTGCTATTTCCTAACAAATTCTTTGACATGCAACCAATTTTTTCCTTCTCCCTTGAATCATTTCCTCTTGTTGTTGATTCTATCATAACAATTGTGACTCTTTTCCGATTTCTGCCTCTGTGACTAGCATCTTCAACCCATGGATGGCCTCCTTTATCCTCATCACCATATCCTAGGAAGGGATGATATATTTTATTGTCCCTTCAACACATTCTTCATAAACCTATGTGATGGCATTATGCCACTCCAAATTATTGTCTTTTAGCTTTTGTTGCTCCTAGCACAGTTTTTCTTCCATCCTTCCACTTTGTCCCAAGTCTTCCTCCATGATCATGAGTTGGTCCTATAATACCCAGGCTGCATTATGTTGCAGTTGTACTAATTCCTTTGTCCCAAACTTTGACAGTGCAACCTCAATTTCCACATTGTTGACTAGATGTTTTTGTGCAGTCCCTTCCCATACCTCTATCACAACACCTATAATTCTACATTCCATCCTTTGTTATTGGGACAGTGAGGTTTCATGGGCTAGAGATATTTCTCGAGGCTGCAACCTAGACATTACTAATGATCCTTCCCCTAAAACATAAGAAAAGGTTAACTTGGCATTCATTTACTTTATCAGTTGATGTAGGTGATTATACCTCGATGCACCAACATCTGACATTTGGTCCTTGATGCTTTCAAATCCATCCTCTGTCAAAGTGGTGTGAGGTGGGGATGGGTGAAAATATTTATGTTTCTTCCCAGACTTTCGTGTAGATGTACCTTCTACACAACTTCTTATCATTATTTTCCTCCATGTCCATTTTTGTCCTCCTCGAGTGATTCATGTTATGGCTCTAACTTCGAGACAATGGGGGACATAACCTCTTGTTGGTCTTGCGCTGATGAAGTGCCACTGGTTTGTTATCCATTGGATATCATCTCCATATTGAAGATTCATCCTTAAGGATATTCAATGTGGGGATGCATGCATCCACTATAACTTTAATCTCATCCTGCGTTAACTGTTAGGGTTTTTTATTCCAGGTCTTCGTTGGATCTTGTCATTCGAAAATCCAAATATGATGGGGTGCAGCTATGAATTTTTCTATGACATTATATTTCCTTACACTTTCAGTCGGTAATCGTGATGTATCTTCTATGATATTTCATATTACTTCTCCATATAGAAAAAAAAAATGTATTGATCCTATTTCACTCATGATCATTGGAAGCCCACAAGTTCTAAAATGTAGCTACGAAAATGGGTTTCACTAGGTTGGTCACCGGTTGGAAATGCTCCAGTTCCTCCCACTCTAAAAAAATTATCAAGATCAATAGCCAAGCATAATGGAATTCAGCATTTAATTCTGGAGTGTCCAAGCAATCATACTTTAATTCCCTTATTAAAACTTTAGCCCAAGAAAATCATTCTCCCTTGGTGTATTTTTTCGCTACTACAATAACCCTAGGAGGCACTTCGTTTATCTGACACTTGCAGAGAACCTACATGCAATGCCTTGCACTGAAAAATGCATGGCATGGCCTAGTACCATTGAAGTCAACAACCCTCAATTCTACCTCGTACTATTGTATTTATTTTTCATGGATGTGGTGAGGGTCTTTTCATTGATGAGCGACCCCAAATCTTCCCCCTCCATGGAAAGACCATCAATTTTATGGATTAGTTCCACGGTGACAGGCACAGGGCAGTTAAGCCACAAGTATCCATCATGCACATAGGACAATATATATTTAGTAACAAAATTTATCCCCTCCCCTCGCTCAAAGTGTGGAATAAGGAATAAGTTCATAATACTTGTAGTCACCAACCTTTTAGTCTGCTCCTATGGTTTCAACTTTGGGACATTGTTCTTGTTCTTTGAAAACTGCATGTAATCCTGTAAATTAGGGTGCCTCAAGGAATTGGATAAGTCATGAATAGAATACTTAATTATCTACATTATTTTTCTTATTTTTCCCTCGTGAAGCACCCTAGAAGGTAGGGGTGGTATTCGCATTATGTACTTCGATCCTTTGGGAGTCGCCATCTCTATTGGTGATCCTAATAAGGGAAAAATGTACTTGGGATCGTATCCACAACCTAGTAGGGCTATTGAATTCTCTATTTTTATGCTCAGCTTCAAACTCATCTCTTCTGAAACTAGTTCTGAGGTTTACTTATTTGAAGTTACCTTACCCTTCACGGCTTTCTTTTTCGACTCTTCTTATCGGGACTAGAGGTGTTTTGTGCACTCTTCATGCTCCTTTTTGGATAGAATATCCCCCTTCACCTTTGATTTTATACTTCCTTAACTTATTTTTCTTTGTCCTCTCAACTCTCTTCTCCTTCAAAACTCTTAATAGTGTGGAAGTTCTCTCCCTGCTCTGATTTTGTAACTTTTACACTAGTTGCTAATATCATGAACTCGTATGCACCCCATTCACTTCTTTATCCCTTGACTCAAAGCAGAATTTCCCTCTAAAACCACTATATATCATGTAATGTCATTATAATGTTCACTCACTTGCGGTTGGTTGCTGGAACAATTGTATTTCTAAATCACAATGGTGATATTTTCAATGGAAACTCCCTTGTATGTCCCGATATGCTCCATAATTTCCAGTCATTTACTTGTAGTACACCCTACATCTATTTTTCATGTCGTCCTCTTGATTTAATCCTTTCCCACTATTTCATATCCATTGTAATTAATTTGGCACGATCAGAACTCCTCCCCCCAATTCTGATGTCATCACCTAATCATATCAACTCCTCTGATGGCTCACTCTAGGTACAAGCTCCCGCAACATGGAATTCTACTTAATCTACCCTTTTGTGTCCATAATGAATTTATCCTAAAGAAACTAACTCTATTTTAGCCTAAGATCTTCTTCCTCCTATAAACTCTCTACTCTTTTCTCTAGTCAACCATATATGTGTACATCTGGTAGACTGAGGCTCTCCTTTCCTTTATCCATGATGAATGGGAGCTTAGTTTCCTCTTTAAAGCTTCATCCTACTCCCATTTACATATAATTTCCATGAAATACCATCCATATTACTAAGTTTCACCACGCCACCATTAGTTACATGTTTAATAACATACAGTCCCAGCTAGTGCATTTGAAAATTACCCAGGTGATTTAGAAACTTGTTATCATATAGCAACACCAAGTCTCCCTCTTAAAAATTTGTATTCTTGATCATCCAGTCATGACATGCCTTGTCTTGGGCCTTCTGTATTTCATAGTGGAAACTTACTATTGCTCAATTTTCCACCAACTGCAACAAATATTGTAGTTGTTTCTCCACAACTTTTGATTCTGTCATCTGGGTGGCTAACACAATGCATAGACTCAACACCAAAATCTCCATTGGCATGATTGCCTCCATCCCATTAAATAGCTAGAAAGGGGTTTTCGAGGTTAAATTTTTTCACATGATGTGAGAGGACCGTAAAACTACAACGATTCTCACATCATAGTCATCTTGTTGTAAAATTCTTACTTTAGTGAGTTTTGTTTCCAAAATATTATTAAAATTATCTACCTTTCCATTTTCTTTGGGATGATATGGGTTACTCCTTTCATGGTAAATATCAAATTCTTCAGTCAGTGCTTCTATAGTCGGGTTCATAAAATATTCCCCTTTATCACTCATCAGTATTATAGGACACCCAAACTTGGTTACCACTTTGTCAAAAAAAACCCACAAAACAGTCTCCACGCTGCATCTTTTCACTGGTGTAGCCTCAACCCATCTTGTTAGATAGTCTATAGCAGTGATGATATACTACATGTCAGTCCTTCTAGTTATAGGATCAGTTGGTCCAGTAAAATTAATAGCCCACTAATTGAATGACTGAAAAGTGAGAAGGGGGTTCAAATAAATTTTGTCTTGTCGAGATGGTCTTTCCACTCTATTAAAAATTTCACAAGCCCTACAATATTCCTTGGCATTCGCATGTAAAGTGGGCCACCAAACCCAACCATTAAAATATTTTTCATAGTAGCACATCCTGTATAGTGACCCCTTGTGAGTCCGGTGTGGGATTCAACCAAAATAATAACTTTCTCATGTTCTAAAGCATGCCTCCTTAAGATATTCTTAGTTCTCAGTTTATACAGTGCACTTGCGAGTAACTAATAGTCTATCACCTTAACCATGATATACTTCTTTGGTGCGATTGTATAACTTTCTGGTGCCATTTTGATACTAAAAAAAATCACAATATTTGTAAAGTAATTATCTACCATGGTTATTGCAAAGAGCTACACGTGTGGAATATTTTATTCTAGGTTCTATGTTTCCTTGCCTGAAGTTATATGGTACAGGTGATCATGTTCGATATTCAAAATTCCTACTTTTACCACTAGTCGAAAATCATACTCCTGAAAGTATAACAACCATTGGCGAATCCTCTCCCCCAACATGGGATTTCCCGCGAAGTATTTTAAGGCTGAATTATATGTGTATATATTAAATTTATTTCCCAGTAGATAATGATAAAAATTTTGTAGTGATTATACCATCGGTAGTCCCCACTTTTCAGTAACATTGTAATTTTGTTCGACCATTGACAATTTCCAACTAGAAAAGGAAATTGGATGATCAACCTCTCCTTCACTAGGCTGGACCAAAATCACCCAGAACATGATTGAAGAATCATAAATGTGCACATGGAACTCCTTGGTCCAATCTAGGGAAAACAAAATAAGGGTCAAAACCATCTTTTATTTCAACGTACCTAGGCCCCCCTTAGATTCCTATGTCCATTGAAAATCCAATCCATTATTTAATAACATCTCCATGGGCGTTTTGATATTTGCATACCCTTAGATGAAATTCTGATAGTATCTTGTGTAACCTATGGTGTATCTTAATTTTCTCACTGTAGTAGGGTGTGGAAAATCCACAATGACGATGAATTTTTTAGGGTCTACCAATATCCCCTATTTTCATATGACATGTACGAGAAAAATGCCAAAAGGAGCATAAAATATATACTTCTTCAGGTTTAAAGAAATATTAAGTTTCTTACACCTATCTAACATTAGTTGAAACACCTCAATATGCTTCTTCAACAGACTGAACATTTTCCAATTGTATAGATAAAATTATAAAAAATTATACATGCACTCCTTAAATGTTGTTACCATTATCCTAGAGAAGATAGAATATGCATTCCCCAATTTGAACGACATCACCATGTACTACAAGTAGTCCCACTTTGTCTTGAATGTAGTTTTATGTCTATCCTCCTTGGAAATCAACAATTCGTGATACCCAGAAAATATATTTGTGAAATAGTATGGATATTATCCCCCTAAATATTCGAGAATCTCATTTGTGAATGGGATAGGGAATTGATCATGTGCATAGGCATCATTTAGCTTCTTCATATCCACATAAGTTCTGATTTCCATTGTTTTCTTATTCTTGACTAGAATTAGACTCACTCATTCTAATTTTTCCACCAACGTAATACTTCTTTCCGTCAATATCTTCTCTAACTCATACTTGACATTTTCCTTGTAAATGGGGTTCAGTCGATATGCCTTCACTTGAATGGATTCACATATGAACTGGGAGGAATCTTTTTTTCTCCCAATTTCCCTACAATCCCCTTTATTTCATAAAACATTTTGGGAAACAGTTCCTGGTATTTTTGAAACAAGCTTGCAACCTTCTCAACAACATATGTGTCCTAGTAGTCCCCAATGGTAGCCATCTTAGGACATTTTTTGCACATAATATTAAAATTATTTGTTTTCATTAACTGCTCATAGTCCTTAAAATATAAGGGTAGTGCTTCCATTTTTGGAATCTGTATATTCTATGGATCCCCCTCACCATCCCCTCCATTATCTGCCACATTGTAAAATTAAAAAAATTCATGTACCCGCTCTGAGCGATGAGATGCATTGCATAATGGCCTGTCCATAATTAGGACTAGCTCATCCTCAAAAAATATTTTTTGTAACACCACCACAGCTTCCATAATTCAAGTTCATCTGCTTGAGATTTGAAGTTTCCCTGAAATTCTACACCAACTCATCCCAATCCTGAGTTTCTCTATGCACATCCAACTCAATATACAAAAATGATATCCAAGGCATGAATAAATTAGTGTACCCATTCTTGTTGTGGTACTCCTCCTTTCGTACATGGAACAATGTACCACTACAAGTGAGTTCTAGGGCACTCCATTCCTTAGTATGTTTTTGGAAGAACCCCAGAGCTGGTTCAAAACCTAACTTTCAAGAACTCTTTACATTTACGTTAACCCGTGACTCATTCCCCATGCACAACCCACTTCCTTGCTGATGTAACACGTAGTGCAATGTCGAACAAAAGAATTATTTAACAATCAAGTGCCTTCTCTTCATACTCCTATAGAAAAATATCTATGTTAGAAAGTACATCTAAATGAGGTGGATTATTCACCATAGTCCCTATCAAACACACCATTCTCGTAATGTGGGCGCATTTCCTATTACTTTCCTCATGCATTCTATTTTTTCAATTCTCCGAAGCCTCCTCTAATTCAAATGCGCAACACTCGATGCTCCACCAGATGAACACTTATTCAACTATTCAGTTCACATAATCATCTTGTTTCGATATAACATGATATATATTATCTAGGTCCTCTCGATTGAGCTCACCCTTTACCCACTCTACGTATAAATCCCCTTCTCACGGATCCAATGGTGAAATGACCCAAATAATTCCTCCAAATTTCATCTTCCTTATTTCTAATTTTCTAATTACCTGGTTACCGAAGGCTCAATCGATTCCTAGGAGATATCGATAGGGATTGGTATCATCCATGATTTCAATGACCTTGAAAATTGTGATGCTTAACACCCCATCGACATCCACCAACACCCCTGAAAATCACCCAATCATAGAAATTCGATATTGATTGGAAAATTTAAGCTGGATTGGACACCACATCAGCTTTGGCCTCCCCATCATTTCCTAGGTACTCTTCAGTAAGATATTTACATATCATCCCAAATCTAAAATAATATTATCCATATCATACTCACTGAACTACGCACAAAACCAAAATTATTTTCTATTCATTTTTCTGCAAGCCACTTGATTCACGACCCTTGGTGAAGGTTGCACAATACTCTCCTTAGTTGTTCCAATACATTGTTCTAGAAATTTTAGGAACTTATCTAATTCTTGAGGATATGTTATCAACTCCAAACAATTGTATAGTAGACTCTGGACTGGGCCTACTACATTCCTTCGCCCCCTACTGATGGTATTATCAAATATCTTTAGCATAGCTACTTTGTACGTAGACTTTGGTCTATCCCATTCTTCTACAATTATTTCCTATCGAGCCTCCTTGTACTTGGTCTTCTCCTAAGCAGGATCAAACTTCAGAGGTAGTTCAAGAGCTCTCCTTACCCATTGTGGCTGCTGTAACTAATACATAGTGGCATCATCTTCCATCTCAGTACCTCCTCATGTTATTGCGTTGACCTACTGCTAGGTTTTGCAAAGCTCAACAACTAACATATACACATTGGGCCCTTTCGTTTATTACCATTTAGTGATCAACTGAGGGAATTTATCTAATAGATGATATAAGGACTTGAAATAAATACACATACATCATGGATTGGTGTAATCAGAAAAAAAAAAGTCCTTATTGTCCACAATTATAATATATTATAGTACTATACCTCCAGCTAAATCCTCTAATTCCCCTACCAATTCCTCCAGGTCCCCTATCTCCCATGCCATGTCCTTAGCCTTGTCTATTATACTATCCACCCTGAGCATAACAGGGATTATTTGTCGTAGCCTCTACTCCTTCCAACCTTTGCACTCTGAAGATTTTCACTCACACATTAGCTCCAATGCACGAAAATGGTGAATATCGTTCCAAAATGATTTGCAGAAGTTGCAGATTTTTTTTTGCACTGAAGCCTCTTTTTTTTGCGTCATAGAGAAAGTAGAGGCTCTATGGCCCCATACCCTATATATTTCACACTACATTACCCTACCCTACACATATGTATTTGTTGTGCTAGTTTCCATATAATCGGTCAATGATTTTCATTCGTTCCTATGGTAACCCTCCATTTGAAAAATGGTATATCATAATTCTTCTAATGCTTCCTTCCCCTTCGACAAGTCTTGAAGTTGTGAGGTTAACACATCTAATTGGGATTGAACCTATGCCATCCCATTACTTCCACTTCCTCTTGCTGATGAGGCTTATAAATTTAGCACCAGCTCCAAAGCCTCTGAATATGTGCCAACCCTTTGTTTCATTAATGGTATTCTAATATGTGACAACAAATGGAAAATAAACACTTCAAATTTCATCATATCTTTCAACACCTTCAACTGCTGGTCAAAGTTCCATGTCAATTCTCGCACATTTTTTTTAATATCTTTAAGCTTTCTGATGCATTGAGACTTTGACATGGGCCTCTGAAATTCACTTACCAACGCCTACTTAATGTCCATCAAGGTCATGTTGTGTCCAGTTGGCCTTGAACTCTTATACTTCATATACCTTGTCAATGCATGATTCCTAAACATGGATTCAAGTTGCACAATCTTGGTGGCCTCATCTTGAACTTACTTAATTGTCCAAACAACTTCACATACAAACAAATTCTTTTTTGTGTCTTCATTCACAATGTTGTGAAACATGGGCATCCTCATATCTATGCTTTCCAAATTGGTATGTGCGGTACTCCCTGTTGGAGCGGAGTCCCTTGGGTACACTTTTTGGTATATTTTTGTACAAGTTTATATATACGCGATGTGTGAATGAGTCAAGGGGATTTGGGGCAGGTCAAAGTCCCTATTTTTATGTAAAATGGTTTAAGGGTAAACTGTGGGACTCAAATCATGGTTTGAGACCATAGTATCTGCGCACTAGAATGATATAAATAGATAGATCGATTCTAAGTGGGAGGTAGCTAAATATAGAATATTGTGATGTTATGATCTAAATATTTATGTTTCTGTAATACTTGGTAAGGGTTTGTCTGGGTTGGGTAGAAAGGCTCCTGCTAGCTGTGTGCGCGGAGACCTAGTCCTAGCTATGTGCGGACTCCACTAATTGTGTGCGCGGAAGGGTAAATTCTGATGTACTAAAGTGATCTGAATTAATACAAGGAGTGATTTTTGGTGGAAAAAATTTGTATTGATATGAGTCATCTATTCTGTTTTAATATCACATTGCTTCTATGTTTCTTAGTTATAATTTCACAAGGACATGTGTTATTTATGCATGAAGTGATATTAATGATTGATGAATATGCTTAAGTGATTACGCATTGTTTAAAACTAGATCTAGTTCTGTTATAATATATCTGCGCTCAAGCGATCTCCAATTCTGTTTGTAATATGATAACTATTATTCTATATTACGCGCACCTGCTTATGGTCAAGATAAGTCTGCAATCAATCTTCTTAGGGCCACTTCATTTTTTTCTTCCTTAGGGTGTGGAAACCTAGTTCCAGCATCCCCCCATACTGCTTTGGGTGATATTTTGATCTGCACAAGGAGGTCATTGCCGAAAGGGCCAGTAGTTGGAGGGTTTGTTGTTTGTGTGATAAACTATGAACCTGGGTCAAGACTCCTCAAGCCAAAAAATGGTTCCATTGCTAGGACCAGGATCATTTTGAGGGATATTTGATGTTATAGCACCATTCGTGGAACAAATTATAAGATTGGATGGATAGAAATATCCTTGAATTCGCACTCCAAGAGAACCGAAGTACTAAGCTATCTAACAAAAGTGGGTATAGAAATACATCTATAAAAAAGTTCACGAGATATTATTTTTCTCCTTTGCAACTGAGCTACAACAGTGGTTGTCGCAATTAACTAAATTCAATACCCACATGAAGGATGACACAGTCACTGAGTGGATTCCTGAATTGATTCAGAAATTAGAAAATTTAGGCAATAAGATCACCCATGTAGTAGATCATTAGATCGATTTCCTCTTGGGAGGATTTGTGACAGAACTTTCCATTGACCAATTTGAATCACATTCTAAAGTGGGATTCTTTTTTTCAAAGGTCCTAGGGGTAAGTTTCTGCACTCTCTGAGGTTGTTACTGAAAAAATTTTTATGTAAAAAGGGCTCTCTATGTGAACATTTCTTGAATTTCATGAAGAGGCCCAACTACACACAGTGGAAAAGTTTATCATGAAGATCCAGAAAAATTATGTATATTCGTTTGAGGCCTAGATCTGAGAGTGAAGGTGAACCATAAATTAATAGGTCTAATGACTCTGAAGAAGAATTTTCATCCAAATAGAAACCATTGAGTATCTTTCCAACCCCATCCACTCCACTTCTACACTCATATCACAAAACACCCACTCCACCATGCAGTCCATCTCCACCACCAAATCCACCTCCCCTAGGCGCCGATATGGTCGCATTGATGAAGTTACCTAATTTTAGGGGCATTGGAAATGAAGATACTGAGAACTTTTGGTTTGTGACTAAGGCTTTATGGAAAGCTCAATAGGTTAATAATAATGATATTAAGAAATCATAACTAGATACTGCTTTCCAAGATCACACATTAGATTGGTATATCAGATATGTTCAAGAAAACCCTAATGCCACCTTTTACCAAATAAAGGATTCACTAAAATAGTAATTTAAGAAGCCTAAGCCATACACGTAGTTGGTTACAGAAAGGAAATAGATTCATCAAGAGATTAATGAATCTGTGTGGGAGGCATATCAAAGGCTGAAGCACACCATCAGAGATGGTGGATTTTTCATCAATGATACTCAACATAAGGAATGGTTCATCGCTATGTTGAGGCTTTGGAGGTTGCAATGAAACTAGAAGCTACCCCAACACATATTGTGTTAGGAACTCAAGAGATTCAGAATCAGTTGGAAGCCATCCATTTATAGATTCAAAGACTGCGCAAAGAGAAGGGCAAGGAGGTTTGCGTGGAGGTCTGGTGCATAAAATGTAAAGTTGCATGGCATGATAAGGATCAATTTCCTATCTTAAATAATTATCTAAATTCTGAAGGTCCTAACCCATTGAAGAGTATCGTATGGTGCATAATCTGTCAACCCCATGGATTACATGACACAGATTCCTGCCCAAGGATCAGAAAGTATCAACCTGAGTTGAAGTAGTTGTTTTGCAGATTATTTTCATCACTAGGACACGATGAGCAGAATTGTCACACTTATGATATGATGTTGGATAAAGCTAAAATATATAGGATACAAGACAAGCCTACCTAACCAGCATCCCCCTTTGGGCATGGTGGATTTCAGGGTAGAGGAGGAGGCCGAGGAGGTGGATTAGATGATCGAGGAAGAGGACAAGTTATTTTCTATAATTGTGGAGATGTTGGTCACTATGCATGTGACTGTCCTAATCCAGCACGACAATTATGTAAGTATTGTAAACAATTTGATCATGTGATAGAATATTGTCCTGTATTGATTTCTAAAATGCAGGAGAAAAATATGCAGACTCCAATAGAGAATCTTGATATCGTTAGAACAAAAACCTGTGAAGAAGATACCAGTGTGAATGTGGTCACTACAAGAATTATAGCCACTAATGAAGATAAGGGGAAGCAACCAGCTATTGACATGTGGATATGTATGACACCTGAGAACAAAGACGGATTTGATCTACAATGTGCAAAGGAAACTTTTGTTGAACCACGGAAATAATTTTTAAAAGGTAGTGCATCAACATCAGGTAGACCAATGAAGGAAGCAAGAGGAGATGAAGAGATCAGATCATTTCTGAAAGCATGCATTAAATTACTACATAACAAAAAGGTATTAGAAAAACTTCAGGATCTGATCGATATTTTCGTAGAGATGGAACAACCGATGGTGGAATAAAGAGATGCAAACAAAATATACAAGAATAAGAAGAGAAGAGGTAGGGAGATGTGTATGACCGCGCAGATTAGTGCTTATGAGATGGACGAGGTTATTATAGATCTGGGATCAGATGCAAACGTTCTACCTCAGAAAACATGGCAGTGCATGTGAGAACCCAAGCTTGAGTCGTCTACCATTCAACTGTGGATGACCAATCAACAAAATATAATTCTTTTAGGGAGGCTATCACAAGTTGTGGTTAGTATCGAGGGTGTTAAGGTAATGGCAGACTTTGAATTTATACAAATTGTAGATGATATTGATCCTTATCATGTTCTTCTAGGGATTAACTGGGATATTGACATGGATGGTGTCATAAACTTGAAGAAAAGGAGAATGGAATCTAAAAGCAGCGAATTTAGGATCATCATTCCTCTAGACCCTACAAAGGGACAAAGATACACTGAGACTGTGCACACTGATGATGATATTGATAAAATCTATAAGTTGAATTTGTGCAAGGAAGATTGGATTAACCCAACAAAAGAGGGAAATATTAATTTGGAGAAGGATATCTCCTGTTTTTCAGATTCTAATGAGGAATTAGAAAACTGGCAGAAACAGTTGCATGAAGTGTCTGCATTGCATTGTAATCGTGTGACCAGATCTCTTTGATGTATAACATCTGAGGTATGTGAATTACCACACCATGATGGGTTAACTGATATAAACATGTTTATAGGGGATATTGAAAGGACTTTGCCAGAGGGACATAGATTCCATACTTTGGATCTCAGATTGCACGCTACTCTAGCAAGATGGTGGGAAAATCATAAGGAAAACATGGGAAACTAGGAGGAATTTGCGTGCATGATGAGGTTACGCTTTGAATGTACAACAATCAGAATGGAAGATGCCTACTCTGTAAAGGATGATCCGTGCAAAAATTTGGCTAGATGGAATCAAGTATGGGGCATAGAACCAAGACATCAATGGGTCCACATGTTTACCCACACCTCGAGGAAGGTACCTACTAATTGATGTCTGGAGATAGAGCTGCACCGAGGCGCTAGTGAATGGTCTGCGCTGACAGAGAGATTTACCTTAAATCAAGCTTTGAGAGTGGATTTGATAATATTATCCAATATTTTCATAATATTCAATAATTCATCTTTGACACAACAAAAGCTGCAATCGAGTGTGCTCCACCAGCATGGGATGTGCAACTGTATTTATCTGAGTTATCTATTTTGTTTTAAGATTGTATTGCTTCTTTGTTTCTTATTTATATATCCGCAAGGAAATATATTATTTATGCATGAATTTATATTGATGATTGATGAATCTACTTAAGTGATTATGCATTTTTTAGACCTGGATCTGGTTCTGTTATAATATATATGCGTCGAAGAAATCTGCAATTATGTCTGTAATTTTGTAATATTACCAAATGGAAAAGGTAGGAATACAGTGCATAAAACTAGAAATAGCAGTGTAAATCAACACATAAAATGTAATAATATGATATAACCATTATATTAATATCATAGCAGAAAAATGTATACAAGTTCTTGAGGAAATAGTCCCTCAAGTTAGGCCAAAACTAGCCTCAAGAGAACATGTACATGAAACATGAATAACACTGCTACACAATAACACCCAACGCTATGACAGCATAAATTTATTATAAATAACTGCTGCTGAAGAATGTAAATACATAGATCTGAAGTTATATGCCTCAAATAATGTCAGGAATAGAGATTTAAGATCCCAAACACATTTCCAAGATAACCTGGAAAAGGTCTCCTAAAATACACAAAAATGCAAAAATGCAAATATGGCCCTAGGGCTAAATAGTCTCTACAACTGGATAGATGATAGGACATTTTTTAGAAACCTCCCCTAACTAGGGCTCCAAACCCTCTACTACAACTGCACACTGAAATAACGAAGTTTCTTCAGAAAAATGTGTTGTAATTGATAGCTGTACCTTAGCCTGATGTTGGATGATGAAATAAGGCTCAAGGGCCCTCTTTTCTAGCCTCCCAATGGAAGGAAACTTTCCTCCAACTGAAATCAAGCAAGAAAGTGACCCAAATCAACTCTCCACTGTTGCACCTTGCAACACAACACAATACTCTGCAGAAACTGTGTTGTACAAAAAATATGTAGCTTGGCCTAATGACGGATAGTGGACAATGTATTGAAATACTCTTCCAAGAGGCCTCTCAAGGAAAGAGGTGGGATTCCCGACTAGGAACACCCTGTGCTAAACAGCACATGCACTCTTAGCTAAACAGTTGAAGAGAGCAACAAGTCTAAACACACCATATCCAAAATAATATTATAAAACATAGCCCCTATGGCTTCCATTCTCTTCCTGATATAAGTGATGAGCTTTCTCACCCTTGGCCCCACTCAATTAGGTCACTATTTCCATGCATTCAATCTCCCTTCAAAACTACGTTGTCCCACCATGAATGCCACTCCTCCATAACAACGTTGTTGATTTGGCCAAAGTTGACCTAGTCTTCACGCTCCAACGCATTTTCACACCTAAGGTTCTTCAATACAGTTTTTAAGATGACCTCCATTCACACTAGGAGTGTCTTTTATTCCTACTAAGGAGATTTATGGGTCTCCATACCATCTTATTCCTCTATATAAGAGAAAAATCCTCCCCTCCCAAATGTTTCTTGTCCTCAAGAAACTGCAAGGATAGAATTGAAGGGCCTCCCCTCTTCCTCTTGTAGCATCCTCATATGATAATTTCCTCCAATGAACAAGATGCCCTCTCATCAATATGTCCTCAAGCTCTTCCTCCCATGTGTATAGGTATGCCTTTGGTGAAAAATACAAATGGCTCTCATCATGGATAAGTGGGATATCCATGGAGGCAACTATGTGTGGTCTAGAGGCCTTCTTGAGGCATGGGATCAGAAAATGATTAGGAACCTTCCTTCCCATGTGAAGCTCCAAGCCCCAAGCTATCAACCACACAAAGTGAGTCACCCTCCAAAATGGTAACTCATGAAAAAGTTATTCCACCTTTGGCTCCTGTAATGTCGGTGGGCTTCATAATTGAACATGATAGACCAAATGGCCTACCCCACGTTGTCTCTCTCTCCACTTATGGAGATTTTAGAGCTTCTGTTGATATCGGACTGCAATAATGTTGTCCTCAATATACAAAAAGACAATTGGATCACCAAATACCCCTCCTCTAGTTCCATGAGCTGAAACCATCCCATACAAAGAAAATGGTACATAATCACCATGTGGTATCCAAATCAGAAAGATATTAAAGGTTATGTGCAAGTTTGGATGGTAGCAATGGTTTCTCCAGTCGATACAATGTAGTTTTACCAACTGTTGTTGTAGAACATCATGTGGCAAGTTGTCTCCCAACAAGTTACTAGTTGTGCATGTTTTCTCATCTACTATGAGGTAGTAAGTGACATTATATATAGCTGAGAATAAAAGAAATAACACCACATTTTCTCAAGGTCATGCAAAGAAGGGCTATCTCCATCACAAATGTTGGTCCTAGAATGACCATCAAACCGAAAGATAATCTTTCCCTTTTGTGGAGCAATGCATTGTACATAGATGGTGAGCGAATGAAAATATTTTATGAAATGATCAATAAGTACAGAAGAAATTTCTTACCATTCATTGTGAGTAGGCTGAAAATTAGGTCCATGAATGAGCCCTCCCATGAGAATCTCCTCATAAAGGTCTCCAAAATGAAGGGACGCATACTCCCCTTGGAATACTCCATCAATAGATAGATACTCCTAAATGACAACACTGTTGGCCTTGGTGATAAGGCTCTTTCCACTTCATGACTCCATTCTTTGAGATGCCATATGCCAAATTCATCCACCATCTTGCTGCTATGTGTGGGAGACTCCTTCCTATGTGGAAGTACCTCCTGATCCTTCAATGCTGAAGGGTAGCCTCCTTGCACTTTGATTGTGTCGTCCCTTTCTCTTGAAACATCGTACAAAGTATGGGAGAAATTTAGCCCATACTCTCCCAAAAGTAGCCAAAGAAACAAGAGCTCTTTTTTCCTCCTCACACCTCCATCATACAAATCATGAGATGAAATCATGATGATTGACATGAAGAATGCCATATCAACATAATGCACCCAAACTACTTGCTGCCATATGATGCAAGTGCCATGCCAAGTCCCATACACCAACATATCCCTTGAAATAGAATGTGTCACATGATGACCAAACTATTTCAAGAGTAGCCAACGAAGCCTTGCATGCTGCTGCCCTGTGTCATAGATCCAAAATTGGATTTCAAGCCTTTTTCTCATCAATATCACCCATCCAACCAATGGTGAGTGTCTATCATCATGCTCAAAATTGGTATTTCTCTAATGGATAATACCACCCCCCTAAATTAGATTTCTATTTTTTCATTTCATGGGATATTGAAATGCAATCTCCTGTAGATATCCAAATGAATACCACTAATTAATGACCAAGCTGACCCCATAAGGATCCAAATATGATGTAGGCAAAAACTTATCATCAAGATGTGAAGTGATCAACAAGAAGTATCCATCATAATAATGGAAGATGTCATTCATCATAATATGTCCTCCATCAACCATCTGCCTATCCAATATCACACAGGTATAATGGTCATCATAATGCCCCAATAATAGTTCGGCCCCCAACTCATCACTTCTGCTCAATGACAACACTACTGATCTCCATAATGGTGCATCTGTTGTCTCATGATCATGCATAATGTTGAACATACAGTTCTGCATTGGATTTCCAAGGATAATGTTCATCCTATCTTCCAAAATTCTACACTCCAACCCCAAGAGTCTTGTGCATTTCAACAATGATATACTAGGATGATTATATATCTCCTCCTTGAACAAATCAAGGTTCCTCAGCGTAGTGAAAGTCTGCTACTCCAAATCAGAAATGTGCTTTGACCCTAATTCATGCATTTTCCGTGATAGCATGTTTCCATAATCCTTCATATGATGTGTTGAAATAATACGAAATGGAAATATATGCATACCTTGGTAAAGCTTGGACACATATTGTACTGCTACAAGGGTTCCTTCCTCTGGTGTGATGACTTCCCCAACTACTAATGATGATGGTTGTTTTTCTATCGCTGCATTAGCATTCATATAAGTCTCCTCCCCCTCATTCATATTCATAATAGTGCATGGGACTCTAAATGTCTAGAGATTAAGACCACTTTGAAAAGGTGCAAGTGTTATTTCTCCCGATGCAAGTGTTTCTACAGCAAGTGGTGGTGGAAGTTTCTTCTCCTCTGATTTCTTCTTGTCAAAATTTTTTATCAAGCTTTGAGTAAAATCTACATATGCAATCACTCTTGAATGACTCAAATGGATGAACCACCAAATGTTTGCATCACCCTGAAGGTGCATTGCTTCAATATCAACAACTTCTCTCTCTACCACTGGATGTAGCAGGAAGAATGCATCCAACTCCATTCCCCAAGCCTTTTCTGTGCATGTGGATGACCCATCAAATGTAGACAATAGAAATCTATTGCTACAAGGTCTTATTTCTTCTTTGAACTGAATGAACTGTGGGAGAGTTAGATTTTCCTTGAAAGACTTTCTTTGAGATTTGTATTATAAAAGATACTCACTTAGAATCTAATGATGTAAGTGTCCTCGATCTCCATGTCTCTTATCTTATTCTTCAAAAGGAAAGGGCATAATATGTTTCTGTGGAGCTCTATGCAATACCATATATTTCTTTTGCTGATAGGATGTACATGGACCTTCCTCATCTTGAAACCCTAGTGTGGTTTCATTGTTTTTCTCCACTTTTCTTTGCTTGACCCCCTTGGTGAGGTCCCTCTTAGATATGAAAAGAGATGAGATAAAACTCATTATTTCCACCATTTTGATCTTTGTCACCTTCTTCTTATTCTCCTGATAGCATAATGGTTGAGATCCAGAGGCTGAGCCAATATTATTCTCTTATGCCACTGTAATATTCCCAAGTGGGAAATGTAGGAATATAGTGCATAAAACTGGAAATAGCAGGGTAAATTAACACATAAAATGAAATAATATCATATAGCCATCGTATTAAGATCATAGCAGCAAAATGTATACAAGTTCTTGAGGAAATAGTCACTCAAGTTAGGAAAAAACAAGCCTCAAGAGAACATGTACATGAAACATGAAGAACACTGCTACACAATAACACTCAAGGCTATGCAAGCAATACATAGATCTGAATTTATATGCCTCAAATAATGTCGGGTCTAAGCTCCCAAACACATTTCCAAGATAACCTGGAAAGGGTTTCCTGAAATACACAAAAATGCAGAAATACAAATATGGCCCTAGGGATGAATAATCTTTACAATTGGATAGATGATAGGAGGTTTCTGATCTGATCTGGAAATGTGTGAAAACTCCTCCTATATATTCTCTAGATGATAGGTTTATCCCCTCACTAAAAATCTATCTCCCCCAATTACGGCTCCAAACCCTCTACTACAACTGCACACTGAAATAATGTAGTTTCTTTAGAAAACTGCACTGTAACTGATAGCAATACCTTAGCCTGATGCTGGATGATGAAATAAGGCTCAAGTGACCTCTTTTATGGCCTTCCAATGGAAGGAAACTTTCCTCCAACTGAAATAAAGCAAGGAAGTGACCCAAATCAACTCTCCACTGCTACACCCTACAACACAACACAATACTCTGCAGAAACTATGCTGCACAACAAAGATGTAGCTTGGCCTAATGCTAGATAGTGTAAAATGTAGTGAAATAATATTCCAAGAGGCCTCTCAAGGAAAGATATGGGATTCCCGATGAAGAACACCCTGTGCTAAACAACACATGCAATCTTAGCTAAACAGCTGAAGAAAGCAACAAGTATAAACTGACCATATCCAAAATAATAATCTAAAACATAACCCCCTATTGTTGCCATCCTCTACCGTATCTAAGTGATGATCTTGCTCACCCTTGGCCCCACTCAATTAGGTCGCTAATTCCACGCATTCAATCTCCCTCCAAAACTATGATGTCCCACCATGAATGCCACTCGTCCATAACAACGTTGTTGATTTGGTCAAAGTTGACCCAGTCTTCATGCTCCAACCCCTTTTCACACCTAAGGGTCTTCAATCCAAATTTTAAGATGACTTCCATTCACACTAGGAGTGTCTTTTATTCATACTAAGGAGATTTATGGGTCTCCATACCTTCTTATTCCTCCATATAAGAGAAAAATAAAAATTTAATATTTCAATTAGTTGTGTGCTAATTTAGGAATATTACAAATTTGATAAGTATTATTCTATATTCTACACATATTTTTATGGTCGTGATAAGTCTGTAATCAATCCCCTTAGGGCCACTTCATTATTTTCTTCCTCGGGGTCAGGAAACTTGGTTCCAGTGCCCCCCCATACTTCTTCGAGTGAGACTTTGATCTGTGAAAGTAGGTCATTTCCAAAAGGGCCAGTAATTGGATGGTTTTTTTGTTGCGTGATAAACTCTGAACTTGGGTTAAGACCCCTCAAGCCAACACTCCCAGATTAAGTACTCCCCTTGTGCTTGTTGTACTACTAGAAATTTGTGTGCATATCGTAGCACTACTTTGAATCTGAATATTTTTTGTTCTTCCTCTTAAAACTGGGCCAAATACACTACTACTACTATTTACTCCATCCTTACTATGATGACCTCCTATCTAATTGAATGAGAGCATTGAGATCTTACCTACTACTTTGCATATGCACACATGGTGGTGGGCTCAACCCCAGTGACGATTTTGTCTTGTTTCTCCACGTCAAAATCCTTTGTAGTATGAGGGCTCAATTGTTCTCTTTCTTGTGCCTTCGTAGGTGTCATACCAAACTATATCCCTTCATAACTCTGGTCATTGACACTACTTCTTGCCTTGTGATGTCCTCTCCTAGCCCCTTCCTCTAGGCTCCTTCATACAAAAGGTACCAATGCTGGCCTACCTCCTTCCATGTCACCTTGTCTATATCCTTTTTCTCTCCCCAACGTGCCATATTTGAAGCTCTCTTACTTCATCCTCTTCTCATTCTTCTATTACGCATTGCTTAGGACCTACTAACAAGTTTTACCACCATTTGTTTCCTTCTTTTTTTCCTTCATTCCTAAAACCATCTCATAGGTCTTTCCCACATCCCCACCTGCATGGGATGCTCAATTACTCATGGTATCAAATTTCAATGACAAACAACATGGTCAAACAAAAAAATTTTAATAAACAATGGAAATGATCTTATAAATATACCTCTTATACCATTAAATAAATTTCACTCAGTTGTCGTATATGATACTATTGCTTCTACTGTGAACTCCACAATATACCATTCTAACACATTTTCAAATGAGAAATCAACAACACGCAAAATATTATTACTTGCCGCTTATATTTGATGCACCTGTTCTAGTTTCCATCTCCTTAGCCCATCATGTCAATGTGTGGGATTATTATATTTCAACATTTGGACCTACACTATCAAAATATTAGAAAATTTTGTAAACAATATTTCATGAAAATCAGTATACACATACTTCAATAGCTATTTTTCCATGCGTTGACCCTTGTCTCAAATTTATTTCACAGTGAACTTGCGCTCTTTTTTCTTAAGCCAGCGATTGATCTCCTTCCCTTCAGGATTCCATTATTTCCACATCCTTAAAAGACAATCCCATGATGTATCCATTCGAGTCCTAGAAAGGAAACCATCTTTTGGCGTGTGAGATACTGACAGAACCATGATTTGTGACACAGTGGCCAACAAAGACCTACTTAGAAACAACCCTTTTGGAAACACCCATAGAGTGAGTGAAGTCTCACCTGAGACGCTAATGGTTGACTCTCAGAACTAGGTTTCCATGGTCCAACATGATTGTCTTGAATTTATGAAAAAAAATTCCTAACTAATACATACTACCCTGCCATACTGCTAATGTCAACTGCACATAATTATCGACCTCAGTTCATCTATCTACTATGTGAGCTTGCCATAACCATGCACAATGTGACAGAACCTAGTGAACCTTCAACATTCTAACAGACATGCAACTGTTATGCAAATTCCATGGATAGGTCACCCCAAACGACACTTCCAACAATAAAATACAAATGAAACTTGAACCTATTCGACTAGCTTCAATAACCATAATGATATGGGACCATATAGAAACAAATCGTTAGTATATTCTACCATGCTAAAGCATAACATCAAGACAAGCATTGGAACAAATTAACAAAACCATAAATATTTAATGATAGTACAAGGCCATGGAAGAAAACATGTAAGGTTCTTCTTAATCCACATATTTATAAAATATTCATACAGTTGTGAAATCCATTAGTATTCTCACACAATTATACCAAAAAAAGAGAAAGAATGCAAGGATTTTCCATCAACGGTTTATAAGAAGTGACCACAAGAAAAGTACAACAATTCCTCTAACACCAAGTTATATATATATATATATATATATATATAATAAAAATGGGAAGAAATACCCATAGTTACACATACCATATTATTAGGCTCTTCAACTATCTATAATACCATCAAGACAAGACAGAAAAATACCCACAACAAAAAACATTATCCACAACAAAATTAATATATTCCATAACTAACTGAAGTTACAATAACGCTAATGAGCAATGAAATACTCGACCATTTTCTCTAAACTAAACTAACCAAACACTTGGTACATAGACTGACTTTGACTCAAATTATAAAATACTAGCAATTAACATTAGGTGACCGATACAAAATTGATCGTCATCATCAAACCTACCCTTGGTCTTAAATTTTCCCTTTTTATAATTCTCAGAAGCTTTTCTCCAAGTCTTCCGCCTACCCACCCATTCAGCCTAGCTATCCCTCAAACCGTTGAGATATTTCCCTGCTTCCTACTGAGTTGTTCCATGCATGATCTCAGCTCCACTACACCTATTCCTTCCTATCTCAAAATATCTGCAACCACTTAATAACTATGACCTCCTTGGTCGACTCCTCCACCTGCAAAATCTTAATGGTTGTTATCATCTACAAACTTCTCCTTTTTTCATTTTTCATTGTCTTACTATTATTGCACGACGTCCATCTTTTCCATGCCCCAATCCTTGTATTGGCCCTATGTTGTGCTCCTTCTTCTTGCACCAACCCTCTATTTTACTTCTTCCTATGCCAACACTTTTCTATGTGCTACCTTACCCCTTCCATGCTTCTTGTTCCTACTACGTGGTCCCACTTCTACCAAATTTTTTCCAAAAAAAATCTATGTCCCAACACACGTTTTCCAATAATTATTCTTAGTGGGTGGCATCCATGCACCACCCCTCTTGTCCTCTCTCTATCACCCCATCAGGGAAAGTTGAATCATCTTGAAGAAATATCCAAACAATTTTGTTTTAGGTCGAACTAAGGAAAACCTTCCCATTTATAATTTTTCTTCATAACATGATCCAAGTAATCCATATTAGCTAGAATATCAACAATTTTTTTACACTTTCTCCAAACATGCAAGGTGATTACCACTAGAATAAGATGTATAAGTTTGGAAAATATCTCAAGGCTATAGTCCATCTCTAACTATTAAATAATTTTCTAGATGAGGATCCATGGATGATTTTGGTGACCATAGTAATAATTAGTTTCAATTCCCTATCTATTATAATCTTGGAAACCTCTAAGATCAAGCCAAGTATTGGCCCATTTATTAATTTCTTTTGGCTGAAAAATATTAGTGTTGGTGACGCCTATTGGACCATAATTTAAATATAACCTGACCTATATGATCTCAAAATACATTTCCATACCCTGTTATTGCGAGACTACCATTTGAATCTATGTCAAAATTAATTTCAAAGAAAGAAAGAGTGGGAGGCTTCTAGCACTAGAGTATGGATGGAGGGGCGAATGATCTTGTATGCTGGGTCATGTTGGATGATTTAGAAAGATCTCGTGCTTTCAAAATATCATCTTCAAATCACTCAATGGCCTACCAATATTTATCTTCCCAAACGGGATAGTATTGATTCTATAATATTAGCCTTAATTAGAACCTAAATATATTCATGATTTATGGAGCTAGCTTGAAAAATGTGTTGATTGCATTCTTTCCATATGGCCCATAAAAGGAAGCCTAGGAGCAATGTTCAAATTATATTAAGAATGGTATTTTCAGAAGCATTTTCATGCCAATGTTTGATGGTGTCCAAAATTTTTGTTTAATTGATGTACGTTAGATGCATAAAAGCTAACTAGTATTGACCATAGAGAGTTGTCAAATGAGTAAACATTTAATAAATTCTCTAGGGAAACCTCTTTTAATTAGTTTTCCGCATCTCACAATTTTCCCTTGTACTAGAAACCACAAGAAGAGGAATATTTTTGGCCATAAATTATTCTTCCAAATTCATTATAAAATGATTCATCTAGGGTTCTCTTGAGTGTTTTTTTCTTGAGTGTGTATTGCTAGCTGATACACTTCATTAATGGAAAATGATTTGTTTGGATTATGAACACACCAAATGTTGTCTAATTATTTAGAAAATGGGATGGCCCAAAGTTGGAGGTCATTCCAAAAGGAGTGCCATTTATCTCCCTTGGGTTAAGGGGACCAATTATCTTAATTTATTAAGTTTTCCCATAGGATATAGGGTTGATTAGTACTCCAGTAATCTCCTAATTCAACCTTATTATTATCATTCATGTTTATTTTTATATAATGAAAATAATTTTTGTTTGATAGTCTTGGAAACTTCTAGTATGAGCCTTCCCAAAATTACACAATGTTGCCATTGTGAATATTTTAAAAGCCATGTTTTTTTACAAGATGTATTCCCTTTTTTCTGTACCCTTCTTGGAAAACGACCTAAATCCCCTATCATTTTATTGTAATGATATGGGCCCCTCCTTAAATTTATCTATTGGTTTTCATTTTTTACATTTGGATTTGATATTGTATGACTAGAATGGTTTTGATGTAATTTTATTTTCTCATTTGTGATATGACATGCCCTTGGTTATTTTAACTTATTTTTTATTGAACTTCCATATATTTTAAGGATCTTCTTTCAATGGTTTCTTGATGAAATTATCTTAAATTTATTATCGACAGAAATATCGTGTCTTCTTGGTTTTTTCTTAACAAGCTATGAATGTTGTATGCCTCTTTATCGAAAATAAAATTTACAAGTGTAAAGGCTAGCTACAGAATATGTAAATGATGGAGCATATATATCTTCTTTATTTTGATAAGGTTATGTATCAACCCTAATAACTATTTCTTATATATGTCAATGGATGTATAGAGTTTTATGGATTGAGAGCTAGGTGTTCACTATTCGATTGATTTTTTTATGAATGGTAATAATCCTAATGTTATATGGATGCTTCATATCGAACTTGGTTTTCATGACTGATGAATCAAAGGATTAAAATTTTGATTGTTATAATCCTAAGTTCTATTGTATACCCATTTTTTGTTCAAAATTTATGGATCTGCAAATAAGAGAAATGATGGTTCTCATGCAAAGAGTTATTATTTTGAGATTTGGATCAATGTTTTATGGGTGATTCAGAATTCTCTTCTAATATGTTAACCTCAATTTGCACCAATTGTCTCAAACCCACCTCCCATAGTCACTCCTACCTTATAACCATTAATTTCCCTATACTATACCTGATGTTTGTCAAAGTCTATGTTAATATGTTTGGGTTGTGAGGTTACCACCACTTTGTCGTTTCATTGTTCCTTGCTCATACTTTCTAGACTACTATGTAAGCTAGGGTTTGGTGACCCTCTCATTATGAAAATTTTCCCCTTAGCTTCACCTTGATTCTCGATAAAATCCTCCTGTATTTTAACAATGGCACGCGTTATCCCAACCAAAGCAATGGGAGTCAAGAATATGGAGTAGTATGATGAATGTTTAGCCTTGTTTAGGTAGGTCCTGATGTGGGATTTCCTTTAAATATTGTTTCAGTGTTATAATAAAGGGGTTATCAAGGATTTTTCCTATTCCTTTGGTTGGAAAAATTCCCAAGTGGGTGATTTGGATAATGTTGTAGATATTGACTTCATTGCAGCAACTACTCATCTCCCCGTAGAGGGAGATACTTGGTCCAAAATTTTTACAGCGTCTGACATCCCCTAGAAGAAACTTCTCTTTAGTAAAGATTATTTTTATCATGCGAAAGGTATTCCAATATCATTTTTGAAACTAAATTGGTATAATTTAATGCTTTTCTATGTTTTTATATTATTTATGAGGGGAGATATAGTATTCTTTTTTATATTTACCATATTAGGATGTTAATGGAATTTCTTGGCCATAAACTTAATCTACCCTTTAGTATACATAAAATCCTAACTAAGATGTATCGAGCATACCATTAAAATCACAAGAACCCTGAAATATATTTATTTCATCGGAGTCTCATTTGTATTTTGGTTAAAAAATAGTTGGTTAAGGAAGGGGATGAATGGAATCATTTCCTAGATCAAAATTGTTTCGAAAACCCCAATTTCATAACGAATTTTATTCCACAGATATATATGTGCATAACCCTTTGTTGGAGAGTCTTGTTCAATTACAATATCATCATTCATTACAGAATGATTGTGAGTAATTATTCCATGAAGCAGGCCCTTGTGTTTCAAATTATAACAACGTTGAAACCCTTAGACCTACTCATGTTCACTTCAATAGGAGCATGACCAAGGATACCACTGTCCGACATGGATTCAATGCATGGATTTAGGGATAAAGGAGATATGAAATACTCTATCGTAAGTCCTAGGCCTGAATCTGTGCCTATATTGTACCGTTGTTGGAAAATAAACTAGCACCCCTATCAGTTTATTATAATGATATAGACCCATCCTTAAATTTGTATATTGGTTTTCATTTTTCACATTTGGCTTTGGTTTTGTATGACTGGAATGACTTTGATTTACAACTTGTTTTTATTTTATCAATTGTGATATAACATTCCTTAGGTTATTTTAGCTTCTTCTTTTTTTATTGAAATTCCATATATTTGAAGGATATTATTCCCATGGTCGCTTGATGAAATTATCTTTTATTATTGACAAAAGGATCATGTCTTCTTCGGTTGTTGTTAACAATCTATGAATGTTCTATGTCTCTTTATTGCACATAAACTTTACAAGTGTAAATTCTAGTGACAAAATCTGTAGCAACCGTAGCTTATGTTCATTTATTTATTGAAAATTTATTCATAGCATTATATATATTCTTGTTTTTTATAAGGTTATGTATTAAACCTAACATCTATTTGTGATCTATGTCAATGAGTTTGATGGATTGAGAACTAGGTGTTCACTATAAGCTTGATTGTTTTATGAATGCTAATAATCCTAATTTTCTATGAATGCTTCATATAATACTTGGTTTTAATTTCTTATGAACCAAAGGATTAAAATTCTAATTTTTATAACCCTAATTTATACTGTATACCGATTTTGTGTCAAAAATTTTTGGATCTTCAAAAATGAGAAATGATGGTTCTCATGCAAAGAGTTGTTGTTTTGAGATTTGTATCAGCACTCTATCGGTCATTAGCCATTTTCATCAAATATGTTAACCCAAATTTTCACAAAATGTCTCAAACCCACCAATCATAGTCACTCATACCTTATAATAATTAGTCTCTATACACTATACCTCGCATTTTTCAGCATCCGAGTTAATCTCTTGGGGTTTCTAGTTTACCATCACTTTGTCATTTCATTGTTCTTGCTCGTAATTTCTAGACTGCTCTACAAACTATGGTTTTGTGACACTCTAATTCCAAATTTTTTCCCTTATCTTCACCTTGATTCCTAGCTAAAATCCTCCTAGATTTTAGTCATGGCACATGTTATCGATACCGAAGAAATTGGAGTCAAGAAGATGGAAGAGTATGATGAGTGTTTAGCCTTATTCTGACAGGTTCGGATGTGGGATTTATTTTAATTTTTTTAGGGTTATAGTAAATGGGTTATAAAGGATTTTAGATATTCCTTTGATCATAAATATTCCGAAGTGGGTGATTTGGAGATGGTTGTAGATATTTACTTCATTGCAGCGGCTATTCATCTCCCTGTCAAGGGAGATAATTAGTACAAAACCTCTATGATGATACTCATATGAATGTATGATATTTTGATATTGTGATGGAGGATTATGATGATGTATCCATATAGTGTTGATACAATCAATTTTAGTTGAGAAGATGGGGGAGTATGATGAGTTTTTAGCCTTAATCAAGTAGGTACTCATGAGGGATTTCCTTCAATTGTTTCAGGGTTATAATAAAGGGGTCATCAAGGATTTTTCCTATTCATTTGATTGGAAAAATTCCCAAGTGGGTGATTTGGAGATTGTTGTAAATATGGAATTCATTGCAGCAACTACTCATCTCCCCGTCGAGGGAGAGAATTGGTCCAGAATTTTTATAGTGTGTGACATCCCTTAGAAGAAACTTCTCTTAGGTAAAGATTATTTTTATCATTCGAAAGGTATGCCAATATAATTTATGAAACTGAATTGACATGATTTAGTGCTTTTTCTATGTTGGTATATTACTTATGAGGGGAAATATAGTATGTTTTTTTCTATTTATCATATTAGGATGTTATTTGAATTTCTTGGCCATAAACTTAATCCACCCTTTAGTCTACATAAAATCATAACTAAGATGTATCAAACATACCAGTAAAATCACAAGAACCATGAAATATATTTATCTCATCGGACTCCCATTTTTATTTTGGTTAAACACGAGTTGGTTAAGCAAGGGGATGAATGGAATTGTTTCCTAGATCGAAATGGTTTCGAAAACCCCAATTCCCTAATGAATTTGATTCCAATGGTCTATATGGGCATAACCCTTTGTTGGAAAATATTGTTCAATCATAATATCATCATTCATTATAGAATGATTGTGAATAATTATTCCATGAAGCAAGCCCTTGTGCTTCTAATAATAGTAGGGTTGAACCCTCAGTCCTACTCCTGCCCACTTAAATAGGAGCATGACCAAAGATACCATTGTCTGACATGGAATCATTGCATGGATTTACAGATAAACGAGAGATGAAATACTATATGGTAAGTACTAGGTCTAAATTTGTGCCTATATTATACCTTTTTTGGAAAACCAACTGAATCCCCTATTGTTTTCTTCTAACGATATGAGCCCCTCCTTAAATTTGTCTATTGGTTTTCATTTTTTACATTTGGATTTGATTTTGTATGACTAGAATGATTTTGATATACAATTTTTTTTTTTTTTCTCAATTATGATATAACATTCCTTTGGTTATTTTAACTATTTTGTTATTTAACTTCCATATGTTTGAAGGATATTCTTTCAATGGTCACTTTATGAAATTCTCTTAAATTTATTATCAACAAAAGGATCATGTCTTCATGGGTTGTTGTTAACGAGCTATGAATTTTCTATGTCTCTTTATTGCACATAAACTTTGCAAGTGTAAATCCCAACTACAAAATATGTAGCAACCCTATCTTATGTTAATTTATTTATTGAAAATTTATTCATAGCATTATATATATTCTTGGTTTTTATAAGGTTATTTATTAACCCTAATATCTATTTGTGATCTATTTCAATGGGTTTTATGGATTGAGAACTAGGTGTTCAGTATTCGCTTGATTGTTTTATGAATGGTAATAATCCTAATGTTCTATGAATGCTTCATATGAAACTTGGTTTTAATGTCTTATGAATGAAAGGATTAAAATTATAATTTTTATAACCCTAAGTTATAATGTATACCCATTTTTTGTCCACAATTTACAGATTTGAAAAAATGAGAAATGATGGTTCTCATGTAAAGAATTATTGTTTTCAGATTTGTATCAGCACTTTATGGGTCATTAGGCATTCTATTCTAATATGTTAACCCCAATTTTTGCCAAATGTCTTAAACCCATAGCTCATAGTCACTCATACATTATAAGCATTAATATCTCTATATTATACTTCGTGTTTGTCAGTGTCTGAGTTAATCTCTTGGGGTTTTGAGGTTACCACCACTTTGTCATTACATTTCTCCTGCTCATACTTTCTAGACTGCTATGCAATCTAGGGTTTCATGGCCCTCTCATTCTAATCCTTTTTCCTGCATCTTCACCTTTATTCCCAGTTAAAATCCTCCTAGATTTTAGCCATGGCACGCGTTATCAATATCGAAGCAATTGGAGTCGAGAAGATGGAAGAGTATGATGTGTGTTTAGCCTTATTCTGATAGGTTCTGAGGTGGGATTTACTTCAATTTTCTTAGGGTTATATTAAAGGGGTTATCAAGGATTTTCCATACTCCTTTGATCAGAAAAATGCCCAAGTGGGTGATTTGGATATAGTTGTAGATATCGACTTCATTGCAGCAGCTACTCATCTCCCTGTCATGTTCAATAACAATATCATCATTCATTATAGAATTATTGTGAATAATTATCCCATGAAGTATACCCTTGTGTTTCAATTGATAGCAGGGTTGAAACCCTCAGATCTACTCCTTTGCACTTCAATAGGAACATGACCAATAATATCATTGTTTGTGACATGGAATCAATGCATGGATTTAGGGATAAAGGAGAGATGAAATCGTCCAGGGTATGTCCTAGCCATGAATTTGTACCTGTATTGTACCCTTGTTCGCAAACCAACTAAATCCCCTATCGTTTTATCGTAATGATATGGGCCCCTCCTTAAATTTATCTATTGGCTTTCATTTTTAACATTTGGCTTTGATTTTGTATGACTAGTATGGTTTTGATTTACAACTTGTATTATTTTCTCAATTTTGATATGGCATGCCTTCGGTTATTTTAACTTGTTTGTTATTTAACTTCCATATATTTGAAGGATATGCTTTCAATGGTCATGTAATGAAATTATCTTAAGTTTATTATCAACAAAATGATCATGTCTTCTTGGGTTGTTGTTAATGAGCTATGAATGTTCTATGTCTTTTTATTGCACATAAAATTTACAAGTGTAAAGCACAGCTACAAAATCTTTTGCAACCCTAGCTTATGTTCATTTATTTCTTGAAAATGTCTTCATAAGATTATATATCTTTTTGGTTTTGATAAGGTTATGTATCAACCCTAATACCTATTTGTGATTTATGTCAATGGATGGATACAATTTGATGGATTGAGAACTGGGTGTTCACTATCTGCTTGATTTTTTAATGAATGGTAATAATCCTAATGTTATACAACTGCTTCATGTCAGACTTGGTTTTCATGTCTTATGAACCAAAGGATTAAAATTATAATTTTTTTTAACCTTATTTTTTATTTTATACCCATTTTGTGTTCAAAATTTATGGATTTGCAAATATGATAAATGATGGTTGTCATGCAAAGAGTTGTTGTTTTGAGATTTGTATCAGAGTTCTATTGGTGATTAGGAATTATAGTCTAATATGTTAACCCCAATTTGTGCCAATTTTCTCAAGCCCACCACTCATAGTCACTCATACATTATAACCATTAATTTATATATACTATACCTTGCATTTTCCAATGTCTGAGTTAATCTCTTGAGGTTTCAAGGTTACCACCACTTTTCCATTTCATTTTTCCCGCTCATACATACTAGAGTTTTGTGCAAGATATGGTTTTGTGACCCTCTCATTTTGAAATTTTTTCCATTATATTCACCTTTATTCCCAGTAAAATTATCCTAGATTTTAGCCATGTCACGTGTTATCCAGACCGAAGCAATTGGAGTCGAGAAGATGGAGGACTATGATGAGTGTTTAGCCTTATTATGACAAGTCTTGAGGTGGGATTTACTTCAATTGCTTCACGGTTATAATAAAGGGGTTATCAATGATTTTTCCTATTCTTTTATTGGAAAAATTCCCATGTGGGTGATTTGGAGATTGTTGTAGATATTGAATTCATTACAGTAGTTACTCATCTCCCCGTTGAGGGAGAGAATTGGTCGAAAGAAATTTTAGTGTGTGACATCCATTGGAAAAAAATTCTTGATAATAAAGATTGTTTTTATCGTGAGAAAGGTATAAAAATATCATTTTTGAAACTGAATTAGCATAATTTAGTGCTTTTTCTATGTTGTTATATTACTTGTGAAGGGTGATATAGTCTAGTTTTTTATAGTTATGATATTAGAATGTTGATGGAATTTCTTGGCTCTAAACTTAATCTACCCATTTATCTGCATAAAATACTAACCAAGATGTGTGGAACATACTAGTAACATCACAAGAACCCTAAAATATCTTTGTTTCACCAGAGTCTCATCTGTATTTTCGTTAAACACTAGTTGGTTAAGGAAGGGTATGGATGGGATTGTTTCCTAGATTGAAATGGTTTAAAAAACCCCAAATTCCTAAGTAATTTGATTCGACGGGTCTATATGCGCATAACCCTTTGTTGGATAGTCCTATTCAGTTACAACATCTTCATTCATTATAGAGTGATTCTGAATAATTATACCATGAAGAAGGCCCTTGTGTTTTGAATGATAATAAGGTTGAAACCCTCAAACCTAATATTGTCCAGTTCAATAGGATCATTACCAAGGATACCATTTTTTGTGACATGGAATCAATGCATGGATTTAGGGAGAAAGGATAAATGAAATCCTCTAGGGTAAGTCTTTGGCCTGAATCTGTGCCTATAGAACCTACACATGCAGAAGAAACTAATCAAGAAAAACAAAACCCTGAGAATAAAGTTTAGATTAAAAAAATTCAATGAAAATTTTCTTGAGAAGGATGGAACAAGCATAAGAATACTCCTGCAAATGTTTTCACTTCGTCTATCTAAAGGCTTATCCTTAAACCTCACCAAAAAGAAATAAGCTCCATGTGCAGGATGATTCCATATTTTATGATGATTCTACTTATTGGGATGATAATCCTCCAAGTAACATCCACTCGAATCTGTATGGGCACCAAAAATACTTACTCATTTTCCCACGTGTTGACCATTGTATTAGTCATCTTGTCCATGAAAATAATAAACTTAGAGCTTTATTTCAATCTAGGGGAATACACATGGAAAAAAAATACTCCAACATTGAAAATAAATTTTAGCCTAAAGATACACATATTATCATCAATTAATTGAAGGTCAAAGTAGTGATATCTTATGATAAATTTTATTATCGTCCATATAGATAGTTAGTTTATTATATATGTTGTAACACCATACTCCCACATCTGCCCAAGTAATGGGCCAACCGGGGTAAACATGCGACGAGAGGCTACTAATATGAGATTCAACCTCCTATATGACCTTAAGGCAGTGGAATTAATGGAACTAGAAAAACACACCTTACACAACTTCAAAAACATCCTCAGGAGGTCACCCAACCTTCCAAGCCCCTAAACCCTTAGGGAGACTACATTTTTTACCATTTTGAGCCTTAGCTGCAGGAATTCGAAGTAAAGGTAGCAGCTAAAGGCCTATAGCCGCGGGCATGCGAAGGAAAGTTAGCGGCTAAAGGCCTATAGCCATGGGAATGCTAAGGCAAGGCAACGGCCAGGGCCCGGTTTGGTCAGTTATGTGCATGCAACTCTGGTATTTATTCCACCTTTCTAGCCCGAGAACCCTGGTCACTGCCCAAAACTTCATGAAACTTTAGGGGATGATGAATAACATTAAAAAAAAAGTAGGGAATAAATCACATCCTTAGGAACTCATATGGACAACTCCTATCCATGACAAAAATTTCATCAAACATGTCACAAACATTAAATCTACAAGTGTAAGCAAAACATTTAAACATAGGGGTCTCATACTTATCTAGGAATCGCTAAGAAAAATTTCTCACTTACATCATAAGCTTTAATACAATCTATTTGACCATAGATACATTTTGCATTAATTTAAAAGTAAAAACATGGATAGAGCCATACATCAGCACTGATAAAGTACATTCTTATAACCATAATAATAACAACAGAAATAACATGGATACAAAACCAATAGAATCCACACAATAACCAATGAAATTATACATCAAGTACCAAAGGAATGAGATTCTCATTAATGAGTGTAAAAACCAACTGGATATGGGACTTCCATGTTCCACCCGACCATAGATTGGCTGAGCCAAATATATCTTCGACCAATCACCCCAGTGCCATATTCCAAGCATTAATGTGGGACTCATAACTAACCAAAAAGGAACCAAACAAAAATGAATGCTACCAGAGTTCTCCTACACCATGAGGAATTTGAGTGCCTCCTAGTCTCTCAAGCTTTATCGTAATCCATATTCAAAATCAAGATCACTAGTCCCTAAACCGAGACATACTCTCCAGGATTTACCATACATCACATCCCGAGACTATTAGGCCCAACGAAGAGAAATCCACCTCTTGGCTTTATTGTATATCATGTCATTCACTAGAAAGGATTCCTGGGCCCATCGAGTCACACAATCTAGTTTTACGACAACCCACATTCCAGTTCAGGGATTAGTAGGATAGTGGCTTTACCGTGATCCACATTCTAGTTCAGGGACCGCTAGTCTATGTGTTTGTCATTTCATATATGCACCCCACTCATCTTCAACTCAAATCTGGCCATCCAACTCAATTGAAATGAGAAACCCATCTCATCAAATCTATACAGAAATGGAAAGGCTATGGTGAAAAACATTGTCACACCAAGAAAACCCATGCTAAGATAGAAAATAACCACATGAAATACCATGCATGACAATTGCAATAAGGAAATCACATATGAAAATCAATACCTACAGAGAATCCTACTATAGTTGTTATACCCTGCACTTCCTTGCTTCAATTCCCCAGTGCTCCAATAAAACTCTAAGTGCCCAAGGGTGAGAGAGAGAGAGAGAGAGAGAGAGAGAGAGAATAATCAGAGAGCTCCAAAACTAAACTGAAAAAAGGTTACCAATTGATCCTCATAATCCTTTTTGTTAGTGAGGCCTCTATTTTCTTCATTATCCCTTACTTTCCTTCAATTTCCTCTTCACATGCAACCTATTACCTTTCACCTTCCTTCTCTCCTATTTTCCATTATTTTCGTAAATAAATGTTCCAAAAATGTCATTTTTCCATTACAAAGCCTTTGCATTTTCCTTTTCTAATTTACTTAGCCATATTAGCTAAAATGAGCAACCATTAGGATTCCTTTTTGCCAAAATTTAGTTTGGAATACGTGTCCCATCAACCGTGGTAATTATTTTAAAATTTTATTACATGGAATTTTCACCAAGGCTATTACAGAACCCTCCCCCTTGGGGGACACCATCCTTAGTTTTCAACCACAGATATACCTCAGCAAAACTGCTGAAAATAAAACATATTGCCCATGGAGTTGAATAGCTTAGCTCATTGTGGTATTTATAATGAATAGCATGTTCAAAATAAAAAACCATAATGAAAATCATACCACATACTAGAGCTTTATATCACAACTCATTATGGTATTTACAATAATATACACATACACAAATGCACATTTTCTCAACCAAAAAATAAAGGAGACAATGCACATATCATTAACAAGGGAATCGAGAGGCTCACACCTCCACCCTCAAAGTAATACCAATATTCAGTTACTTCCTAGGAGGTCCAGAATCCATTGCCAAGTCAAATCTGCATCTAGTCTCCATCACTATAATCTTGCGCTATTGTACCCTCAGTGAACAGTTACTAGCTCATTGTTTCAGGGTACAATCCCACTATGCATCTGATTCCATATCGAAATTCTAATGACCAAATCAAATCCATCCCCAACATTCCCTTCTCTTCTACATAGTCCCTCGTCCAATCCGGTAATCCCTTCTATGCAATCACTCACCTTCCAAGTTCCCCGACATTCCCTATCCCGGACAATCCATCGCTTGGCAAGGCTTCCTCACATCTTAATATACAAAAGCCAAGGCATATAACTTCCTCAAAACCATCATACTATTCATAGCATGCTCATGGAAATCAATGGACACTATTGGGTACCAGTGTCCTAGAATGGCCCTACTCCTAAAGTGCTTCAGCAGTCTACCGCTGCATGTTCCAATTCCTTTTATTGATGTTGTTAGTTCTTGCATTTGGTTTCAACCACCCAAATACCATGTTCATGCATTCCTGTACCAAGAAAATAATTCCCATTATACTCAAAATAAACTGAAAAAACTTCAAATCATACCTCATTAGTAGCCCGTCAACATGGTATACCTACACTTCTGTTTACTTCCTATCACACAAATCAAACTAGTTGTTTGATCAATCATCATGTATAAACATATCACATCTAGTTAGCTCAAAACACAACCATCATAGGTCAAAATCATGAATCGCATGTAATCATCATAAACCATAATCATAAATCACATGTGATCATCATACACTGGAATCATATATCTCATGCAAAATAAAACTGAAATATAATATCGATACTTATCCTTAATCAAGCCTTACTTATACCATTGTTCTTTATTTACACACAATGTATTGATTTCTACATCCAGCAAGCACCCAATGTCTTCTCTACAACCATGTACACATATACATAGTGTGCATCACAACACGTACAACCTTATATGACATAAAACACCATACAATACATGCACCCACACCGACATATGACATATACACCTACACCCAATGCATTATACAACACAATACATACGCTTACACTGGAATGCAAGACATACACCTACACTTCGTTTACAATACAACACCATACACATACATATACATATTCGTACACAGAATGCAACACAATGAATACACATGTCGCAATACCATGACTACACTATGCACATACATAGTATGCATGCCCTCAGCACAAAATGTACGACATGCACACAATACCACATGTATACTTGTACCATATGCACAACATGTAGACAGTACCACCTATACACAACACTACCTACACAATGTGTGCAAAACATCACATGTACATGGCACCACTTGCACAACATGTTCACAATACCAAATGTACACCATACCACATGTACAATCTGTACATGTACACAACACCACATGCATGACATGTACATCACACCACATGCACAACATGTACACGACACCACATGTATATAACATCACATGCATGACATGTACATGGCACCACCTACACACAACACCACATGTTCAACATCTACACAACACCACATGCATACAAAACAATATGTACAATAATGCACACAACACCAAATGTAAATAGCACCATATGTACATAATGCACACAACACCATATGTACATAACACTACATATTCAACATGCACATAGCACCATACGTACATAACATCGCATATCAAACATGCACACAACACCATATGCACACAAAACTGCACATCCAACATGCACATAGTATGATATGTACACAAAACTACATATCTCATGTGTACATAGCACCATCTATACCTAGCATTGCATATGCAATATAAACACAACACGATATATACAACAGGATTACAACATCATATGTACACAATACGACATATGCAAAATTACACATCACCATAGGTATAGTAATTGAATATACAACATGCACAACATATACACAACAAGAGTATTGAAAATCCATAGACCACACACTGACCCCAAAATCAACCTTTCTTCTAGTGTTTTTCCACTATCCATGTTTATCCTAGCATGTCGCAGATCACACGACTTTCACTTCGCTGATACACCCCTCATAATTACTTGTCCATAAATATAGGTATAGTACAAGCATATAATATCAATTCATGTCCACATAATGCTGACGTCATATAATTTTCAAGGCTAATCTTCCCACTTGTTCCTCATAAGACTAGGAACCTCTTCATGCAATTCACCTCAATAAGAAATCATTCATGTATAGGCATGATCCTTGAAAACCCTATCATACAGTGACATAGATACATATATACATACATATATATATATATATAATCATTAGCATAAAACAATCATTATCCTATTAGAAAACATCATACATACATACATACATATATACATATATAAACATCAACATAAAGAAATAATAATCTCATCAAATAGAGACATACATACATGCACATATACATATATAGACATCATCATAATTATGATCACAACATTATTACCACATATCATAAGGTCCAGGTTGAGAGAAATTCCTTTATCCATGCACAATATGCAGAATATTGAGAACAAAAATTTCCAACATAGCCAAGGCATCTGATATATGAGAACCATTTACTTTACCTTTCTCACGATTGTCCTACCATCGCCCATTTACCGAAATGGACTCAAACAATCCATACGGATGTCATATTCTTACCTTCCGTTGAGCTTACTTAGGAATCGAGCTTCAGGTATGTCTTACATTACCTTCTAGGGTTTCATTCAACTCTTCTTGAGCTCCATTAACTTTTCTCTTTCCCAATAAATTCCCAATAATCTCAAACAAAAATAAAGAACAAGAAAAAAACAAGAAGAAACCATGAAAACAGATAACAATAAAAAAATTCAAACAAAGTGGTATGGCCATGCACTAGACGCAATCAAGACCACAAATCAAGTGCAAAAAATCATAAAATAACTAAAGCTCAATACTGGAAATAAACACCATGACTCAATCCCCGCAGGTTCCCGATGAAAGCTCAACCTTATAATTCTTCAAGATTTCATGACAATCTCTTGCTATGTAATCCCTTCATCATACTGCCATAACAACATAACTGTAATTGTATAATATAAAAATATCTACAAGCTAGTTACCTTACCTTGTTGGAGCACTCAGGCTACCTTCTAACTCAACACACACATATCAGTCATGTGTTCCAAATATCAAGACACATATTTATTAACTCGAAATCAACTTTTACCAAGACTAACAATCACTTCATAATAAAAAATCAACTCACATTCATTGGTCATAATACATAAAGCTAAAACTATCGCCTACTTGCACTCAAGTACCTATCAACTATCTTAACACATACGTGTTATTACAACTATTCTTAAAATAAGATCATTACTTCATGCAACCTTATAGATACAACCTCACATCATGTAATTAATAAAACATTGAACAGTAAATAGACGATATAATAGACACCAACACTCAAACACCAAATAGATGACATAATCAAACATTCAAGTACGAAGTAGCCAACATAAGCAAGCTGATACTTTAATATATCTTAGGGGAGGCTATCTTGTCTGAAAAATCAATCTAATTAGCATGATATAACTTCACAACATATCAAATCAATCATAAGGTCATGATATCCATAACAGTATCTAGCTAACATGTTCACACCCTAAACTCAAACAATTATCATTCATGCATACATATCCATAGTCAGCCTAGATTAGTACAATACAACATCACAAATATATTGACTCATACATGAATGTAATAACCCTAACCATTTGCATAAGCCAACCAAAGAAATACGATACATATAACATCAAGATATTAATGAAATAACCCTAATCATCAAGTTACTATCATATAACAACAAAGGGTTAATCATGTAACATAATCATAAAAAACATATAACATAGTCATCAAGTTAATTAACATATAACAACAAAAATAATGCATACAACCACAAGTTACTACCATTCTTGACTATCTGACACATTTGCATATGACTGCACTAATCAACTAGCATTTATCACACATGCAACCATAATAACAATAGAATGACAGACATGTAAGTAACCCTAATGTTTACAACAATCATGAATGACATACCTTCGTGCTTTTATGACGATCTTCTCTTACCACAAGGTCCATTTTTGCAACTTCACTTTGATTTTTTTCATCTCCTACTCTCTCTCATCCAAAACATTAGCATCATAACATACCAATATGATCATGATGATCTAATTGCATACAATGACGTTATGCACAACAAACTCAATTAAAACAATGAAAACTAGACCATATGCACCCACTTGACATGTGTAACCAATCATGAATGACAAATGCATGTTCATCATATGAAATCACAGAAGAAAGCATACATGGATAATACCAAAGCATGACCAATATGTACCCCTAGCATAAGCAATAAATGCATTTACAATATGTAGCAATATGTAAGCAAGCGTGCACGAACAATACACAAGCATGAGAAACACATAAACAGTCATACACTCACCAGAACAACACCATTGGTAATTCCATGGTGAAACCACTTCCACCATAGCCAACACAAAATGGACACACAAACACATATAGAAAACAAGCATACTAAACACATAAGCAACCAACATAAATGCATGATCAACACACCACCCATCCAGTCCAAGAGTTGAACCATGCTCTGATACCACTATGTAACACCCTCCTCCCACATCTACCTAGGTAACCAACAAATTAGGGTAAACATGTGACACAAGGCTACTAATATAAGATTCAACCTCCTAGATGACATTAAGGAAGTGGAACTGACATAAATAAGAAAATCGCACCTTACACAACATCAAAAACATCCTCAAGAGGTAACCCAACCTTCCAGGCTCATGAACCATGAGGGAGAGTAAATTTTTGACCATTTTGAGCCTTACCCATGGGCATTCTAAGGTATGGTAGAAACTAAAGGCCTGTAGATATGGGCATGCCAAGGCAAGGTAGAAGCCAGGGCCCGATTTGGTCAATTTTGTGCCTGCAACTCTAGGATTTGTGCCACTGTTTTAGCCCCATATCCCAGGTCAATGCTCAAAAATTCATGAATATTTAGAGGATGATGAATAACATTAAAAAAAAGGTACAAAAACAATCACATCACCAGGAACTCATCTGGACCCCTCCTAGCCATGACAGGAATCTTGTCAAACATGTCGCAAACAATGCATCTACAGGTGTAAAAAACAGATTTAAACATAGGGGTCTCACACTTATCTAAGAATCGCTAAGAAGCATTTATCCCTTAAATCATAAGATGCAATACAATCTATTTGACCATATATACATTGTGCATTCATTTAAAAGTAAAAACATGGATAGATCCATACATCATCACTGATAAAGTACATGCTTATACCCAACATAATAACAATAGAAATTCCATGGATACAACAATAATAGAATCCACATAATAAGTAGTGCAATTATACATGAAATACCAAAGGAATGAGATTCTCATTAATGAGTGTAAAAACCAACCAGAGATGAGAATTCCATGTTCCACCCAACGTGCACCTAACCATAGATTGCCTGAGCCAAATCTATCTTCAACCAATCACCCCTGTGCCATATTCCAAGCATGAATGTGGGACTCATAACCAACCGAAAATGAACCAAACAAGCATAAATTGTATTAGAGTTATCCACCTATAGCGTGAGGAATTTGAGTGCCTCGTAGTCTTTCAGGATTTACCATAATCCATAGTTTGAATTAGGGATCACTAGGCCCAACAACGAGACATACTCTCCACGAATTACTGTACATCCCATCCTGGGACTACTAGGCCCAATAGAGAGGAATCCATCTCTCGCTTTATCGTATATATTGTCAAACATCAACAAGGATTCCTAGGTCCACCATGGATAATAATCTGCATTTACCGTAACCCACCATCCAGTTTAGGGGTTAGTACGCCAATGTCTTTACCGTGATCCACAATCCAATTCAAGGACCACTATGCCATGTGTTTGCCATTTCAGAGATCCACCCCACTTAGCTTCGAATTGAATCTTCCCATCCAACTTAACCGAGGTATGAGAAAGTAATCTCATCAAAGCTATACGGAAATGGAAAGGATAGGATGAAAAAAATTGCCACACCTAGCCAAACCCATGCCAAGACAGAAAAGAACCACATGAAATACCGTGCATGCTATATCTAGCAAGGAAATCACATATGAAAATCAATACATGATGTAGCTTCTTCACCCTACACTTCCTTTCTTTATTTTCCTTTCTTGCTCCATTTCCAAAATTATCCAATAAAACTCTGTGTCCAAGAGTGAGAGAGAGAGAGAGAGAAACAAAATAATGGGAGAGCTCCAAAACTGAACTGAGAAAATGTCACCAACTGATCCTTAGAAGCCTTTTTATCAATGAAGCCTCTATTTTCTTCTTTTTCCATTATTTCCTTCAATTTCCTTGTCACATGCAACATGTGACCTTTCAACTTCCCTTTCTCCTATTTTCCATTATTTTCATAAATTTATGTGCCAAAAATGTTGTTTTTTCTTTCCAAATAATTTTCCTTTTCCTTTTCCAATTTCCTTAGCCATATTAAGAAAAATGAACACCCACTAGGGTGTTTTTTCCCAACATTCAGCTCGGAATACATGTCCCCCTAGTCCTGGTTATTATTTTTAAATTTTATTACATGGAATTTTCACCAGGATTGTTAGATATGTATCCAATATTGTGGAGTTTCCAAGGTATTATTTCTTTTTATTTATATTGTTAAATTTTAAAGAGGGAAAAATATTTGATTATGTACCAGCCCTATCTTGTGCATAAAATGTTTAATAAAAGGTTTGTTGGTTGTAACAAGTACTCCATTTTCACTGGACGATGAGATTGGATTCTATGATGGAGGATATGCTTAATCAAATTTACCTACTACTAGCTGTGACGGATGTCCTGTTAGTCATTCGTATTCTCTTTTAGATTTTAGAATTCGGGCATGAGGCCAAATGAATAGTTTGTTTTGTTTTGTTGTAAAAGACAATTAGAAACTATTTAGGACTATTTTTGGATACATTTATGTCTCTCAACCCATATATATAATATATATTTTATATAGAAAAGAGAGGAGAGGAAATAAGATGAAACAATGATATTAAAGGTTTTGTTCATGGTTTTCAAGCTTATATGAAGCCTTTTGAGTAGGTCAGTGTGATTTGATTATATTAATTCATGCTTATATGAAGTTTATTTTGTTTCCATGGTTGTTTATCAGTTAATTATATTAACTCTTTTTATGGTTTGATTATGGAAATATTAATGATAATAAGCTTGGTTTTGGTGACTTAGATCTATGAACTGGCAATTGTTTTGTTGTATTTCTTTCCTTTGATATCAATTTGATTTTTTGTTCTATAATTTGATCTATTTCACCCTTTGGTGACTTCTATCCCGAGGATTGTGAAGATATGAACAATCCTCTAATTATAATTTATGTGAGTTGATTCCAAGTGTTTACATTCATAAGAATTTTATCATTACTAAAAATTGAACTGATATGTGTACGTTGTTAAGTTTCACTTCATATTGTTGTTTTCTGGTTTTTTGTTTCTTGCTTTGATTCATAAATAAATAATTATATATTTTTTTTTAATTTGCGAAAAATGACATAGTTAGCCTCTTCCTTACATATTTTTTCTCAGACAAGAACTAATGATAATTACACACACACACACATTTCAAATTCTTTACTTGTGTTATTAGAGCCAATAGTGTTTGACTTCTGTTATTTTGAAATAGTTGAAGCATATTTTTACATAGTTTTATATATTTCATTTAAATCTCATTAAGGATTATATTTTACTCTTAATTTATAGTTCCACTTATAAATTAAAATTCATCTTGCATTTTAATTGTTTAATATTCTATTATGATAAGATATAATTTTCATTTTACAGACGAGTTGTAGTATACTCTAACATTTGTTTCCTGTATCATAGTTTTGTATATTTTCTCATAACATATTCTTCTATTATATTTTAAATTCTAATTCTAATTTACAAATAACATATTCAAATTATAATTAGTTACATTATGTTTTAATTGTTACATTTTCATCTATATAGATAATTTGATATTTATACTATATTTATCACTAATTTGCAGTGCTAATACATAGTAGTTTAAATTAACCTTATAGTAAATATATTTTAATTTTTGTTAGTTTTTCCCACTATTATTCTTTGTGGGAGGAAGTATCCAAAGGCTAATGGAGCCTTAAAACCCATTGAGAGTCACCACACCAAATAGATAGGCCTATTTAATGATCTCTGATTTGGGTCAATTCTCCTATGTTGACTACAGTGTATATAACTCATGTCAACAAAATGGTGGTAAAAGAAGAGCATAACCAACTTTAAGTGGTAAAGGGTAGACATAAGATATAAAGTCTCATGTCCTTTATTGTCACAATAATTCATACAAACCCTCCCCCTGCTGAGACTTCTGCTAATTCTCAGCCTCAACCTGAACAAACCAGTAACAAAACTAAACGCTCCAACCCAAGCTACATGTTCCACTTGAAATCGATGAATTTCTTCAAATATGTCGATAAATTATATCCATAACTTAGGAGAGATTGAAATAAATTAGATCTATTAATTTTATCTCAACACTTAGTCACTCCTCTTGACCTTCAATTACAAGAACCCACAATACTAGATATCCATGTAGACATCCCTCAGACTACTACCACTATCAATGGTAGATTGCAGAACATTTTAAATAGTAGAATCATTGACCTCAATCTGTCTATATATGAGTTATCTATTTTTGAGCCCCAGTCAACTGACTCTGTTTAGAGGCTATGGCTATCCTCCTTCCCCACAATCTCCAACTTCTTCTTCAGGAGAATCCTCTAGTGAAGAAGGTTCTTGTGAGTCATCAGAATCTAAAGGATATCCAATAATGGAAAAAAATCAAGGTAACCTTATAAATAATCAAGTAAATCAACAAAAAAATCCTACAACCCCATGTATTGATCACGATGTTATTTGTATTCTTGTTGTATAGTATCCCCTACCTAGAAACACTCTGAAGTTTCTCCCGAAATTCAACCTTGATTCTAAGCAGCCAATTAAGGATCACATTAAGGAATTTATGCTAGCTATTAGACAAAATAATTTCAGACATGAAGACGTAGTTTTCATATTATTCCCTTATACATTTTAGGGGAAGGCTACTACCTGGTACTTTTCTCAACCTTCCCAAAGTATTATTTCATGGGCACAATTTGAAGTTCCATTTATAAAGAAATATCGAGAAGATAACCCACCATAGGTGCTAGTCACATAATTTTCAAACATGAAAATTGGAAACAAAGAGAAGATAAGATATTTCAATGTAAGGTTCCTTTCAATAAAAAATAAAATGTATGTTGAACCTATGCCTGCTCAGAATTTTATTGTTTCCTACTACATAAAAACCTTACCTATTTATATTTCCATATGGGTGAAGAGATCCCATAAAGATACTTTACGAGAATATTTCGAGGAAGCCTTGTTTGTAGAAAATGATATTCTTATTTTGAATCCAAATTCTGATAAAAAAACTGGTGCAACTTCTTATTCTAGTGACAAATATAAAAAATCCAAATAACCCTCCAAAAATAAAGAAACTTCTTGTTTTGATTTGGAAAGAGTAAAAAAGGCTCTTAACAAGCTGATAAATCTGGAAAATAATTTAACAAAAAATTCTTCAAACGGATCAAACTTTAAAAACCCTTATAGGAAACCTTTTCAAAACAAGCATCTCCCACCAAATGAAGGTTTTACTATTGAAGGATTATTGGACACCATACAGTCAATTATTGTTTACTCTACCTTTGATGAAAATAATGCAGAGCAGGCTAAAATAAAGATTAAAGAAGATAATCATTATCCACCACCTGCTATAGGTCACTTTTTAGACTTATTGTTTGAAGAAGATACTGATCCAATGATTTCCAAACAACACCAGTACAACCTCATAACAAAGTCCCGAATGTAAAACATAATATTTTCCTATTGATAAACCAAACAAGACTAAAACGAATTCATCCAATGTTCAAAAATATGTTTTTATAAACTTAGTGTATGATATTATTTAAGTCCTAAAAAACAAAAATCTAACATTTTGTTGTTTGAGCTTATTCATGCTAGTCTCTGTATGCAAGAAATTAAATTCCCAAATGAAACTTTCTGAAGCAAAACTTTTTCAACTTGATACAACAAATGTGAAGGTAGAAGGAGAGCTTACAGGTGTACTTATTAGACTGTAATCATATCATTATGTTCACCAAAATATTGACAAAGTTATTACCGACGTTTCTGAAGCATATGGTTTATTCCTAAGAGAGGACTAGATGCAACATATAAAGCGATACATGTCAACAAGCCTAACACATTTATGGCTACCCCGAAAACAAGAAGAAAACAAAATTATAATAAATAGAGAGAAATATATGGAACATGTTTTAATTTATATTGGTGGTTGTAACGAACTAGGTATGTTTATCGATTCGTTCATTGGGAATTTTGCTGCTGATATTTATCCCTTTATAGATAATGAGAAACAATGTAAATTGTTGATTGTTAATAAATTAGTAAAAATAGACAAAATTTTCATTGAATTTGATTTGATACTAAATATGAATTATGGTATCTATATTTTGATGGGTCTAAATCAAAATAAGGTGCATGTGCAAGTTGTCTCCTCTTAGATCCTAGAGGGAATAAAATATTTATTTCTTATAGATTAGAGTTTGAGTGTACTAAAAAAATTTCCATGTATGAAGCACTCATACAAGTGCTCAAGAAGGCTCTAGACCTCATAATTCTGTATTTGAAGGTCTATGATGATTCTGAAATAATCATAAAATAGGTCAAAAATTTCATTCATTGCATTTTAGCTGATCTAAAAAATTACCAAACATAGGTATGGAATTAATCACAAAATTTTCTTCATTTAATATTGTTTCAATGCCTACATAACTTAATTAGGAAGATGATCTGTTAAGAAATATGGCATCTGTATTAATTCATGCTGAGGGGTTTGAGCCTAATTATTTTTTTGTTGAGATTTTTTTTATACCATCAACATCTAATAATGTTACTGAATGGCATGTCTTTGACCATGATCAACAAATACTTGAGTTCCCCAATTCAAAATACATTTTTTGTGATACAATGATCAAGGAATTGACACATGAGGAGAACCTTGTTCACTTTTCTTGGATTCTAACTCAATGGTCAATGGATGATTCAACTAATACAGTAAAAGGTATCCCTCAACCCAATATTAGGCCTGAAAAATTGTATGACTTGTAGGAAAATTCAAGAAAATTGTTTATTGTAAGACTAATAATTCAACCATGCAATATGAAGTCGTGAAATTGGGAACTAAAGAGAAACCTAAAAATATACACTTGGGAATTAATTGCACTTAGAAAAAGGCAAATTTCATATATCTATTTAGATAATTTAAAGACATATTATCCTAGGAGTATGAGGACTTAAATATTTTGATCCCAATACCATTCAACATATAATTCCCATTAAACCCCACATTAAGCCTTTTCAACAAAATTTGAGGAAAATCCATCCTAGCTTGGAGCTAGCTGTCAAGAGTGAGTTGAATGAACTCTTAGCAACCAAAATAATGTTTCATGTCCAGCATACCCATTGGGTGGAAAATTTAGTTATTCTGGGAAAGAAGAATGCAAACATTCGTCTCTATGTTTGCTTCAGATACCTTAATAAATCCTCTGATAAAGATAACTACCTAGTACCTCCCATGGAGAAAATCTTACAATGAGTCTTAGGATCTGAGATGATATCGCTATAAGATGGTTTCTTGGGCTATAAATAGGTTATAGTGGCTCCCTATAACCAATTAAAAACAACATTTAGAACTTCATCAAGAACATTTGCATATAGAAAGATGCCCTTTGGCCTAATAAACTTTGGGGAAACTTTCTAGCAGACAATGGATATTTCCTTTTAGGGGTTAATTAGTGAATCTATAGTCATTTACCTTAATTATATCATTTTTTATTTAAAATAAATATTTGACCATATTTCCCATCTCAAAACATTGTTTGACCATTGTAGAAAATTGGGAATTTCATTAAACCTCAAAAATTCTATTTTTTGCAGTCACAAAAGGAAATATTCTAGGGTGTATAGTGTTTTAATAAGGTATTATGATTGACCCAAAAATAATGCATGCCATTGGTTGTTTGTTCCCTCCTAATTCTAAAAATTCCATGCAGTCTTTCCTTGGTAAAATAAATTGTGTTAGGCGATTCGTCCCAATTTTTTCTAAAATAATTAAGCCACCACAATATCTTGTAAAAACGAATTCTACATACAAGTGGAAATACCGTAAAAAATAGGTTGTTAGTTCCAAAAAATAGGCCATGTCTCAAACTACTATCCTCGTGAGTCCCAATTTTTTTAAGGATTTTATATTGTACACCTTTGATTCTGATTATGCTTATGATTTTTTCCTTACACATAAAACAAATCTTGATACCAAAATTCCTATAGCATTCATGAGCTCTGCTTTCAAGGGAGCATAATTAAATTACACAGTAGTGGTAAACAAGTGTTTGCAGTCTTTAAGGTAGTAAATAATTTCAGAGGGTATCTGCTTAAATCCAAAACCATTGTAATAGTTACCTATACAATAGTAATAAGTTTACTTTTCTATAAATAATTAGGAGAAAACATTGGCCACTCAATGGAAACTCTCCAATAATATGACTTGGAGATTAAACCTGCTCAAATAGTTAAAGGCCAAGTTCTCTACAAATTAGTTGTTGAGTATGTGAATATTCCCAATCAAGATCATTATTCTAATAATGACATATCTATGCTGCAAAAATGAAGACTTTTTTGTTCTAGATGATCCTAATTCATGGTATTCTAACGTCAGGTTTTATTTGTAGAATGGTACAACACTGTCTTATTTCAAGGCTAAAAATAAAATAGAATTAAGGTTGAAAAATTTCCCTTATCAATTTATTAATAATGTTCTATTTCAAAAGAATTATGTTGGTGTATTTCTCCTTTTCCTAGAGCAAGGTGATTCCCAAAAAGTACTCCATGCACTCCACTCAGATCTTGTTGGTGGTCATTTCTCCAGAGATACTGCTACTCAAAAGGTGCTAAGGATTGGATATTATTGGCGCACTTGTTTAAAGATGCTCATGTCCTAGTGAAAAAAGGTGAAACTACCCAAAAAGCTATTGGTAGTGTTAAAAAAATATCTTTTCCCCCTCTAGTTATTACTATTCAAGCTCCCTTTCAACAGTGGGGCCTTGACATTATCGGTCCTCTAAATCCCCCATCCTCTCAATAACATAAATGTATCTTGATAGCTACAAATTATTTTACGATATGGGTAGATGTGGTACATTTACGAGTAGTCAATGTCAAACAAGTTATTTCATTTTTGGCTTATAATATTGTTACTTGTTTTAGGGTTCCATAATCATTAGTTTTTTATAAAGCCTCTTAATTTTCTTCTTAGGAATTCGATTCTTATGCTTATAATAAATGAATTAAAATTAAATACTCGGAAACATACTACCATTATGTGAATGGTATTGTTGAGTCATAAAATAAAAATATAATTAAAATCGTTAAAAGAATAGTTTATGGGTGCCATAATAAATTGCATACTGCCCTCTTCAAGGCACTCTAGGATGATAGGGTCACCCCTAAGGATGGCATTGTAACTCCCCCTTTTTTCTTATTTATGGATGAGAACCCATCTTAACCACTAATATTTTCCTTCCTTCTATGAAACTATCCCAACACATCTAGGAATTCAAGTCCTCTATCATACAAAATATGCTAGATGCCTTACTGAAATTATAATAAACAAGAGAACGGTCGAAACATAAAATCCATCAACAAAAAAATATTGTTAAACATTTCTTTGATATAAAATCTTCTTCTAACATAAATATTAAGGTAGGAGGCTTGGTCTTAAAATGGAATAAAGAACACGAGGACAAAGGGAAGCATTCCATGTTTCAGAGGTTGTGGCAAGGACCATTCATTTTTACAGAAAATATTGGTCCTATTACTTTTCATGTGAAAACTATAGAATTCTAGGTAGAACACCTTCTAGTCAATGAACAAAATTTGAAGAAGTATTTTTCTTGAATCCCTTTTGGGACCATATTTTTTTGTAAATATATTCTTCCTTTCAGTTTTTAGTGTGTTTTTCTATTTCTTTTTGTATGAATTTTAAAACCTCAACATGAATAATCCCGTCTAAAATATGCTTGAAGAAAATATATAAAAAATATTATTTAATTGAGCTTTAATTATTTGGTTTCTTTGTTGTAGCATCAAATGAATTTTCTATTCAAATTTTCTTCTCAATTTAAATTGCACTACATAAATTGTTTTTGTTATTAATTGAATCTATTGAATATAACTCTTGAAATTATCAACATGTTTCTTTCTTTAAGTGTAATTACTGTGAAGGTGATTTCTCAAAATTTTCACGCCAATATATTAAGGATAATTTTAGACCTGCTACCCCATCGACTAGATAATTCTTATTGGGAATAACAAACAATTACTCATGGTTTCGACCTCTCGTTTTTTTTTGTTTTTGGGATCAAATCACTCAGGTAAAATTGGTGAAAATGTGTCCTTGTCAAGGCTATAGACACCTTCTTGCAGTAGCAACTCTACCTATAAGATTTAAGAATCCAAATAAATATTTTAATGAAACTGTAAACTTATATTTCAAAAGATGCATGTCATCCATGCCTTTAGGAGGATTCTAGGTCAGCATCCCCAACAACTAATAATTAGAGTGTTGAGTCATGAATCTATAGTCAACCAAACGGGATCCTAAAGTCTAATATGGATTAAAGGGCATCCATATTTAGGATATGAATTCCTACTAGCAGCAGAGACAATAGTAATGATATTAAAGTCAAAATAGTACACCACCAACTGAGGCATTCACTCAATTAGTTTACTCTGTTGGTTAATGGATTCTATGAGTATTAATTTCAATTTTATTTGTAGTTTCTATGTGTTATCTTTTACAGGTATTTATGAAGAGTTGAATTATATTCAAGAAGGGCTACAAAAATCATTTTCATAAAATTTTAACATTTGTTTTCATATAACATCTGATATTTTCCCTTTATCTAATCTATATCATCATAAAGAAAACTAGTTCTTTTAGTGAGTTTCCAATTGATGACAACCCAACTATATCCGCTATCATTTTCCTGGAATGATATGGGCCCTTCCTGAAATTTATCTATTGGTTTTCAGTTCTCACATTTGGATTTGATTTTGTATGACTAGAATGGTTTCGATGTACAATTTGTTTTTATCGATTGTGATATGATATGCCTTTGGTTATTTGTATTAGTGTGTTATTCAACTTTCATACATTTGGAAGATATTCTTTCAATGATTGCTTACAATTAAGAAATTATTATTCATTTATTATTGACAAAATCATCATGTTTTTTGGGAGATTGTTAATGGGGTATGAAAGATCTATTACTCTTTGTTTTATTTTTTTAAACCTTGGTGAATCGGTAACTCCTTGGACTAATATAGGGGAGGTCCAAGATCAACCCTTGTGGATGCCTTATAATTCCAAGCATATACAGAACAACCTGCAAGCCAAATATACCACATCTATGACTCTTTACTGCACATAAGCTTTACAAGTGTAAAATCCAACCACAAGATTTGAAGAAACCCTTGCTTAGGTCCATTTATTTAATGAAAAATTATTCATAGAATTATATATATTCATGATTTTGATGAGTTTATTGTTAGTGGACTAATATCTCTCGTAGACAAGAGCGATATCCCTAGAATAAATAACTGAGTCTAGAACAATCATCAAAATAAAACCTAATATTTCTATAGAAATAGTTCAACAATTAGAGATGCACTTACATGATTATTGAAATAAGTGTTCAAATTCATTACTTTCTTGAAATTTCATTCCACTTTCAATTTCTGAAACTAGAGTTTTGCAACAACACAAACACGCACAAGATCAAAACATACAATACAACAATAATTTCAATCTATTACTAAATAGAATATCAAGGAACACTTATACATACATGTAGACATTAAAAATATCATGTGAGAAAGACATTGTACTCATATAAATAATGAGAAGAATATTTTACAACCCAATAGGCCTTGATGTCATAAAATTCCTTCCAACAACATCTAATCTTCCCTTTGCAATGACAAGTCTTCACTTTGACAACATAAGTGCATAAATTAAGAACCTCCAACCCTTTCCATTTTGGTATTCTATGTATAAATAGGAGAAGAGAGGAGGTTATAGATCCATTTATCATGGGATGAGATCCACATAAAGGGGGGAAGGGATCCACCAGGTCATGGATGAGGTACAAGTAGGTATGGAGTCGAGCCCGTTCTTTTCAAATAAGATCCTCCAATAAGGCTTATAGATTTTACTTTTTTTCCCATGTAAAAGTGTCATCTCACTGTTTAATGCAACATAGTGCGATGATAATATTAGGTTTCTAATAGTAACAAATGGAACATCTCACTTTTCTAATGTGCATCCTGTGATGATGCCTAAAATTAGGTTTTTTTAACAATTCTCTTTCAAATTTGTAGGGGATTGCTAAAAAGGGTTCATCGAATAACGAGAGATAACTATTTATGGTAATTTTCCTAAGTGTGAAAAAATAATGTGTAACGCATTGTCCCCTAAAGTATAAAGTCAGAAACTATATATGAGGACTGAATTTTATCATGTGAAAATTCAGATCAAAGAATGATTGTCTAGAGACCTAAAGATCAACAATTAAACATTACAATACCATGTCACCATGATATCATCTCTAAGGTAGGAATTCCCATACCAAGCACAACACATAAAAAAAATCTAGACCTATGTATGAAAATGTGAAAAGGTCCATCTAAACAAATTGAAGTCATGACCACCAAACATACAACGTGGATCCATGCTCAAAATAACTGAATATGAACATCTCCACCAACATACATTGTGGATCTATGCATCAGTCATGAAAACTCCACAAAAATTGGATATAATAAACAAGATCTAGGGTCTTCATATCTACCACTCAATATAATGAATCTAACCATGGAAATGAATGTTTCAAATTCAAGCATGGTATATCCCATCTAATTACTAATAAATTATGAGAGTCGTTAACAAATGAGAGATGAACCACCAATAATTGCAATGTTCCTCAAGGTACTCTAGTACAATCTAGGAAATTTGAATGAACAATATGAATTTAAACACTCATAAAATATTCCATTCAAAGGTTAGCGATGTAATCATGTCATAAAAAGCGAGGAAAATTTAAATTGAGGCATGCAAGCTCCAAGTAACTAAAGGGAGTTTCTATGTCAACTTCTTATATAATGTGTTGGATTTCATAAGAAGTGATCCATCACTAGAGGGACTTGACGTATCACTCATCAACGACATGAAGCAAGTACCAATATTCAAAGTAAGACAAAAATTAATTCAATACATACTCAGTGATGCTCAATGTGAAAGAGGGCTATACATACTTTAAAATATTTTAATTGAGGTTGCACCTCTATTTGAACATATTGGCGTCACTATATATAGTTGAAAACACTAACACAATATGGGATTAAGGAAAAATATGAAGGCTTCCAACCAAGTGTGATCAATAGATAGGTAAGTGGATTCCCCAACCCAATCAAACACAAAAGTGAAAAAGAAGCATGTTCAAGAGCGTCTCATTTCCAAATACAGACTCCATACACTGCTTTCCCAATTTTCCCCACCATTTATTGTGAGTACCTATTTATTTTTACACAATCTTGAGGGGGATAACATATGCTTTTATTATAAGATAATCTTTCATATTATTCCTTCTAAGTATTTTTAAGAAACCATTAGAAGGATTGGTTTAGTCTCATCATGATTGACGAGTCCTACACTGTTTATGTTTTACGAGTCTAATAAAGGGATAAATTGACTTCTTTTTCACATTTAGAGAGTTTGAAAAAGAGATAAAAATAAGACTCTACATTGTTTTTTTCCATAAGTTTAGTCTCCCAAGGCCGAAAAAGTGTAAAATAATAGAAGGCAGAATTACCTTAGTCATGAATGACCAAATTATAGATTTTTCATAAATAGTCTACCTAGTTCGTAAAATGGGTAAAATTATACTAGGTACATGTTTCTTCATACACTTTTACGAGCACGAAAGAAATAATTTTACTCAACAATATTTTGATATTTCGAAAGTCTAAAAATAGCTTAAATACGACTTCAGGGGGGGCGCTTTTTCGTAATTAGTTTAATGATCTTGAAAAAATGATAAAATTATACTCAACATCCTTCCCAAATTACGAGGTTGAGAATGGAAAAAATACTACTTGCCGATTTTCATATGCATTTTACGAGCAAAAGAAGCTTGGGATTTTCATGAGTTTAATAAGTCTTGAAAATAATAACCAAAATATGCTCTAGTTCCCATAATTACTGAATGTAAGAATTTCCTCACCCCATTTAGTGAAACAGTTCATGGTTATATATCCATGCCCGTCGGCCGAATGAGGGTTACATGTTATGATACTAGTGACCCCAACATGAACTATATAGGCCAGTAGGTTTCTCCCAAGTTTTATTATAATTATACCTATGAAAATTTGTTTCATTTTTTAACGATATTGACATACAAAAATAACTATGCTTCGGAGCTTGCCTTCATTTTTGTGCAAGATTGAAACAAAAATAACTATGCTCAGACACATTTTTCATTTTTTAATGAGCTTGATAGAAAAAAGGAACTATGCTTAGAATGATATGTTTGATTTTTTAATGATATTGACATAGAAAAAGAACTATGCTCATAGCACCCTGTTTCATATTTTAATGAGCTTGACACAAGAAAGGAACTATGCTCGATACATCTTGCTTCATCTTTTAACGAGTTTGACATAGGAAAGGAATTATGCTAAAAAAAAATTCATCATGGCTTCCTGGAGGAAAAAGGTCTGGAAGGAATACATGGAAATGGACACACCTCGATCACGGCTTCCAAGAGGTCCTCACCAGAAGGAAGAAAAATTCTCTAGAAGGAGTACATGTCACACTCCAATGTTCCCATTGAAGGGTTCATTATGTCAAATATCAGATCTAAGTCAAAATAATTCATGCATACAGTGAGAGGATCTATTTAATTGATAATGGAAAGCATTGGATAGGTTTCCAAACAATTAACTTGTGGTGGGATGGATATTGCTATCACCCTTTAGTTTCCCAAGGCTGAGAAAGGAAGCTAAAGGGGTAACCACAGACTAGCTTTAGACTCGGTATGTAGCCCTATCAAGTCAGAGATGGCTCTCTCCAAATCAGTCTCATAGCCAATGGAAATGACTAAATAATAAGGATTTTAGGCTAGTTATAAGCTTAGTAAAATTCTATTATGGTTTTTTATTTAAGTTTGTTGGATCAAGATCGTATATCTGGAAACTAGGTCAAGGTTTCAAATGATCAAATGCAAGGATAAAAATGACGCAAAGTAGGTATGTTTAGTGAAATATTTGGGCTGCCATTGTGGTATAGGGTTGAAAAATGAAGGATAAAAATGAGCATATGACTATGAATTCATTCATCAGAAGAAATGGAAGACAAACATGTATATATCATCAAAACAAAGCATAAAACTTATGAATCCTTCTTAAAAAATAAATGAGATGATCACATGAAAGAATACATATGGTTGTAAGGAGAAATAAACATTCATATTGATGATAAAAATAAGAAGAGACATTGTCAATGAGCATACCACAGTAATCCCAAGATTATCGTCGCAATTGTTTTTAATATCACTGTAAAATGGTGTACACTAGCTCCACATTATGATTACCATGTACCCAACCCTCACAATGAATTGATTTTGAGTACATATAGAAAAATAAAATATATTCCACCTTCATGGGTTGAAACCTGATCCAAAGAAACTAATTAATGCACCAAATGACTCATAGCCTAGTTCTAGGGGAGTTAGAAACAACTTCCCCTTTTTTAGCTAAGAAGTTGAGTTTTTTTCTCAAGTCATTAAAAATAAGTTTCCTTACAATTGATGACCATTAATAGGAATTTTAACCATAAAAAAACTCATGAGATAGCTGTTATATCAACCAACTTCTACCTTTGACCTCCATGTGTCCATAAAATATTCAAATCAAGAAACGCAACGAAATCTCTAAGAAATGCAACCAAATTTAGAAGAAGTGCAGCAAGATTTGGAGGATGATTTTGATGACTTTGATGGATCCTTGAACTTTTTTGAAGGCTGGTACAGGTAGCTTAGGATGTCCTCTATATCATTGAAACTTGAAATCAGAAAAAAAATTATCCAAGACTAATTAAAACTCAATTTTCCACAACTACTCTAGAAGTGGAGCATGTGACCAAAAATAGTGGCAGAGAGGCAAAATTTTAGTGGTTTTGGACCTTTTCCTCAAATTTACATAGTGAAAATATGCCAAAAGTATATTTTTGAGATGTACTAACCATAATATAGATGTACATGTTTTTCATTTTCATATGGATCCTCTAGGAAAAAGCGCAATGAGCACACACTACGTTTTTGTGCACTAGTTTTGCCTTTGTGACAAAAAACTTAAAATTTTTCAAATTTGCAAAAAAAATCTCCTTTTCCATATTTTTTTCATGCCTTCAAGAAACTAAGGATGCATCAGCCAAAATATCAAGGCCATGCTTCTTCTTGAGCTTTTTCTTCATTTTCTTAACACTAATATTACAAATCAAATTTGTATTTTCCTTCCTCAATAGCTTCTATAGGTGTTCATTTACTACCCCAAGCCAAAATTCTTTCTCTTCTTCAAATTCAATAGCTATAATGTCATTTATGTCTTTTTGGGCTTGAGAAGAAGATGCCTCTTTTTCAATTTTTTCTCTTCTTTCTTTTTCTCTAGTATTAGGCCTTCTTGGCTGTGCCTGAATGTCTTTATCTTATAATTGCTCCACATCAATTATGGCTTTGCGCTTGTCTTTTTCTACCACAACATCTGCCTTTATGGATGATGGATGGTTCCCTTGTGGTTTTATTTGCAACAATAGGTTTAGTTTGAGCTGCATATTCTCATGTTGCAAAAAATACACCATTAAATTTTCCTTGGCAAGGTCATCTTTGAGCTCTTGCATGTGTGCCTATTTTTCTTTGAGTGTGTCTTCAACTACCTTGTTTTCATGGTGTTTTGGTAGGTCATCCATCTCTATTGTAGGAGGAACTTCTTCATGATGTTGGAAAGGTTAATTATCTCTCAATATACGTGGTTCCATCATGGCTTCAATGTGAACATATTTATCACTCACAACCTCCTTATGTATTTTCTTAGCATGAGACCTAGTTCTATGTCTAGGTGTAGGCATATCCTTTTCAATCTCAGGAGAAAAAACTAACCTCTTGCCTTTATTGTAGGTCTCTAAAATCTATGCTCTAGTGTGCTTTTTGTCCATGATGGCTTGCTTGATGACCTAACCTCATATGCTCTAGTTGATGAAGGAACACTTGGGCACTCTGGATGACTTGAGGCAGGTATAAGAGAAGTTATCTCCAAGAAGGTCTCCCATGACATGTTGATCTATTTGCGTTGGTGGAGAATTATGACTTTGATCAAAGCATGACAAAACAAGCTAGTTGAATGATCCTTTCCCTTTTAGTGCACAATTAGAGAACTTTTGAGGTATAAATGGGCCTCCTAAGAAAAATGTACAACCAAAATAAAATTTATAAGAACCAATAGGATTCAACATGATGATGTTAAACATGGGGGATGATTAACCATTTTTGGGGCTGAAAAGTAAAAAGATAAAATTAAAATAAAATAATAAAACTACTTTTTCAACTTGTATTTTCAACTTATCTCCCTAACAATTTACTCAAATTTCGATTGGGAACTCTCATTGGATACATAACTTTATTCCTCATCCAAGGAGTACCCATGTTTCGTACTTTCGATAGACCCTGCTACATGAAGAATGAGAAATACATGAAAAACGTGCTGGAAATCACATTTTTTCATGTATTTCTCATTTTTTGTGTACCAAGGTCCATCGAAAGAACGCAAAATGGGTACTCATTGGATGAAGAATCCAATTATGCATCCTGAGTGTTCCCACTTGAAATTTGAGTAAATCCATAGGGAGATAAGTTGAAAATACGAGTTGAAAAAATAGTTTTTTCATTTTTCCCTTAAAATTTGATGATGTAATCTAATATTATTTTATTATTCCACTATTATTTTATAATTTCCTTATGAGGCCCATTTTAGACCTCAAAATTCCCCTAATTATTCTCTTCCATTTTAACCATGCTTATGAACAAGTAATTAGGTAGTTTCAGTTGTTTGATGGAAGTGAAGTTCATCAACAACCTTATGTGATGTGGGTACAACCTACTAAATCTGCCCTCACAGGTGGAGGGTTTCATGATAATCGTCATGAAGGGAGTGTAATTGTCCAAAAATTGTTTGCTAGGAAAGATATGGGAAGGGGAGTCTTTCTACTGTGGTTTCAAGAAAGACTTATAATGCTCAATGTATAAATCCATCCCCTTGAACCAAATCTCTCCTTCATTAGGGATTGTAGTGGATGAAGATATAATATCTGAAGACACCATGAATTTTACCCCTCCAATTGTGACATGATATCCTCTAAAATTAATTGAAAATAAACTTGTTAATTCACGGTTATAACCCACTTCCTGCACTTTCTTACAAAACCCTAGGCAACCTACTTGCTCAAATGACTTCTTTACAAAATATGATGCATTGTTCTCTTGGATATCAATTGGATCATATATTGACATTCCCCCCCCCCCCCCCCCCCTTGTTGTATTTATTCTTTTCAATTACCATGATGTTGGTCTTGTTTGACTGAAAACCCTAGTTTGATAGGGGAAAGGGTAGGGGTTTAGGGTTGCAAAACAGGGAAAACATAACAACTAGTTTATGCAGGGAAATGGGGGAGATAGGAGTTACGGAAAAATATGAAAAAATTCATGGAGATAGGGATAGGTGTTAGGGGCATAGTGGAAGTGTAATTTTTGAGAATGGGTGAGAGAAAATGGACAAAAGAATAAAAACACAGTGAAAACCTGGAAATGCAACAAAAGCACAGTGTGGGTTTGGTTTTTTTAGGAAGAGTGTTGAGATGGGGAAAACAGGTATGGGAAATGGATGGGAAGGGTATCTCAAGTGTATACAATGGTTTCTAGGTAGAAAACATAGGTATTTTATCCTTGGAATAAATCAAAACCATGATATCTAAAAATGCAATGTAAAACCCTAGGAGAGAGATTTCATCACGTTTTGAAGGAAATCACTGCATGAGACGATTGATGAATGCTTCACTTAATTGTTTAGGAGTGTTGAATGAGAAATGAGTTGTTGTTTTCTTGCTTTTACCTTCGAACTAAAAAACAAATCGAATGTCCAAAAACACAACGTAGTCCAGAAGTGCAACATACGTCTAGCAAAAACACAACGAGATGATAAACGGAGCAATTTGATGATGGATTTAGACCTTCTGATGGTTGTTCAGAGTTTTGGAGTGTGAGAGAGGAGCTCTTGAAAACTTGGAAGGATGAAATGAACTCATGAAAATATTTATTCTCCTTAATAGCTCAAAAAAACGTGATTTTTTTCTTTGGTGGTGGTGTGACATCACATGTACTTTCGAGAAATGTCATGATGAGGTGATTGTACTGCAGCATAGTTTCTTGAAAATGAAATATTACCTTTTTAATTTATTCCCTAAGTTTCTAAATCACATGATTGTGATGCAAATGATGGATATGACACTATTTTGATTACCTAGGACACCTAAATAATGACATGACCATGATGAGTGATGTTGACCATGAAAAAGTGGAGGGAGTAGCACTGAATTAAATAATAACCAGTTATCATTTGACAACCATGATATGAAAATTTTATTGGAAAATATAACGATTTGACCCTAAGACCTTATGAATCACATGGAAAGAGTATATTTCATCACTGGTGACTCATAGATACTAACAAATACCAGTTGGGTATAGGGAACATTCAGGGATGTCGAAAGGTTGGAAGTCATATCAATAATATCAAATGGAATTTGGTCAACAGTCATAATGTTTCCATTATGAGGGAAATACATCACATGAAAGAGTTTGGACATGAAAAAATTCATGGCATAGAGATAGTATTTCCCAAGGAGCAAATTGAAATCCAAGGGGCCTTATACTACCATAATGTTAATACAAATATTTTTTCCTTAAAGGTAATAGGTAACTCAGAAAGTAACCTTAAAGGTTCACTATATACTTTTTAAAATCCAATAAATTCTAAGTAACAAACAAAATCTGAGGGGAACTCAAAGCTTGACAAGCGGTTAAGGATAGAATCCTAATAGAAGCACCTTCATCTGTAATGGTGTGACTCACATTATTATCATAAGCCTTAACAATTTTTTGAAAATGGATGCAAGAAGAAAGATTAGGCTTTGTTAGTCTATTCCAACCAAAGAAAATGATCTTAGTACATAGAGGGGGCTCGGTGGAAACATGTGAAAGCCCCCTTGTGCGGTGGAATTTGAAGTAAAAAGAAGAACCTGAGCGATATTAAGTTCACTCTTTGATGGGAGAGTGGTATTGAATGAAGATGGAATTGAGTTGACCACTTCATCAACCAATGGTTCATGAACCTAAGTGATATGGATTTCAATCTCCAAAGGAGGAGTGGGATTGAATGAACTTGGAATTCGATCAATAACTTCATCAGCTAATAGTAGGTTGGGAGAAATCTTACAATAAGAAATTGGAAATTATTGTTGAGAAATAGTAAGGTTTTCCAAGAATTTAGAGGCTTAATCCATATGACGGAAAAGGTGAGTGTGATGACTCCATTCACATAACTTACAAGAAAACCTAACTTTACCAATTTTCCCTGGAGCCTTATAATCATTGGTTGATGGACCAATAGTAATTTTATGAAAATATTTTGGACACACTTCTAAGACCTTATGATAACAAGACAACCAATAATAATATGGTCACCCTTACAAAGCCTGCAAGAGTATCTGTGCTTGTGATTTAAGTTGGAGGGTTCCTCAACATTACCAATACTCATAGCACTTGTTGGTTGGTTGGATCCTTTGTTATCTTGTTTCTTCTACTTCTTAGCCTCCCGGTTACTAGTATTAATACTTTAACCAAGTGAATAATAAGAAAGGGAAGAAGACATGATGGGCGGAGAAATTTAAGGGTCAACATGAGGTTGGTGCTGTTGAGGTGAACTATTTGGTTAAGGTGACACAACTCAGGTATTTGGGACCATTAACAAAGTTAAAAACAACCATATAGGTAAACCTATCGTGAATCAAGGAAGAGACAACATAACCATGTAAGGAGGACCAACATTTCCAAAGAAGAAATAGACTAGGATCTCAATTAAAAGGGTTCCTTGATTGGAAAATTCCATAACTGTTTCCATCATATCCAAATTAAGGTCCACTAAAGAGTAAAAAAAATCAATATAACACACACTAATAAATATAAGGATTCAAACCATCCAAAAAAAAATTTCATAGCGAAATAACTAGGTGGCGATGAAACCCAACATCACATAAAGCAATGTGAAAAGTGGCTAAATATAGAGCATGTGGAACTATTTAAGTTGATAACTTTAATGGTCACGAAATCGTGTAAATAAATTCACATATAGAATCTCGTGTGAAGTACCCTCCAAGAAGGCCCAAGTGAGTATATCCAACATTTATTCCAAGTACCATAGGGACTTCCCCCCGTCGTCACCTTGGGTAAAAATCCATAATATTATAGCTACTAAGGTTACCGCATACAAAAACTTGACCTAGGGGAACAATTACAAATCCGACATAAATTGAAGGGTAGAGTAACAAAGCTAAATCCACTTGAAAAATCCCTCAAATATAGGTAGTTCTTTCTAGCAATTCCCAAGTACCTTTCGGTACAATTTGTAATGCATGTTAGTCGTGAAACTGTAACTAATGAAGCAATCTTGATTACTTCACTTGGTCTAATATGATTCCATGTTTAACTCCCATGTGTGTGTCCTTTGGATAGAAGTTAAGTTGACTACTAGATAAGGCCGAGTATTCTCTATGACTAAGTTTGGCTATAAAAAAAATTTCTTCTCACACTTGTAATTTTTTCCTAAGCTAGAATAGGTTCGAGGGGTGAGGTTTGAGAGTTTCATACATGTGCCCTACCTGGTTATGCTCTTGCTAGTGGTGTTTTAGTTGGTGATATGACTAATTGATGCTTGCATGAGGCTGCTAGAGCATTAATGTCACTATTTGGAACTCTTTCTGGTGGTACTAAGATGGTTGGTGATGCTATTTGAAAACTTCAACAGTATTTTGGAATTATTTTATAATATTCACTACTGACGAGAGTTTCATGATTCAGGTGATCAAAATATAGGTTACACCATGGATCATATGTAGGTATTGTTGTTGATCAAGGAACATTTAGCGATCTGCAAGGGATCCTATATTAGCTACTCAGGATTAGTGTTGGAGACTCCTCAAGATACAATAGGTTCAAATTTCTTGGTCTAGTGCTTCAAATGTGATCCTATAGGGCTTATGCAGGTTTCTCCAGAACTGTATGCCTTCCTGTAATATCCATACAAACCCCTTAATATCACAAGTCTATCCAAGTATTGCATCCAAAAATGTTGATAATTCATGAATGTTGTTGATGATGGATATAGGGACATTTTGTGATAGAAAAGGGATGAATGAAATTTCTTTTGATGGATGGAACTGGGCATAAAGGTGGAAAAAGTAAAATATGATGATGTGGATGGATTTTCGACTTTCATGGGCTCCCTACGGTTGAATCCACCTCCCATATTCTCAATATATTTTTTTGCAAAGGAGGACAACCAATTCTCTCTTTGTGCTACAAGGTGTTAGAATATTTTTTGTAATTTGGGTTACTAAGGAAATAATAAAGTGAAAAGTTCTTTACAATTCCTAGGAGAGGGAATAATTCATAGTGTATCTCAAAAAAATTTCAGATCCCTGTCTTCATGCTCATTTCAAAAACAACTATTCTCCACTTGTCTCTTCTACCAAAATTTTTAAGAACAATTGATACAAGATATACGCTTGGAAAAATGGATGTTTTTGCAAGATTTATCATCAAATGAAAACACGAAGAAATCAAACTTACCATTTTCTATGAAACTCATCCTTTAATTTTATGGTTTTAGTGATGATATTGCTTAGAATTGGGCTTTTTATTTCTCTGGATTTCTTGTAGCACTTTTTGTCTCTCGTATAGCAGTTTGTTCCAATATTGTAGCAGAATTTTTTAGCTAATTTATCTCAAACATTACATTTTATTCATCTGAATTATTTTTAGTATTTTACCATCATCTTTATGCACCTCCCCATTAAAAATATCAACCAATGGATGCACAAGTATTGAGAAAAATGAAAAATGGCATTAGGTGATGGCAACCAATTACCTGAAAAATATACATTGGAAATTGATAAATTTTTCTGAGTATGTTCTAATCATCCTTATGCATCTCCTCCTAAAAAATATCGACCAATGGATGCATGGTTTTTGAGATATGGTTAAGATAGTTCCTTCAATGTGTTTTTCTTTTCAATTATGGAATATCCTGTAACGACACAAAAATTCGCCGTAGCATCTATAAGACAACAAGAAAAATGAATGGGAAAGGCTTTGGAATTATTTGTGAGGGTTGGAATGGATGAGGGTGATGGATTGGCATGGCCTTGGTCCTGTTGGAGCATCTAGGCAAAGGAGGTGAAAGATCAATTTTTACTTCCCTTGACTAGATTTCTGATAAACATTTTGTTATGGTGCTAACTTGTTTTTTTTTTATTGCATAGGTTAGAGATAACATGTATTCATCAAAGAGAGACATTGGAGAAAAAAAAACTTTTTTTCTTTTCATTTTTTCAATTTTTTTCTCTTTTTTCTAAGTCTACTCGTTGCCTCAATGAGTTTTTCAACCAACAGATCTTCCTAGGTGCCCCAGAGGAGGTTTTCACTTAGGATATTATTTCCTTATTTTTATTTTTTCTCTTATTTCTAACCCACTAACTTCCTCATAGATATTTTCAATCAACGAGCCAATATCAAGAGTCTTAAAGGAGGTTTTCACCTTAGATTTTACTTTTTCCTCTTATTTTATTTTTTATATTTTTCCTTATTTATTTATTTTTTTCCTATCCTACTCTAATTGAAAAAAAGACAAATTATCTTTGAAGTGTAGAAATTCTTCCAATGGAGCCATGTAGGTATTTGGGTGGAAAATAAACTCATATGAAACGTTGAAATATATGATTTTATATATGTTACACAGTAATTTGTCACCCTGTTCACTTCTCATCCTTGATCTTGAAGTGCCCTAAGATGAAAAATATGAAGTATATCCACCATGGAGAATACATCAAGATATCCCTTGAAGACTAACATAAATCTACCTTGAATACTTTCTGAAGAAGCTCAGCCTGAAACCTAAATTTATGTGTCAACAATTTTTGTTAGTTTCCTACCCGTGCTGATGTCATGTTGCAACACTTTGAACTAGAGTTTCCAACATGCTTTTTGATAGGAAAAAGTGCGTTGAATCTCTTCTGGTAGTGTTTCCTCAAATGGAGGAGAAGCTTTGCCCACTAGAAGTTTCCAAAACGATGACCTGTATATGGTTCAATGTAGATATGCTTGTTCTCTCTCGTTTCAAGCTCTTGATCATATCCTTAGGGGCTTTTCCCTTGATAAGTGGGCCTTCACCCTCTTTTATGGATCCCTAACTCCCTCTCCCTACCTATAAATTGAATCCCATCCTTCCACTACTGGTTGGTCTTGCCTGATCATTGATCCTTTGCATCCCTATACTATGATTATGCCCAAATTTCTACTTAGGATAGGATTTCTTGAAGAGCCTTAGTTTGGACTTGGAAATCACCAAAGGAAGGTCTCCAACATCAAGGGCACAATTGTATGCTTCCTCTTTTCTATAATTAATAATACATCTGATGTTTTAATTTCCCTATTTGTCTAGATATCTATTCAAGTAACCTAATACTCCTTGATTTGTTAAGTAGTTTGTATTTGACGTATGCTATGTATCTTGTCACATTTCTTGTTGTTTTCTCTATAGTTGTTACATGTATTCTAATAAAAAAAGTAGCAAGGAGTGAGCCTGAAAGATCATAGAATCAAGGTCTTCACCAAAGGACGAGACGATAGCAACATGAATAGGTAGGTTCTTCTTCTTCTTCTTCCACTTTGAATACAAGCTAGGGAAGGGTTCATTAGTTGGTATCGGCTGTTGCGAGACCCACTCTAGGGCTACAGATATTTCCTGTGTCCATAGAGGGGATCGTATTCACAACAAAAAATTTCCTAGATTACCCTTTTTGATTTATTTTGTTTAATTCTCAAAATTTATTGCCAACGATAACATCCTAGTTGTGTAGTACTCCTGGCCCTGTCTTTCATGGTTAATTATAAATCTTAATTGCTCAAAAAGTGATTCACATTTCCTTTCATTGATCTTGTTCTAAAGGTCATTGTGGCTGAATCTTCGAACTTGCCTCACTCGTCCCCTAAAGGAACTCACAGAGCTCATCCTGAGATCAGTTTATTTTCACCTCGACCTCTTAAATCTCAAGGTATTGAACTTGGAATTATCATAAGTGTCCAACCGCTCTCTTCACGTCCACCATGTGACGACTGTTCTACACCTTCTAAGGATCTCGAGCCAGAAATTCTTAAATCCGCTACATAGTTTTTTCTCTTTCCTCCAAATCTTCTCTACCATCTGTTTGTGATATATCCTAAGTGTTCGTATAGTGCTTTTGGCAGTCCCAACATTCCATTTGGTGGTTCTCGTGTAGCATCTCGTAATACTACTCATAATTTTTTTGCACCACACATGGCATTGAATTCCGACAATACTCCATTTGTGATTATTCCTCAAAGTATTCCTCCAAAAAATTCTGCAACCCATATCATGGAGGTTGACATCGCGTCTATGTTACCTCCGGAAGGTTTTCCTAATGTTTCCACTCCTCATGATATAGGAAGTGGGACAATTATTTCCTATGGTCAAGTCACGTCTTCGCTTCCATCCTTGTATACTTCGCTCGAAAACCTTGTTTTAGGAGATTCTAGGAACACATCCCTTTTTAGCAACCCCATTTGGTCAATGGGAATTTCCCCATATTCTGGCCCATTTATCTCAAATGAGTTTGTTGTTTCACAAACTTCTACTCAACATGTGGTTTCTGTAGGTCAAATGATTGTTTCTCTAGGATAATTTTCTCTTGTGTTGCTATCCACAATCACTACAGTCCCACCATTGAGTGGACCATGTATGGTTTCATCCATGAGTGGGGGGAAATCACTTCCTTTATACGTACCTCACCTTTTGGGTGGGGGAAATTTGAACTCTGGAACTGTACCGAGGTCAGGATAACCCATATCCAGTCTTAAGTGAACTTTTCTTTCACACTCAACAATTTCTGTCATAGGAACCTCTCTACCGAGTAGTTATCCTACTCTGACTCACCTTTTTTATCAACAACCCCACGTTCATTACCCTCCTATGCAATAACCCCATGTTCAAAAACTGAATGTAGAATATCATTATGTTCAACAATTAAATGTACCATATTATTATGTTCCATGACCGAATGTATCACAACAGTATGTCCAACAGCCGTAAAATCCATTGGGTGTTGTTGCGACTAATCTTGAGTTTGGTCCTTAAATCCAATCTAGTCCAAACCTTCCTCTGGGTCAAACTAGAACTTACCCCAATCAGCCTTATGTCCAATACTATAAAATTCCTTAAGGTCAATTCCAACAACCCAACAAGGAACTTATACCCAACAGGGGCCCTGTCAATAGCCCCAACAAGGTGCCTATATTCAGCAGGGGTCTTATCAACAACCCCAGCAAAGACCCTACATCAATAGGGGAATTTTGACGTCTAAAATGGGCCTCCTATGACAAATGTACAACCAAAATAAACTTTATAAGAACCAATAGGATTCAATATGACCATTTCAACCATGGCAGGTGATTCACCATTTTTGTAGTAAAAAGGAAAAAATATTAAAAAGTAATAAAATAATAAAACTATTTTTCCAACTCGTGTTTTCGACTTATCTCCCTAAGGTTTTACTCCAGTTTCAAGTGAGATTACTTGTTGGATGAAAAATTTAATTCCTCATCCAAGGAGTACCCATGTTGCATACTTTCAATGGACCCTGCTACACGAAAAATGAGAAATACATGAAAAAGTGTGATTGCAATCATGTTTTTCATGTATTTCTCATTTTTTGTGTAGAAAGGTCCATCGAAAGTATTCAAAATGGGTACTCCTTGTATGAGGAATAAAATTCTACATCCAACGAGTGTTTCCTCTCGAAATTTGAGTAAACCCATAAGGACATAAGTTCAAAACACGAGTTGAAAAAATATTTTTTTCATTTTTCCCTCTAAAATTTGATGATGTAACCAAATATTATTTTATGATTTCCAATATTATTTTATAATTTCCATAGGAGGCCCATTTTAGACCTCAAAATTACCCTGATGTGAGAAATAACTACAACAAGGTACATATGAACAACCCTAACAACAATAAGGTCCCTATCAACAATATATACCTTATCAACAACAATTGGGACAATTTGGGTAGTATGCTTAGAATCCATACCAGCAAGGTTGGAACCCACAAATGGGTAACTTCTAGAGGCCATTTTATCCTTATAACCCTATGTTTCCATTTATGGCTATGTTGGAATTGTTGGATGTGTCTAAATTGACAAATGACCCCATCCAACACAGCCACACTCGCCTCCAGTTTCAACTAAAATTCTTAGAGATTGCACGAATTTTGAAGGAAAATATGGGGAAGACCCCTAAGCCCATGTCATGACGTACCATTTTTGGTGCTCTTCTAATTCTTGGGTTGAAGATTCGATTCGTCTATGTCTTTTCCAATGCACTTTGATGTGTGTTTCTACCAAGTGATACATTGAACTTCCTGGTTGTCTATTCCATGATTTCAATACCTTGGCCATGGACTTCCTCACCCATTTCTAGTTGCATGTCCGATATGAGACTGATACCCATCTCTTGATAGTTTTGAAACAATCAATTGTTACACATATTTCAAATCATATTAATGAATGGTGGTGCAGGCACTTCCTTATTAAATTCAAGATCCTTGACCAATTTTTGACCAAGTGGTTCACGAAATCTTTCATTCCTAAAATTTCCAAAGATATTGCTATGGGTGTTTATGTGATGGAAGATAAATTCATCGCTCGTGCTTAGTATTTATATGTGGTCTATTCCCAATCTGAAACTCTATATGAGCTTTTACCTGATGCACCACGACCTTCAATGGACCCATCATCATCCAAATATACTAATACGACTCCTATCGATGGCATCATTAGGATAGTGGCCCATAATTCTAATATTAAACTGAAGGCTTATTTGAAGTCTAACTCTACTTCTACCACAACACCCTCCACGCCTTTGAATAATTCGAAGAATCTTGGTAAAACCTCTGAGGTTAATTTTGTTCATTCTACCGCAACAGACACGTCCTCTAAAGGTAATTATAAGGGGAAAGGTAAAGCCAAATCTGACACCCCTAAACATGATTCTACTAAGTCTTCTACCAACAATGCTTCTAAGGATAAGCCCAACTATCCTTGGTTGATATGTGATGAGTACCAATACACCAAGGATTGTCCTCAGCCTGTCGAAGTCTCTTCTCTTCTTAAGGGCACACGGGGGACACAAACTATCTTAAAATAACATTTTCCTTATCAGCACATGAAAATGATAGATCAGCCCCATTATTTGGCTTCTAGAAGCTCCCAAGTTTTTATGAGTGCTACAAAACCTATTTAAGTTGCTACCTAATCGGAAGAGTACCTGAATCCTTCAAAATCTTCTATGGATTTTTAAATGATGCTTCAGATATTCCTTCCCCTTCCAGTCCTCCTACTTATCGACCTATCCATATTGAGAGACCTAATATTGATTCCATTTTCCGACCACTTCCTAAGGGTGTTCTTCGGAAATCATCTTATAATCCGAATGAGAGAGCTTCCCAGCACTATAATATCGTAGACAATCTAGCTCAAGCGCCTTCAGAAATGTCGGCCTTGGAAGACCTTTAGTTGTGCCCATCACAATAGAAGGCGCTATTATCTCCTATCGGAGGGATTTATTTGGTGGATCCAAATCTTAATAATTTCAGTCTTGAGAATCATGTTCATTGGCTCCGATCACAACGAGATTTTCTTATCCAAGTCATTGTGATGGGTAAAAACTTGCATCAGACCGTTATCGATGAAGGCGGTTCTACTTGCATCATGTCTGTTGCATGTTGGAAAGCCATCAAATCTCCTCCATTAAGTCAGTCCCCTAACACTGTGGAAGCTTTCTACATCAAAGGTTCTCACCCATATGATATTCTCAAATCCTTTCCAATTTAGTTGGAGGGTAAAATGGTGAACATGGAAGTAGAGGTGGTGGATGCCAACCTCAATTATAACCTTCTTCTCAGACATAGTTGGACTCATGTGATGTTTTGCATAGTTTCTACCCTTTTTTGTGTTCTCTACTTTCCTCATCTAGGGAATATTTTCATCGTTGATAAACTTGATTTATTTTCCCCATTATTTTCAACTGGAAATGTTTCGTATGTTGGGAATACCTTTGTTCCTGATGAGAACGTTGGGCAGACTCTTCTCAAGGATTCGTCCCTGATGGGAATTTTTACATTGTTTCCTCCTTATGTGGCCTCTATTAACATGACATCATCTGGTCATGATCCATGGATTATTCCTAGTCCCAAAAAACTTGACAATTTTGGTGAAGTTATGCCCCTCAACCTTGCAGAAAAATGTATTAAAGAATTCCTCCATATTTTTGGGTTTCTTCTGAAACCAATGATAACCTGGTTTCATCTCTAGAGATGTATTCATAGTCTCACTAATTTGGTTCTTGGGATTCCGATGATCCCCTGAATGAGATATTTCCCACTAGAAATATTATTATGGAAGTTATGTCTCTCGAAGAAACCCCTTGGGATGATGGTCATCATCGTTCCTCGTTTCTCCCAAGCCTCCGTGAAATATCTACTTGTCTAGAAACCCATGTTTCATCTAAATTGACTGGCCCACTTCAGCATCCAATTCTAGTTCATGAAGTGATGTCTGAAGGGAATATGGGTAAAATCTCTACCACATTTCCAACTAACATACTTGTTAAACCAGGGGTTGTCGAGAATATCCATATTTGTGCATCTTTTTCTCCTGATCAGGTCAAGATTAACATCGCGGTCTTTAAATAAATTTTCGATGTCTTCGCATGGTCTTATGAATAAATTGCTGGCATGGATCCTATTATTGTGGTGCATAAAATTCCTACATATCCAGACTCAAAGAATTTCCATCAATAGTTTCACCTTGTGCACCAAAGAAAGGCACCTTCCATTAAGGGAGAGGTCAAAAAAATTCCGAAGGCTGGTTTCATCCGTCATATACCATTGGAATATTGGGTCTATGATATTGTTCCTGTAACCAAAAATCAAGGTACCATTCAATTTTTTGTTGATTATCGTAATATAAATCAGGCTTGTCTAAAAGATAACTCTCTCACTCCTTTTATAGATCAAGTTATTGACAAATGTGCGGGGAGTGATATTTTCTCTTTTATGCACGATTTTTCTGAATACAACCAGATTAATATCATTCCTATTGATCAACATAAAACTGCCTTTATTTTTCCTTGGGGAACCTTTTCCTATAAGAAGCTCCTTTTTGGTTTGAAAAATTCTAAGGATACCCTCCAAAGGTCTATGTCCTATGCTTTTCATGATATTAAGAACATAGTTTAGCCATATCTTGATGATGTTCTAGGTCATTTTATGAAACGTCAAGATCACCCCTAACATCATAGAGTGATATTCCTTCACTGTTAACACTATAACATACAGTTGAATCCCAATAAATGTGTCTTTTGTGTTGAATTAGGTCATATATTAGCTTTTGTTGTTTCTAAAGAAGGCATCTGGATTTATCCTCTCAAAGTCTAGGAAAACATCAATGTGCCTCCTCCCTCCTCCTTGCATCAGTTGCAAAGCTTACAGGGGAAAGGAAATTTTCTTCGTCAATTCATCTTGAATTATATAGAGATTTCTAAACAATTTACCCATCTGGTGAAAAAGGGATTCCCATTCATTTGGGATGAGATTGTTTAGAATTATTTCTATGCTTTGAAGAAATCCCTTGTGAGTGCTCCTTTATTGCATCCTCCCAATTATCATCACGATTATTTCCTCTATCTAGAAGCCGTAGACAAGACTATTGGTATGGTTTTGGTTGAGGATGATGATGACAGTCATCCAAATGTTTTTTAATACTTGAGCCAAAATCTCTTCGACACTGAGACTCACTATGCTCATGTTTTTCAGTGCTTCTGCCATTATATTCTCATGCGTAAGACCATTATGATTTCTGAATATAATCCCATGAGTTACATTCTTACTCATCAGTTACTTGGGGGAGAATAATCTAAATAGATTGTCATTCTCTAGGAGTTTGACTTAGGTTTTTCTATAGCTATGTCTAAGAAGTCGCTTGTCTTTATTGATTTAATATGTGATATTACAGTTGTGGTTGGTCCTACCCCTTTTGATGAGTCTATTCATGATGAATCACTCTTTCTCATCGGTATGCTTGATATCTGGTATGGAGACGTCATTTTTTATCTCTAGACCCAAAAAATTTGACCATATCTGTCTTACTCTAAGATACGTTAGACTTTTACCAATCCCAACCATACCACATCATTGGAGATACTTTGTATTGTTCTAGTGTCAATTTCGTCCTTCGTTTATGCTTAAATCTTTAGGAAGCTGAGAAATTCCTTAATGACTACCACTCTGGGGCCTATGGTGGTCACATGAACGACTATGCTACCACTCAGAAAATACTTTGAGCATGATATTTTATGCCATCTATTTTCAAATATTGTATTCTTATCATCCAAAAATGTCATGACTACTGAATTTATTCTCGAAAATAAAGTACCCCACCTTCTCCCTTTCACCTAGTTGTGACCGTTGGGCCATTTTCAAAATGGGGCATTGATTTCATGACTTTTGACCCTCGCTCGGATAGGGGGCATGGTTATATTATCGTTGCCATCGATTATTTTACAAAATGGTCTGAGGTGATTCCTACATATGAAAATGAAGGTCAAACTGCAGCGCAATTTCTTTTCAATCATGTCATAGTTCTGTTCTATGTCCCGATATCCATTTCCATGGACCATGGCTCTCACTTTCGCAATCATATGATGAAAGATCTTACTGCTCAGTTGGGGCTATGCCACGATAGCGCCAGTACATATTACGCATAGGCCAATGGCCAAGTCGAAGCTGTCAACAAAGTTTTGGTAATGATGATTCAACAAGCCATTGGGAGAGATAAAATAGATTGGAACCTCATGCTATTCTCGGCTTTGTGGGCTTACCGAACTTTAGCTAATATTGCTACAAGATTAACACCATTTCAACGGGTGTATGGTCTGGAAGCTACACTCCCAATCAAGTGTGAAATCCCTTCTTTGAAGCTAGCTATCGAATTGTTTCCTGGTACTTCACCAGAAGAGGAACATCTTCTTTATCTCGAGTGCCTTGATGAGACTCGATGGATCACTGCTTCAGTTATTGAAGATCAAAATAAACGGGTTAAATATTAGTATGATATGTCTATCCATCCTCACGTTTTCTCTGAAAATGACTTGGTCCTACTTTATGATCAACCACATGAAAAAATAGGGGTCGAAAAGCTTGAGCCAATGTGGCATGGGAATTACATTGTTTAACATGTATTAGAGAAAGGCACCTATGAGCTATTCGATTATGAGGGTAACTAGTTGGTTGAGCCACGGAATGGTCTTTATCTCAAGAAGTATTATTCTTGATTGCAAGTACAATACTTTTTACATTAATGTGTGATTCATTAGTGTGCTTTTAGATTTTTTGGTGTGATTGTTTCGTCTGCTTACCATGTGTTCCACTTGGTTTGAAGATGTCATCGAACCATTATGTTGGCTTTTCTGATGATTCTTGTTGTAGGATAGGAAACTTATCTTCTGTAGCATGGGCATCTTTTTCCCCTGATGGCGAGTTGGTTAATCGACAAGGTATAATGTTAAATGTAGTGCGGTCATTGAGCTATTATCAAATGAAATTTCTCTCGGTATCAAAGACTTGGTTTCTAGGCTAGACTCACAACTAATTGTGTTATAGTTAAATGGTCATTACTTAGTGATAAAACCTCAAATTTTGTGCATGTATTTACACGTTCGATTATTAGAAAGAGATTTTGATTATACTACATATCAACACATTCCATGAAATTTGAATACATTAATAGATACATTGGAAAATTATGTATTAGACTGACATTTCTACCATACGTTAGAAAAAAGAAAAAAAAAGACATAATTATGATATAAGAATAGTTAGTGACAATAGAAACACACACACACACACACACACACATATATATACATATATATACATACATACATATATATATACATATATATATATATATATATATATATATATATATATATATATATATATATATATATATATATATATATATATATATATATATATATATTGGTTCTGTATAAGTCTGTTGCATCAAAATATCAAAAAGTATGTGTTCCATGACACAATGGATTTGCAAGCCTACATCAATGAAGAAAAGTAAAACTAAAAGCAACTATCTGCCCACATGGTGCTCATAATAGAAAATGACAGCCCAGATAACTTGAGATAGTAACCGGTGAAGTCTGCCTAAGACTCCTACAGTAGGCCTCTAATAGCACAACGGTATCTCATCAAAAGTCACATACACTAGAATGCCTCTAGTCAGTCCCTCCACGTTTCTCAAAACCTCCATGATTGGGTATGCATCCTCAATCTATCATTATACCCTCATCGTGATTGAGGACATCCCTTCTAGCCTCTCTGGTCCAACGTCTACAAAATAATCATAAGTTTTAATCTCAAAACACATATCTAAAAACATAAAAAAAAAAACTACATTGTTCCACTGTGCATTAGGTGGAAGGGGAATATCTAGGTCTCCTCATAAATTCGTACCATCATATGCATATTAATCCACTACAATCAAGGAATGATGAAACCAACTAAAAAATGTTGAAAGGAAATGGATCTACTAGCCACCTTCGTGGCGAGGAATGATCTCACACCATCTGAGCAGCCTTGGGTCCATTAAGGTCAGATCATCCACCTAAATTCGATGGTATTGAAACAATTACATGCACTCCAAGAAGAGTGTGACCAATATGGATCCATATCCAAATTTCTTCAACCCTCCAATTTTGCATTTTGTGAGTCGGTTTTTCATATTAGCCACCAGTCCTTCACATCAGTTGAACATGGTGGGAGTAAGGGAGTCAATGACATACTGAAACTGAGACTTCGTTGCCTCATACAGCGCCTGAGCCCCAGATACACCAGACATATTGTGTAATATATTCCTCAGTGGAAGATTGGTAATATTTTTAATGTTTACGTTTCGGCTTGTGGTCTTCTACACATTAAGACAATGTATACTGATGAGAATATTCGTGCTCTCACCCCCACTATGAGCTCCAAAGAGTTGACTTATATCTCTTCTCCTAGACAATCCAATAATGAAATATATGTTTTGTATATCTATCTCAAGCTCTTGGTCCCCGATGATAAAAATTCGATGATCTACATCCTATATTCCAATGAGAAATTACAATAGATTGAGTTGAGTTCTGAGTCCAAAAGTTTGAAGGAACTTAATCAATTCGTAATTTCTCAAAGCATTGATACAATGTGGATCTTGGGCAGCTTGATGATATTTTTCCTCATGGCCGCTCTCTTTCCATTCGATGGCAATCTTTGTCGAAATCACCTGCAAAACATCAATAAACGACATTTTAAGAGTTTTCAACAGATCAAATCTAGAAATAAACCCTTAAGAATGGTGATTTTTTTTTAAAACTTTTTCTCTGTGCTCAACACGACTATCCGAATTAAACTTGGTTCGACATCACTTTGGCCTAATGGACTATGGGAGATTGGCGCAGGTCCGATAGGTCAAACCCTTGTTAATCGCCTGCGATATAAAATTTGAAAATATCCTCTTAAACTACAAAATTTCCAAATTAAATGGCTTTAAAATGACATAAAAATGATGAGAAGGCACAAATCTCTTACCTACAACTAACAGATCGTCGAATGGTGTACTAGATTTTCCGCACTGCTTGCCTAAAGATCGACTAAAAATAGTGTAAAAATGAGTTATCCAATTTACCCAGAATGAAACAGTAAATTTTTTTTTTACTTTTTGTGTATTTATAAGATTTAAACATATTTTTTCCAATATTTTATTATTTTTCTCGATATCAGTGATGTTTGGTTCTCTTTGTGTAGTAACATGACATTTCTATGGTGATAGTGATCACTTTTTACTAATGCAACAAGTTTTGTTTTATCTCTTTTCCGGACTCGTTAAAAATAAATGAAAAAGCAACCCCCCTAGAGTCAACTTTAAGGTCTTTCCTCACTCTCGAAAAATGAAAATATTGTTGAGTAATTGTCATTTAGAAATCGTTAAATTAAATGAATTAATGTCTCTTGAGTATACGTTTACCCATTTTTCGGGATGATATTTACTATTTACAAAAAAGGAATACCTTGATCGAACATGGTCAAGAGTTTCTCTCAGATATTTTATTCCACCTTTTTGGATTCGAGGGACGATTTACAAAAAGGAACCTAATAGAGTTTTCTTTTCTGTCTCTTTTTCAAACCCCCTAAACATGAAAAAGACACCATTAGGGGAATTTTGAGATCCAAAATGGGCATCTTAAGGAAATTATAAAATAATAGTTGAAATAATAAAATAATATTTGATGTCCCGAGGGGGGGGGGGGGACAACTCAATTGGTTAATCTGAGAATTGTGAAATTGTTGTAACTTGAAAGACCCAGGTTCAAATCCCCCCTGTTGTGACCTGGGAAGTGGGGAGGAGGACATATCGTGGCCCCCCAGAGGTTTTTTAGTAGTTGCGTGTTAGTCGAGCCGCTAGGTTCCTCTAGGTTACCAAAAAAAAAAATTACATAATAAAATTTTAGAGGGAAAAAAGAAAAAAACTACTTTTTCAATTTGTATTTTAAACTTATCTCCCTATGGGTTTACTCAAATTTAGAGTGGGAACACTTGTTGGATGCAAAATTTGATTCGTCATCCAAGGAGTACCCATGTTGCATACTTTTGATGGACCCTGCTACATGAAAAGTTAGAAATACATGAAAAACCTGATTGCAATCACATTTTTTCATGTATTTCTCATTTTTCGTGTAGCAGGGTCCATCAAAAGTATAAAATATGGGTACTCCTTAGATGAGGAATTAAATTTTTCATACAATGGGTACTCCCACTCGAAATTTGAGTAAAACCTTAGGGAGTTAAGTTGAAAATACAAATTGAATAAGTTATTTTATTATTTTTTAATCTTTTTACTTTTTTACCACCAAAATGGTGAATCGTCCCACATGGTTGACATCATCATTTGGAATCATATTGGTTCTTATAAAATTTATTTTGGTTGTACATTTTTCTTAGGAATCCCATTTTATACCTCAAAAGTTCTCTAATGTGAGTTACTCTTCTATTAGACTCATAAAAATTAAATGGCAAATGACTTGTCACCATGGCAAGACTGAGTTACTCCTTCCTAGGGCTCGTTGGTCTTACTAGGGTGGATTCATTCAAAGAATGAAATTATATGCTAAGCATATGCTATTGTCGTCAAGCTTGCTATAAAAATAAAGAGATAATCATTAGTAATAACGATAGAAAAACTGAAAGTGAAACTTTCCATGTGTTTTGAGGCAGCATGTCACTCTTAAACATGACACTCGCCTGTATTTCGTGTTGGGTTGGGGATATCCTTCATTCGTCACTTGCCTTCCTAGGTCTGGAAAATACATCTTCCTCTCATTTGATCATTATCTACCATCACCATGACATTTGATCCCATTTTTTAGTCAAATACTGCCACACTTTGGAGTCATGTCGCCCGACATGTTCAAGATAGGTCCTTTGTAAAATTCAAACATCCATTTCTTATTTTACCCTCTCTGCTATAGTCCGGAATCACTCCCATCATATTTAAAAATCCTTTCTTTCGTGTCGATGATGTGGGACTAATTATGGCCCTCCTTAAATGGATCACTTCCCGTCGACTTCAACTCATTATCCAAGAAAATGATTTAGAGACTCCTTTTCAATACCTTATACCTTGCATGCCTTAATGGCAAGTTCTTCACATTCAATGATAGGTTCACATCACTAGCCTTCGATTAGATGATTTTGCAAGTGTTCGAATTTGAATCATTCATTCACACTTGTAGATTGTGTTGTCTTACCTTGAGGTCCATCGTCATGATTGGTGGTTTCTCTCGTGCCTGTTAACAATTTACATTATTGACTCGTAATCCCGAGGTTTCTACCATGTTCGACATCAGTACATCTATTAAGATGGTTATATTCATACAGTGGATAGATATAGATAGAGACAAAGACCCTTGATCATATTTTTTATTATCCAGGCTACATGGAGTTATTGAGTATTCATGATTGTACACATGATCCTTTCTATATTGACAGCTGCGAGCATACTGTGGATCCATCTCCATCATACTGTGGATACATGTTGTGGGTTCATGTGTTATTTGATGCCTATTCAGAGATATGATATCAAGAATGTTTGTATTAGAGATGTCACATATTGTATTGTGCTTAATTTGGTAGGTATCCTGGTGGTATTCTGAGTCCTTGCCTTGGTTCATAAAGCATTTCACCCATCACTCCCTGCTGTGCCTTCATGATTTATGGAGCGTCTCTTATAAAGTAATTTTTCACCTCTTTAAATTCCCATACCTTATCCTGAAGTTCCCTAAGATGAAAAATGTCAAGTATATCCACCATGGAAAATACATCAAGATATCCCTTGAATACCAACAAAAATCCGCCTTAAATATTTTCTGAAGAAGCTTATCTTAAAACCTAAATTTCTAGGTCAGCGCTTTTTGTTAGTTTCCTACCCATGTTGATGGCATGTTGTAACATTTTTACCTAGCACCACCATCGTGCTTTTTGATAGGAAAAACCACGTTGAACCTCTTCAGGTAGTCTTTCCTAAAATGGAAGAGAAGCTTCGTCTACTAGAAGTTTCGAGAACGACGAGTTAGATATGGTTCGATGTAGATATTCTCAGGCTCTCTCATTTGGAGCTATTGATCTTATCATTAGGGGATTTTCCCTTCAGAAGTGAGCCTTCCTCCTTCTTTTATGGATTATAAAGCATGTTCATCAATGGTTTCACCCTGTGCACCCAAGAAAGGTACCTGCTATTTAGGGAGAGGTCGAAAAACTTCTCAAGGTTGGTTTCATCTATCATATACCATTGGGGAATTGGGTCTCTGATATTGTTCATGTTACCAAAAATCAAGGTACCATTCGATTTTGTGTTGATTATCATGATATAAATCGGGCTTGTCCGAAAGATAACTGCCTCACTCCTTTTATGGATCAAGTTATTGACAAATGTGAGGGGAGTGATATTTTCTCTATTATGCATGATTATTATGGCTACAAAAAAATCAATATCATTCATGCTGATCAACATAAAAATGCCTTCATCTGTCCTTGGGGAACCTTTTCCTATAAGAATCTCCCTTTTGGTTTGAAAAATTCTGGGGATACCTTCCAAAGTTATATGTCCTATGCTTTTCATGATATTAAGAACAGAGTTCAGCCATATCTTGATGACCTTCTAGCTCATTCTGTGAAACATCAAGATCACCCCAAACATCTTAGAAGGATTATTCCTTCACTGCTAACACTATAAAATATATTTGAATCCTAATAAATGTGTCTTTTGTGTTGAATTAGGTCATATCTTAGGTTTTTTGGTTTCTCAAGAAGGCATCTGGATTGATCCCTTCAAACTATAGGAAATCATCAATATACCTCCTCCCTCCTTGCATCAGTTTCAAAGCTTGTAGGGGAAAGCCAATTTTCTTCATCGATTCGTCCTGAATTATGAAGAGATTGCTAAATGATTTACCCATCTACTCAAAAACGGATTCCCAGTCATTTGGGATGATATTGTTTAGAATTATTTTTATGCTTTGAAGAAATCCCTTGCTAGTGCTCCTTCCTTGCATCCTCCCAATTATCATCACGATTATTCCCTCTATCTTGAAGCCACAAACAAGATTATTGGTATGGTTTTGGTTGAGGATGATGATGATGGTAATGAACATGTTGTTTAATACTTGAGACAAAATATCTTCGACGTTGAGACTCACTAGGCTCACATAGAAAACTAACCTTAGATGTTGTTCATGTTGTTCGGCGCTTCCGCCATTATATTCTCATGCGTAAGACCATTGTGATTTCTAAATGTAACCCCATGAGTTACATTCTTACTTGTCCATTACTTGGCAGAAAACAATCTAAATGGATTGTAACTATCTAGGAGTTTGAATTAGATTTTTCTATGGCTATGTTTAAGAAGTCACTTGTCTTTATTGAGTTAATATGCGATCTTGCAGTTGTAGTTGGTCCTACCCATTTCGATGAGTCTATTCCTGATGAATCACTCTTTCTCATAGTACGCTCGATCTATGGTATCGAGATGTCATTGTTTATCTCTAGACCCAAAAAATTCGACCATATCTATCTTACTCTAAGAGATGATGGATTTTTTACCAATCCCAACCATACCACATCATTGGAGATACTTTGTATCACGCGAGTGTCAATTTTGTCCTGTGTTTATGCTTAACTCTTGAGGAAGCTGAGAAAGTTATTAACGACTACCACTCTAGGGCCTATGGTGGTCATATGAATGGCTATGCTATGGCGAGTTGGTTAATCGAAGATGTATTATTTTGGGTCAAACAACAAATAATAATGTTGAATGTAGTGCGGTCATTGAGTTATTATAAAATGCAATTTCTCTTGGTATCAGAGACTTGGTTGCCAAGCTAGACTCACAACTCATTGTATTATAGTTAAATTGTCATTACTTAGTGATAAAACCTCAAAATTTGTGCATGTATTTACGTGTTCGTTTACTAGAAAGAAATTTTAATTATACTACATATCAACACATTCCATGAAATTTGACTATATTAACAGATACATTGGAAAATAATGTATTAGAATGACATTTGCATCATATGAAAAAAGAAAAAGGAAAGGGAAGAAGACATAATTATGATATAAGAACAGTTAGTGACAATAGAAACACGCATATATATATATATATATATATATATATATATATATGTATATATATGTATATATATGTATGTATGTATATGTATGTATATGTATGTATATGTATGTATATGTATGTATGTATGTATGTATGTATGTATGTATGTATGTATGTATATATATATATATATATATATATATATATATATATATATATATATATATATATATATATATATATATATATATATATATATATATATATATATGTATGTATATATATATTATATATATCTATATATGTATGTATATGTATGTATATATATACATACATGCATGCATATATATATACATACATATATATATAGATATATATATATATATATATATATATATATATATATATATATATATATATATATAGATACAGGTCTGTAAAATTTTGTTGCATAAAAGTATCCAAAAATATGTGTTCCATGACACAATGGATCCACAAGCCTACATCAATGGAGAAAAATAAAACTAAAAGCAACTATCTGCCCACATGGTGCTCATGATAGAAAATGACAGCCTAGATGACTCGAGATAGTAACCGATGAAGTCTGCCTAAGACACCTACAATATGCCTCTAATAGCGCAACGATATGTCATCAAAAGTCACGTACACTGGAATGCCTCTAGTTAGTCCCTCCACGTTGCTCAAAACCTCCATTATTGGGTATGCATCCTCAATCTATCATTATAACCTCATCGTGTTTGAGGACATCCCTACTGGCCTCTCCGGTCCAACGTCTGCAAAATAATCATAAGTTTTAATCTAAGAACACATAACTAAAAACATCAAAAAAAAAAAGTTCCAAAAAAAAATAAAATCTGCATCGTTCCACTATGCAATAGGTGGAAGGGGAAGATCGAGGTCTCCTCGTAAATCCATACCAGCATATGCATAGTCATCCACTACAATCAAATAACGATGAAAAAAACTAAAAAATGTTGAAGGGAAATGCATTTTCTGGCCACCTCCGTGGCGAGGCATGATCTCACACCATCTGAGTAGTCTCGGGTCTATCAGGGTCAGATCATCTACCTAAATTAAATGGTATTGAAACAATGACATGCGCTCCAAGAAGAGTGTGACCAATATGGATCCATATCCAAATTTATTCAACCATCCAGTTTTTCATTTTGTGAGTCGGTTTTTCATATTAGCCACCAGTCCTTCACACCAATTGAACATGGTTGGAGTAAGGGAGTCAACGACATACTGAAAATGAGACTGTGTTGCCTTATGCAACGCCTGAGCCCCAGCTACACTAGAAATATTGTGTAATACATTCCTCAGTGGCAGATTGGTAATATTTTTAATGTTTACGTTTCGACTTGTGGTCTTCTACACACTAGGACAGTGTCTACTGACGAGAATATTTGTGCTCTCACCCCCACTACAAGCTCCAAAGAGTAGACTTATCTCTCCTCCCCTAGATAATTCAATAATGAAATATATGTCTGATATATCTGTCTCAAGCTCTTGGTCCCCGATGATAAAAATCCGATGATCTACATCCTATAATCCAATGAGAAATTACAATAGATTGAGTTGAGATCTGATTCCAGAAGTCTAAAAGAACTTAATCAATTCGTAATTTCTCAAAGCATTGATACAATGTGGATCTTGGGCAGCTTGATGATATTTTGCCTCATGGCCTCTCTCTTTCCATTGGATGGCAATCTTTGTCGAAATCACCTGCAAAACATCGATAAAAGACATTTTAGGAGTTTTCAACAGATCAAATCTAGAAATAAACCCTTAGGAATGGTGATTTTTTGTTTTTAAACTTTTTCTCTGTGCTTAGCACGACTGTGCGAGTTAAACCTAGTTCGACATCACGTTGGCCTAATGGACTATGGGAGATCGACGCAAGTCCAATAAGTCAAACCCGTTTTGATCACCCGCAATATAAAATTTGAAACTGTCCTCTTAAACTACAAAATTTCCAAATTAAATGGCTTTAAAATGACATAAAAATGATGAGAAGGCATAAATCTCTTACCTACAACTAACATATCGTCAATTGGTGTACTAGATTTACCGCACTGCTTGCCTAAAGATTGATGGAAAATAGGGTAAAAATGAGTTATCCAATTTACCGAGAATGAAATGGTAAAAATGTTTTACTTTTTGTGTATTTATAAGCTTTAAACATATTTTTTCCAATATTATATTATTTTTCTCGATATCAGTGATGTTTGGTTCTCTTTGTGTAGTAACATGATATTTTTTTATGGTGATAATAATCACTTTTTACTAATGCAGCAAGCTTTGTTTTATCTCTTTTCTGGATTCGTTAAAAATAAATGAAAAAGGAACCCCCCTGAAGTCATTTTTAAGGTCTTTTCTAACTCTTGAAAAATGAAAATATTGTCGAGTACTTGTCATGTAGAAATTGTTAAATTAAATGAATTGACGTCATCTGAGTATGTGTTTACCCGTTTTTCGGGCTGAGATTTAATATTTATGAAAAAGGAATACCTTGATCGAACATGGTCAAGAGGTTCTCTTGGATATTGTATTCTACCTTTTTAGATTCAAGGGATGATTTACGAAAAGGAACCTAATAGATTTTTCTTTTTTGTCTCTTTTTCAAACTCCCTAAATACGAAAAAGACACCATTATGGGGAATTTTGAGATCTAAAATGGGCATCTTAAGGAAATTATAAAATAATAGTTGAAATAAAAAATATATATTTGATGTCCCGAGGGGGTGGGGGCAGGGGGGGGGGGGGGGGGGCTCAATTGGTTAATCTGAGAATTGTGAAATTGTTGTAATTTGAAAGACCCCGGTTCAGATCCCCCCTGTTGTGACCTAGGAAGTGGGGAGGAGGACATATCTTGCCCCCCCCCCAGAGGTTTTGTAGTAGTTACGTGTTAGTTGGGCTGCTAGGTTCCTTTAGGTTACAAAAAATAAATAAAATATTACATAATCAAATTTTAGACGGAAAAAAGAAAAAACTACTTTTTCAATTTGTATTCTAAACTTATCTCCCTATGGGTTTTACTCAAATTTCGAGCGGGAACACTTTTTGGATGCAAAATTTGATTCCTCATCCAAGGAGTACCCATGTTTCATACTTTTGATGGACCCTGCTACCTAAAAAGTTAGAATACATGAAAAATGTGATTGGAATCACGTTTTTTCATGTATTTGTCATTTTTCGTGTAGAAGGGTCCATCAAAATTATAAAATATGGTTACTCCTTGCATAAGGAATTAAATTTTGCATACAATGGGTACTCCCGCTCGAATTTTGAGTAAAACCTTAGGGATTTAAGTTGAAAATACAAATTGAAAAGTAATTTTACTATTTTATTATTTTTTAATCTTTTTACATTTTTACCCCAAAAATGGTGAATCATCCCCCATGGTTGACATCATCATTTAGGATCATATTGGTTCTTATCAAATTTATTTTGGTTGTACATTTTTCTTAGGAATCCCATTTTATACCTCAAAATTTCTCTAATGCGAGTTACTCTTCTGTCAGACTCATAAAACTTAAATGGAAAACGACTTGTCACCATGAAAAGACCGAGTTACTCCTTCTTAGGGCTCGTTAGTCTTACTAGGGTGGATTCATTCAAAGAATGAACTTATATGCTAAGAATATGTTATTGTCGTCACGCTTGCTATAGGAAATAAAGAGGTGCTCGTTAGCAATAACAAGGGGAAAACTGGAAGTGAAACTTCCCATGTGTTTTGAGGCAACATGTCGCTCTTGAACTTGACGCTCGTTTGCATTTTGTGTCAGGTTGGGGATATCCTTCCTTCATCACTTGCCTTTCTGGGTTTGGAAAATACATCTGCCTCCCATTTTATCATTATCTTCCATCACCATGAAATTTTGATCCCATTTTTGAGTCAAATACTTCCATACTTTGGAGTTGTGTCGCTTGATATGTTTGAGATAAGTCCTTTGTAAAAGTAAAACTTCCTTTGCTGATTTTACCCTCTCTGCAATAGTCCTGAATCACTCCTATCATATTGAGAAATCCTTTATTTCCTGTCGATGATGTGGGACTAATTATGGCCCTCCTTGAATGGATCACTTTCTGTCGACTTCAGCTCATTATCTAAGAAGATGATTTAGAGACTCCATTTCAATACCTTAGACCTTGCATGCCTTAATGGAAAGTTCTTCATATTCAATGATAGGTTCACATCACTGGCCTTCAATCAGATGATTCTGCAGGTGTTTGACTTCGACTCATTCATTCACACTTGTATATTGTGTTGTCTTACCTTGAGGTCCATCGTCATGATTGGTGGTTTCTCTTGTGCCTATTAATATTTTATGTTATCGACTCATATTTAGAAGGTTTCTACCATGTTCGACATCAGTACATCTATTAACATGGTTATATTCATACAGTGGGTAGATAGAGATAGAGACGAAGACCCTTGATCATACCTTTTATTATCCATGCTGCATGGAGTTATTGAGTATTCATGATTGTATACATGAACCTTTCTATATGGATGGCTGCAAGCATACTGTGGATCCATCTCCATGATCTCTTTTGGAAGGATGGCTGGGACCATGCCATGGGTTCATGTGTTATTTTATGCCTATTCAAAGATATGATATTAAGCATGTTTGTATTAAATATGTCACATATTGTATTGTTCTTAATTTGATAGGTCTCCTGACAGTATTCCGAGTCCTTGCTTGGTTCATAAAGCATTTCACCCATCACTCCCTGTTCTTCCTTCATGTTTTAGGGAGCATCTCTTATAAAGTAATTTTTCACTTCGTTCAATTCCCATCCCTTATCCTGTAGTGCCCTAACATGAAAACTTTGAAGTATATCCACCATGGAAAATACATTAAGATATCCCTTGAAGACCAACAGAAAGCCGCCTTGAATATTTTCTGAAGAAGCTTATCTTAAAACCTAAATTTCTAGGTCAGCGCTTTTTGTTAGTTTCATGCCCTTGATGATGGCATGTTGTAACATTTTTACCTAGCACCACCATCATGCTTTCTTATAGGAAAAACCACATTGAACCTCTTCAGGAAGTGTTTCCTAAAATGGAGGAGAAGCTTCGTCTACTAGAAGTTTCTAGAACGACGAGTTGGATATGGTTCGATGTAGGTATTCTCGAGCTCTCTCATTTGGAGCTATTGATATTATCATTAGGGGATTTTCCCCTTATAATTGAGCCTTCCTAGTTATTTTATGGATCTATAACTCCCTCTCCCTTCCTATAAATTGAATCCCATCAGTTCACTATTGGTTGGTCTTGCCTGATCATTGATCCTTTGCATCCCTACATTATGATTATGCCTGAATTTCCACTTGGGAGAAGGATTGCTTGAAGTGCCTCTATTTGGACTTGGATATCACCAAAGGGAGGTCTCCAACTTTAAGGCCATGATTGTATTCTTCCTATTTTTTATAATTAATAATACATCTGATGTTTCACTTTCCATATTTGTCTAGATATCTATGCAAGTATCCTAATACTCATTGATCTATTAGGTAGTTTGTATTTGATGTATGTTATGTATATTTCCACGTTTCTTGTTGTTTTCTCTTGGTTTATTATAGGTATTTGAATGCCACAAGTAGCGAGGAGTGAGCCTGAAAGATCGTAAAATCAAGGTGTTCACCAAATGATTGGAATATAGCATCAGGAAGAAGTAGGTTTGTTGTCTTCTTCTTCCACTTCAAATACAAGCTAGGAAATGGTTTATTACATGGTCTCATGCATTTATAGACCCACTGTAGGGATAGAGATATTGCCTTTGTCTGCAAAGGGGATTGTCTTCACAATAATACATACTAGAATATGAGAGATCAGATGCTTTGACTTTTATGATGGAAACAATCGTTCAAGAGAGTCGTTCTCCTAATTAATTATTTTTAGGAACCAAAATTCAATATATATATATATGATGCCCTTGGTTCACTTGCAAATCTTGATCATTTTTTATTTCATCTCATTCCATGACATTCAAATCTTCTACTATTTCATGATAAGTTCGTTGAATACATAAAGGATATAATGATAAGGATAGTAGAAATTCTTGAATCTCAAGCTCTAATGGTTCCTCTCCATCAAATGTGATCAATGATTCTTCTTAATATTCTTATTTTGGATGTTTTTATTCAATGATAGAAAGAAAATATATTTTTTCCAACACTCTTCTGGATCTAATATGAAGATGAAGAGGATTTGTTTGGAGATTTTGAACATGAGCATTATAAGTGGGACAAATTACCTTATTATTTCAGTTTGTAAATGTTTTTGTACATAGTTGAGTGGGAGTGGGCTATGGTTTTGGTGGAGGTAGATGGTACGAATAACATTGAGTTTGGTATGGAGGATATTTAGGATATTGAAGGAAAAATGTATGACCCAATTTAGGAATTTAGTGTTGATATGGACAAAAGTTAAGAATGACAGGTTGGGGGGGATAAGACCATGAATATTGAGGAAAATATAGATCACCCCATTGGGGAGGTCATTGTTGATATGGTTGAAAATAAGGAATGGTATAATACCCTTTATATGGTTGAAAAGGTTGGGTAGGATAATACCCTTGTTAATATGGGTTGAGAAAGTATAGATGATCCATGCCTCTTTATAACCTCTCTTCCAAATCTTCTTATTCTACCCTACAAAATTGGATGGTGATGCAGTTCTTACTGCACCACATGCTAAAGTGGGGGGTGGGGGGGGGGATGGTGTTATTGAAGAAATAATTTAAATTTTAAAATGTTTTTTAATGAGAATGCTAATTCAATGCAATGAAGGATGCCTAATGTGATTTTTTTTGTTTTTACAAAAAATATGAATGTAGAGAAGAAAGAATGAATCATTCCTAGAACAAGAGAGTGCTTCTTTCGACACCCTCCCTGACAACAATGCTAAAAAGTGATGAGCCCCAGTATTGCAACTAGAATGTTGCAAATCCCAAGGTTACAAACTTTAATTATCAACCTAGGGTTCGTACAACCTTAAGATGGTCAACACTATATGTGCAGTAGAAAACTCCCTATTTCTAGTTTGAATCCCTCTGATGCAGGTGAAAGAAGGAAATGAAGCAAATTTAAATCAGAAAAAATCTGGGTAAGCCACGAGTCATAATTTTCAAAAGGTAAATAGAAATAATCAAACCTATTCTACTTTTTGTGGAAACTAAATGAAACAAATGAAATCTATTCTATTTGCAAAAATGTAAATCACAATGACAACCTATCAAATCTAATATATCTTTCTTGTAAGTAAATGGAATTGAAGGAAATATATTATATTTTTTAGGAAACGAAAGTCCTATATTAATATTGCAAAAAGGAAATCATGTTTTTCTTAAAGTAAATTTCGAAAAATGAAATCTAGACTAGTTGCAGAAATCAACATTCGAGAAGCAAGTAATGTAGAAGCTAAATGGAGACCTAACCAAGCCTCATCCCAACCAGAGTTGTCTTAGATCATTCATGGGCTATTCTAAGACATAAATATACTTATATCATGAATTTGGAGTGATTATAGGCAAGGGATGATCTTGAAAACAAATTTTACAGGAGCTTTCTGTTATTATAGGATTGATACAAGAAAATTCCAACAAGCATGTTTGTTGACTTAACCTACCAAATTCCCAAGATAATCAGATGAAAACACTATGGGGTAAGGTTTTTAACTAATTAAAATGTTTTTAGGCTTAAATAAAAGTGAAATCAACTCAAAAGAGCTTCATTATCACGTGCTAAAATTGGGAAGAAAAATTCTACTAAAAACTAGAAATTGCATAACAATGAACTAGTAAGTTGATCGAAACAACCCAATTCATAAGCTAGTTAAGTGCAAATTATATGGGGTAAATTTTTTTTAATAATTTGGATTTTTTTTTTTGTTTCAATCGAAGTGGAATCAAATCGAAAGAAGCTCGTTGACATGTGCTAAAATTCAGAAAAAAAATTATTATTGTTTGAAAAAACATACTTTCAAAAAATCTAGAATTGTGAACTAGTAAACCAATCTAAGTAGTTAAATGATATATATGACTATGCCTAGTTGTTCTAAGGATGTATAATAAATTTTATTTTATAAAGTGAACAAGACATTCAAAGAAGACAAATAAATTGTATAGTAGGGCTTTGAGGCTCCTAGGATAGCCAATCCCAAGGATACTCAGATTCCTCTGTAGGAAACCAAGCTTTAGAAGCTAAAAAGGACACCAAATTTCATTATTAGAGTCAATCCAGGCACATTTCTGTTGGAAATGATAGTAGAACTGCTAAATAGAAAGTTTTCTTCACAATAAGACTAAAAAATCCATGTCTCTAGAGGCTAATTTGAATTTTTAATTATGTAAGAAGCGTCCTCCTTGAAAGGAGAAAAATTTATCCTCCAAAATCCCTTGAAAAGTGGATCTGGTTCCTAACAACATAAATCTTTATTAAATACTGAGTTTTGGATTCTCCTTTATTAGGTAAACCATCCCTAGATTTTCTCAATCATTGGAGCTCCAGAATATTACAATAATTTCATGATATCCTATTCATTTATTGGTCCATCCTGTATCATCCTCTGGCAGGGAGAAAGTCCTTGAATTCTCTCATTTCGCAGATGTTCATAATTTACTCAATATTCTGCAAAACAAAAAATATTAAGAACACAGTAAGAAATTATCTTTAAAAATTCATAATAACATATTAAAGCTAAAAAATACATTGTTATGTGTAGAAGAAATGATTTAATATAGCCTTGATGTTCCTAAGAAAGGTTAGACGAGCCTAAATCTATATTTAATTTGGATTCCCATTAATCCTACAAAGGATTTCACTCTCCCCCTTTTTATTCCACATGATGAATCTGGAAAGGTGATCTGGTGTGTTGGGTCGATCTTTCAATGTAGCTCTAGTATAAAAAAGGATTAAACGGTTGCAAATCTTTGGACACAATCTTTTGCTCTCTCACCAACATTTTTTTCATGATACAATGGGATTAGGAACTCCAAAAATTCAAGAATCTTGGGTGATCAATAAAATATTGGATCTATTCTACTCAGCTTCATGTATGGATATTAATAAGAATAAATCACAAGTTTTCATCTTTAACAATCCTATAGTTGTGTAGAGTTTTGTAACTTGTATATTGGGATTTCAAAGAAGCAAAATTCCTTCCAAGTACATTGGGGCACCACTAGTGGAAAATATCCCTCAAATCGAATATATAGGAGGAGCTCCTATCCATGTTTCAAAACAAGCTAGCAAAGTGGAAATTTGTATATATTAGCATAGTTGGAGGATTAGTTCTCCTAAAGGTGGTATTTCAAGCTTTAACTGTATACCTATGGTCAACAAGAATGGCACCATCCTCTTTAATATAGGAATTTCGTAAAACTCAACGATATTTTCTTTAGGGAAGAGCTCGTTTAGAATATAAGTGGTTTGAGGAATAGGTCACCCTGATCCATATACTATGAAAACAAATCTCAAAGAAAATATTTAGTGGTAGTGGATCCAAGAAGGTCCCAATCTTTTAAAGATAAATTGGAAATATAAATATGCCCCTCATATAACTCAGTATAACCTAATCCACTCAAATAATTGATCCTAGGATCATCTATTTGGAAATTAGCAAAAACACAGGTGGATTTGATTCAAAACCGCTATTTTTAGGAGGTCAAAAATGGTAGCACAACATCTTTTTGGGGAGACTATTGGAAGAAACTACCAAAATTGGGAGAAAAATTGACCTAGAAGGTCTTAGAAAAAAAAATTCAAAACAAGAGTGAATTTCAGTAGCATACTACTAGATGGAAATGGCATAAATAGATATATTAGCATACTATAGCATAAACAGTAGCATATATAGTAGCATAAATAGATATATAGTAGCATACTATAGCATAAATATATATATCTAGAAAACTAGAAACCAAAACCAGAAGGGGAAACGTGGCATGAGTTATTGAGAAATCTATAAAAGTGATGTTTCCATATTCAAACCAGGAAGAAACAATTCAGTGGGCATATCAATTGAAAGGAAAATTTTATATCATGAAATCCTACAACCTAGAGATGAGCCATCAAGACTTGAAAATATAGGAGATATCGAAATATATATGGAGATAAAATATCTATCCAAAAATATCATTTCTCCTATGGCTCCCATTTCAGAAAAATCCTTTAACTTGGGAGAACATTTAGAAATGAAACTACCATGGTCCATCTTGATGCACATTGTGTCTCCTACACTAAGAGAACTTGGAACATGTATTCAACAACTTCACTTTCTTTTTGGGACTATGGACTCATTTAGCTAAATTCTTCATGTGATTGAAAAGGGATCCACCTAATATATTCAACACATTATCCTGCTGGAGCTATTAGGTTTTCTAATCCATTTTTTAATTGTATTTGGACTCTTTTGATGTGTTTCCTTCTCTTAGGGATATGGAAATAGTGAAATCAAGGAATTTTCAAGGGATCCTCTATCCCCTTATACTCCATTTGGAACTCCCTTACCTTCCATATCAAATAGTTTATTATTTCCCTTCCAATGTCCTCTCAGTACTAGTAGGCATCGAGAACTCTAGCAAGGATTTTGATATATTGTTTTCCTCCCACCCTCGCCCCCCCCCCCCTGTATTCCCTTCTATATCCCTTCAAATTAGATTCATTCCTTGCTCTCTTTCCTAAAACTGAATTTTGATGGGGCCTCGAAAGGGAACCCAAGTTGAAGGGGATATGGTGGAATAATCAGATATTTTAGAGGAATGTCTATATTTCTATATTTGCGAATGATTGGAATTAGCAACAAAAATGCAACATAAATTATGGGACTATGTATGCATCTACAGAGTGTGTGTGCTTAAGGTTACACCAAGCTTCTAGTGGAGGGAGTCTTGTAAACCATTATAAATATGTTGCATAAGATCCAAAATGAAACTAAGACTCGCAAGGTTTCCTTGACATGGTGACTAAAATCCATCGCAACACAAGTATATTTTCTTCTCATAAACATTCCATCTCGTATTTCTTTTCATGTTCGAAAATCAGGAAATAAATTTGCAAACCTTTTATTGAATTATGGATGTCTAGAGTGATCTACCTCTTTGTCATCTTCCCGGAGCCCGATGCTAGAATATCCCTTCAAAGATATATGTTAGTGGCTAATTTTGAAGAATGGTTTAGCACTAGAAGGGGTTACACTCAAGAAAAATAGGGTGGAGTGGGGGGGGGGGGGGGGGAGAATATGCCTACGGCCCCACCTAGTTAATGAATTGGGGGATGTTTCAGCACATCCCCACAAATTTTAATGTGTTTTAAAAGCCTATTGGACCATATCATTAATATGAAAATATGGTTAAGATATTATAAGGGAGAGGAGGTGGTGGATGTATTACACATTTTTCGAGTATGATACTTGTGTGAAAGAGGCCTTTAACAAGGCATCCCACATGGTGCACTCCCTGAAGAACATTCCTAATTATTGCTTAATTTTTATTTTCTTACATATCCTAGTGTGGGAAATGAAGGCATAAGAAGGTGAAATTATGGGTTAGTGGTGTTGCAATTTTTCTAGTTCTGGGTGTGAGTTCAATGTGATAGAGGAAGACGAACTAGTCTATTAGCATTGCAGGGTTGTTGTTTCTTTCCATTTTTAGAAAAAAGCAACAGCCCATGGGTGATATCCCTTTTCTTCCTAGTTTTGGTTTTGGTATATTATATTTCCTTACTTACAGGGTTTTTAATGTATATAAAACACAAGGAAGGAAAATTGTGTTTTTGTGTAATATGGTTAAGTGTGTGTGGGGTGTTAGCACTCTGTAATTTCCCTAGGCTAAGGAGAGAAAATCAGAGGTAACCACAAAACCACTTGTAAGCTAGAATCTAGCCCTTCTATATTTAGAGAGGGATCTCTATGTCTATAATGTTCAACTAATCTGATATTAGGCTAGGTATGGTGCTCATTAGTGTATAAATTTTCAAAGATTTTATGGTAGGAAAAGAGACATATCCATTGGGCATGGAGTCATGTCTACTTGATTATGTTTCTAGTCATGATATGAAGAGAAAGAGTAGATTTTATAGGGTAATGGTAGGTAGTCTCTTTCGAGTTTTTCAATTTAAATTCGTTGTAGGAGGGGAGAGGAAGACAAATGGAAAATGAAAATATAGCATCAAACACCAAGATCAATTCTAACTATCATTTTAGCAAAAAAACATAGATGTCTAGAAAAGTGAATCAGAGCACTATTTGAAATAAATTATGAATCAATATCTTTGTTTAGATAGACCAGAAGACAAATTTAAAGCATTATTGTCATAGAAGATAACTTACAAATAAAAATAGCACATCTCCAAATAAAACTAACACAAGAATCCTTGTAAATTCCAACTTTGTCTCCATTCATTGTAAAAATATATCAAAAGAGTGTAATACACAATGTCCTTTATTCTAAACCTAACCAACCCACCAACCCTTTGCATACTAAAATTCATAAAATACATACAATTATCTCATCCTCAGACTTAGGGGGTAAAAATCCATCCTTTTCCCAAAGATAGGGAGAGATTACAATGCTTTAGGAATAAAATATCTGGAAACGTTTCCCATATCCTACTACCTAGGGTTATTTTTTACTAACCAAAAATATGGTAAATGAAGAGAAAATCATGGAATTGGGTATAAAAATCTTAAAAATTCATCATCCAAATAATTTTGGAATCAATTATTCCAGATTGGATGTCCTCCAAGTGGAATTTCAAAAAATTCTAGAACTCTGTCAGCAAATTTGGTTTGGCGAAATTGTGAAAAATGGGTCTCAAAGTGACACACGTAATTCCTAAACCATAACACCTATGCAACAAGTGAGTGAGTTTTTTATTGTTAGGCCAATTATTGAAAAAAAATACTTTTAGTTTTCAAATATTCACATCCCTCTATTAGAAAAGCGTGCCAAAAAAACGACTCAAATAGGAAAAAAATATAGAATTTTATTTTTTGAAAAATAAGCCTCAAATATCATTGCATATCTACCAAAAAATGATAGTTGTATAAGAAAGAAAGATTTTTTTTATTATTTGGCCCATGCTTGAAAAAAAACTCTCTTGGTTTTCAAAAATTCATCTCGAGTTGGTCAAAAACCGTTTTTTAAAATGATGACAAAACAGTCAAAAAACACAACAAATTCTTTTAACTATGTGAAAGTGTAGTGCAGGCGCCGCACAACCTCCTAGTTCATCAGAAAAACAGAAACACAACATAAAAGCATAGCAATCCACTGTTAAAGTATCTCCAGTCACTCCTTGAGTATCTTGATGACTTCAACACGTGTGAAAATTCCTCGAGATCACCAACTTCCTTCTTAGAAACTTTCTTTCATCATACAAAGTCCCCAACTCTCAAAATTCCATCTACAGCAAAAGGGAAACACAACATGTTCTTCATGGCTTGATTAACATTGAGGTATATGAAAAATATGTACAACCTGCTGATGATGTCAATATTCCTAAGAACTTCCTTGAGCCTCCATTAAATGAAATAGCACAAAAAATCCACACCTTCTACTAAACTTCATGCTTATGAATGCAATGCAACGACTAAGGATTCAAGGCTTCACGAGGTCATACGGGCACCTTACTCAATAGGTAAAGGTAAATTAATCAACAAACAAGATAAATGATTCAAGGAAATGAAGATTTGAAACCTGGACATGTCAATGACTCTTTTTCTTGAAGAAATGTAGCAACCGTCTCTAAGCACAACGCCTCCCCTGTCACCTTTGCGCAATGATCTCCAATCACTTATACAACAATATTTCAATGGAAAAAATGAAGGCTATGTGGAAATTCTTGAGGTTAACCATGCATTTCAAAACCCAAGGTGTCTGAATAGGGATTTCAAGGGTGATGAGTGAAACTTTGAACTTGAATTATGAATGCACAACACATGTTAGAAGCGTATCGTTGTCCTCCTGATTATTGTACAAACAATGATGTCATGACTAATCATGATTTGACATTATAGCTTACCCAAGGGACCCTAGAAATATGTGCCCATGATTACAAGACATGACGCATGACTTTACTCATGATATTTTGATGAAACATGACCCTAGACCCACCTAACTCAACCTCTCAAGACATTAAAGGCTATTTTCATGACCTCTTACACACTTTGGAATATTTACAATGAATAATGAAATTTTTTTTCGAAGCTAAGACCCAAAGCTTGATATTCTACAAGATCATAGCCAAACCTTTATTCATTTGACATAAATTTGAAAGAGAAAACTTGTTTTATGACTACTATGAATATATGATACTAACATGGCGGCACTGGTATTGGTTAATGCACATTGTGTTTGGCAATGAAACTTCAGGCCCCTAGGTCATTTCTATGTTTGTGACCACAACCCTCAATTTAATATTGTTTGTTTAAAACTATTTTCTCGATCATTGCCTCGACAATGAATTTCATATTCTCTTTGAGGATTTATGGCAAGACTCGTTTACGGTGTCTTTGGACACTTTGGTAGCAAATGAAGCTTGGTAATTAATGTCCCTCCTTCCATTATTTTGGCTTATATAAGAGCCTTCCTGACTTATCCCTCACTTGGAATCATTTGTTTGTGTGTTTTTAGTGGTATAGAGAGGAAAGTTTTGATGGATCTTAATTGGTTTCAAGGCATGTGTGGACATCATAGTCTTGCATCCATCCTATTTTCGGTGGTGGAAGTTAAATACCCTGAGGTTGGTTGTAGTATTATTCCCACGACCCCCAATTATCCCATGTTTGTTTACATTTATTGATCGTTGTTTCAATTGTACAATTAATATTTTATTGGGTGATTTTTTCTAAGATTGTTTCATTTTGTCAACTAGTATGCTAGTGGAAGTGGAGTTGGGTGATCCTTACCGCACCCTCTGCTGTGATGGCTTGGTTAGAATCCTTTCTGAGTTATCCCCCATCCAAAATAAGTCATCATTCTGCATTATACTTTGTGTGGTAGCTCCCCTATTATTTAGAGTCCATTAACTTTCTCTAACTTTAAATTGAGGTTTTCAATCCATTATCTATTGCCTCTATGGCTTGCCAGTTGGTGTGGGTTTGAAGTGGGGAAGAATGTCGTAAGAATGTTATCAAGAATGGTACCATAGGGGGCATACACACATGAATCATCGATTGGAGGATTTTGCTAGAAAATAGTAGGACATGATGCTAGGCCCTATCAAGGAAGAAATTACTTGAGTTGAGGGAGGAGCTTGGTAGAATGGGCAGAATGGATTCCAAACGTAGGGCACACCAAGGGCCATTTCAACTAATACATGCAAACTATTAACCTTTATTGGTGGATGAAATTAATACTTGGGTGCATCCTTTTGTAATGATAAGAGCACTGCGAGAATGCCCTTTTTTCCTTAAATAACCTTCATCACCATCTGAGAGAATTTGAATGCACACTGGATAGAATAGAGCAACATCTTGGCATATTCCCTACGATATGAACAATTTTTGAAGTCTTAAAGGAGCTTGTACTGGTTGTAGTCTCATATTGAGACCTTAGCTTTAGATATTTCATGATGATGTTCACTGTTTACTATGCTATAAATACTACAAGGTAGAGCATCTTAGTCCATTGCTCGAATTGTATTTTAAATTTTGTGATCTCCTTTTGTTTTTAGATATCATTGTCCTATTTGCGGAGAATTTTTTTCTGGATATGGCCTAGTCTCTGTAGTGAGAGAGTCAAAAGGCTACTCATGCCTTTGATGTAAACTCTAGTATTTTGAAAGAAATAAAACTAACCTTAAAAAAAATTATATATATAGAATAATTGAATTAACAATTTTATTATTCCATTAAAAAATAATTTATACATTTTTAATATAAAAAGGTTATAATTCGTTTTTAAAACTTAAATATTTTAATGATACGTTGTTAAGACTGATAAAAATATGTAATCCCTTTCATGCTCAACATTGAAGTGACATATGCCCCACAAAGAGATCAAGTCTTCAATAGAAATTATATATATATATATAGTTTAAAAATAAAATTGAATAATACATGCCCATTAAAATCATAAGTATAATTTACAAATTAAAATTAAAATTAAAATCAATCCATAATTTAGAAAAAAAACCAAAAAACTAAAACTAAAACATTTTATTTGAAAATAATATATTTACTAAACAAACAAAAATATAAATACACCACCAACCGAAATACCATTAGTAGGTAATTAATAAATGGTAAACTATACAATATTAAATGCTGTAGGACAATATATATACCTACTATTAAATTTAATTTCAAATAAACAATAAGCATATACTGTCTCAAAGCATTGAATATCTAATATCGTATAACTTACGACATACGATTTTATCCATATATAGACCAACAGAAATGAAATCCGTTCCGTTAGTGTAGCACTGCATTACTTTCGGCAACAAGTGACAAGGTCTAATAAATTAATAAACATCTACACCATATTAAGTATATTAAGTATGAACAAAGTTTTCCCAACTAATTTTATATTCTATTCACGCTATAAAAGTGCGGAGTCGTCTAAAGAGCCGGAGGAATTGCCTGGACAGTCAAAATTGGCCGGAATTCGGGCCAATTTTTTTTTAAAAATCTTGCAGAAACAGTGTTTGAATCCTGATTTTGACATTGGAAATGGATTCAGCACCATCAAAAACCTGTAGGACACCCAAAATATTAAACTTTGATAGTTATAATATGGATTTAGAAAAATTCTTGCCGAATTTTCTGAAAATATTATCGGAATTTTCATGATTTTCAGGGCGATTCCTCTGGCTAGTTAGACTACGGCTAAAAGTGCAAGTCAAAAAAGGAAATAAGTAAAATTTCTGAACATCACACGATATGTAAAAAGTTCCGTAAAGTACTGAGAATCATATTTTGTACAAAGATTACAAGTGTTTAAATAATGAAACGAGAAAAAATATTATATAATATTTAAGTATAAATATAAAACAATAAAGTTCAAGTTCTATAATTATATAAATAAAATATTATTAATAATTATACATATAATTTAGTTAGTTTTAATGATTATAAATATATATATTGCAAGTTTCAATGTAAAATAAATAATGATATTATTATTGATTAAAAATTAATAGAATTAATGTATATTGATTTTTATTAATGTTACTTTTTATTTTATTATTCACTTGTATTTTTAATACTTCGTATGTACGGTTAGTTTGGGGTAGTTTAATTGGCAATTTTCGTGTTATTAAGTATTATGTAAAATTGTGAGATTTAAGGTTCAAATCATTTTGTGAGTGCTTATTCTAAAAAAACAAACAAAAAAATTTGTAGAGTCATGATAACAGGTATCTCATAATATGTAAAATTGTGAGATTCAAGGTTCAAATCTTCTTGTGAGTTTTTTTCAAAAAAAAAAAAAAACATTTATCTCATAATTCGATGTAGGGAAAGATGCTAATAGCCAAAGGCCTAGAGGTATCTGCTAGGAGTGAAAGCCTGCCCCCTTATGGGCGAATCTTCCACGAGTGAGCGCTTGCCCCGTTATGGACTAAACACGTAATTCCATGTGGCATGGTTTTCCTTGAATAATGTTGATGTGTCAGCTTGCTTTTGTGGATAACAATAAGAGATGGTTGTCCTCACCGTTGATTTGATGACTGATCGCATTTGTGGATAACAATAAGAGGTGGTTGTCCTCACCATTGATTTGACGACTCAGTTATGATAGATTTTCCGTATATATATATATATATATATATATATAGAGAGAGAGAGAGAGAGAGAGAGAGAGAGAGATGGGGCGGTGGCGAAATATTGATATTATCTATTAATTTATTAATAATTACAATTTAAATTATAATTACATTTTTTTCATAATAATTATTTATAGAATTTAGAATTTTAAAAAAATTATATATATATATATATATATATATATATATATATATATATATATATATATTCCATAGAAAAAAAATATTTATTTTTATTAAATAACAGACTAGCCTCGAAGGGTTTTACACTTTCTCCTTGAGCTATATTGACTAGCTTATTTACATCTTTACCGATTCTTGAAAATCGTCATCATAAAAGGTCCTTTTATAATAATTTACGAATCATCTTCAGCCTGAAGAAACTTTTCCTAGTTTCATCATATAAGAATGTATCGTGCAATATATACTTTACAAAAAGATCTTCTTTGTTTATAGACATATCCTGGATAAATAAACAAATCATGTCTCTGACTTCGAGATTCCTGCTCAGACATGAAAAAATTCCTCTGTTGTAGAGGATGTGTCCACAATCATCAACCATCATGGGGAAGTGTAAAAGCTTGTTTTGATAATGTGTCCGCCTCAGAGTTCAACTCTCTATAAACGTGATTGAAAGAAAGTTGATGAAACTTTGGAAAGAGGCTAAGAATTGAATGCAGGATTGCCTGTATGTGGGGAGCAATGATTTGTGAGCGCTGAAGAGCCCAGTCCACTACCACTTTCGAATCCCCAAAACACTACAGATTTTTCAATCCTTTATCGCTTGTCAATTTTAAAACTGCCCATAGTGTCACCAATTCAGCCTTATTATTTAAACCACGACCGGGTGCAAAATTGATCCGATTTTTTTTATTTTTTATTTTTATTTATTTATTTCTTATTTATTTATTTATTTATTTTTATTTTTTTTCTGGACTGAGATGAAGGGTGGCTCCAACACCTGCGAGTGGGGGAGTCCCTTGGCTAGCTCCATTGAAGAAAGCCCATGGACAGTCATAATTAATTTCTGGTGGTTGAATGATTCGAATATTGTGCTCTTTTGGTCGATGTTTTTGTTCATTTGTCCACTGTAAAATTAAAGCTGAGATTAGTTCCTCCAGAATGGCTTTCCTGTGAAATAAGGCCATGTTTCTAGACCACCAAATGCCATATGTGAAGAAGGAAAGGAAAGTTGCATAAGTGCTTACCTCGGGATCATTCCACCATCATTTCATTCAGGAGAGAACATTGACTGTCACTCCAAGATGAGTCGATGAGAAAGAGGCAACTGATGTGCTTCATACCAACTCTGCAAAAGAACATAGAAGGAAAAAGTGAGCACCAAATTTAGCATCTAAACCGCTTAGTGAACATCGATTTGGACCTTCCCATCCTTGGCATTGTAGGTTTTCCCAAGTGAGGAGCCTATTTTAAAGAACCAACCATAACACAATTTTTTCCTTTATTGGGCCTGGGGCTTTCCATAGTTGTATCCACCATTCCTCTTTTTCCACTGTTATTGATTCCTCCATTTTTTATTTATATCCTTTTCTCGTTGTGTAAGCACCGGATGCTGCATTTTTTTTCCAAGCCAAGGTGTCATCTATCTCTTGATCTAGTTGAATGAAGTTTTTTACAAGTAAGAGAACAAAAGATGGCCATTCTTGAGCCTTTGGATCATTTAGCCCCAAAGACAAAGCTTTTTTCCAGCGCGGAGATCCCCACACCTGTGGGTAGGAATTTGTTGCATCCACTATTATGAGAATATTATTTGATACAAGTTTATTCCTTAGCCCCTCAGATAAATTGTAATATTCTCCTTCCGCAACCCATGGATCCAACCCTATTCTTACTTGTGTCCCACTTCCAATACTCCAAGCATTCCAATTTCCAATCAACGGGAATGCTTGAACGAGTGCCTTGCAACCGATTGAACCATTTTTATGAGATTTGTTTTGTGATCAGAACCATGTCGTGACTATGGATCCTGATAGGTATTTTGCGTAGATAATCCATCCCAACAAAGACCTTGGGTTCTCAGCGAGCCTCCATAAGGATTTTGTAACTAACGATAAAAAGAAGATAGGGAGATTTTTTATTCCGTAGCCTTCCAGCTCCTTTGTAAGGGCAAGGGTTGACCACTTTGTTAGAGGAATTCCCTCTGAATTTTTACTGGCTGTCCAAAGAAAATAAAGCATTTTTTACGTATTTTGTGTAAAATTCATTTTGGGATAGTAGCAATAGTGGCCCAATACACCAAAATACTTTGAAGGATGGATTTCAGCAACACCAGTCGTCCTCCTCTTGAGAGAGAATGGTTTTTCCAATGCATTATTCATTTTTCTACCTTTTGTTAGAGCCAAAGCCAATCTTTGAAACCATATGATTTTGGTTTTAATATAAAGTTGAGGTATTTGAAACCAGATGCCCAATCTAAGGAAGCAAAGGGAAGGGATGTTTGGAGATTTGTCAGTAGTCCTTCCGAAGTGATGTTATGGATAAGGCATGATTTGTCAACATTTATCTGCATTCCCGTAGCCTTTTAGTAGAGATATAGAAGCCCTTGTAAATTTATAGCATTTTCTTCTGTAGCTTCACCAAACATGAGGATGTCATCCACAAAAAGAATATGAGTAAGGTATTCTTTACCTATAATGTGGATTCCTTTTATATTCTTTTCTTCTCGAGCATGTTTGTATAGACGGCTCAAAGCTTATACTACTAGCGGGAACAAGAAAGGAGACAGGGGAAACTCGATCGCAATCCCCTTGTATGAAGAAAAAAAAGCAGAGGGCGAGCCATTGATAAGGATGGCAAAGGATGTCGATTGGATAAACCCCATGATCCATTCAACTACCTCTACTGCCACCCCTATCTAAATTAGTTAAATCCTCAGGAAAGTCCAGCTTACCCTATCATATGCCTTACATAAATCTAGTTTAAGGGCATAGGACACTTTTTTGTTGCATTTCACTGTGTGAAGAGCTTCTTGTGTCAAAGAGAATGCATCATGAATCTATATTTTGTGTAGAAAACTAAACTGCTCTTATGATACTATGTTTCTTAAGATGGGTTTGAATCGTTGAGCGATGATCTTAGAGATCAGCTTGTAAATAAGGTTACAACATGAAATAGGGTGAAAGTCCCCAAAGATAGAGGGGTTTTGGACCTTTGGAATCAATGCAATAAAAATTGAATATATGGAGCCTAGGAATTTTCCTGATCTTTGTGACTCCCTAACCACTTTTAGCATATCATTTTTCAATAGATCATAAAAACCCAGAAAAAATTCTATAGTCAATCCATCAAGACCAGGGATCTTACCTTTCTGGAAAAATCGTAGGATTTGTTCCAATTCATCAACATCCACCTCTTTTTGTAGTGCTTCATTCATCTCTTTAGTGATCATTTGAGGGAAAAGATGTAAGACCTTTATGATTTCCTGGATCGGGCATCCATCCAGAGTTGAGAAAGCAGACTTGAATTTTTCCACCCCTACTTTGGATTTTTATTTAAAAGAGTCTACTTTCTCACCATTTGAATTTTGGATCACCCGAATAGAATTTTGATTGCATTTGTGGGACGCAAACCTGTGAAAGAACTTTGTATTGTTATCTCCCTCCTTAATCCATATTTATCAGCTCTTTATATGCCATAATTGTTCCTGCTTCTGGAGGAGGTCATGTCACGTTAGCTCCAGGGACTTTAGAGAATCTAGATCAGCCTTAGAGAGGATGCTAGTGCAATTTATTTTATAGACATTGGTGATTTTAGCTTCAGTAGATTTTAGCATCTCCTGTTGACTGGCCCGAAAATTTTGGTCACATTCCTTAGTCACCTTCTTTATATTAGCAATGTTTGTTGCCCATTTTTTCATATATGATTGTGACTGAGCGGAGGACAGAGGGGTCTAGGAATTGGAAATCAGGGTCTTATAATCCTCCTCCATTAACCATACCATATTGAATTTAGGAGCGGGGAGGGCGGTTTTTGTTCAGGAGTTTCAAATGAAAGAGCTATTGGGCGATGGTCTGAAAAACCTCATGACTCTACCCAAGACTGGATTCTGAAATTTCCAACCAAGAGACCTTCTGAAATAAGAAATCTATCCAAAATCTTGGGGAAAACCTCCTCATTTTTTCGATTGTTCCTCCAAGTGGGGTCAAGTTTCAGCGGTTGAACGTCCACCATCCCGTGAGCTTCCAACAGGAACTGGAAAAAGGGGGCCAAGGGATCAGATCAAGTCGAGACTCCCCAAACCTTCTATTGTGACAGAGTGAAATTTAGGTTGCCCCCCATAATCAGGTTCTGTGTGTTCGCGACTTTAGAGGAGAACAGAGAGGCACAAAAAGGTCTCTTTTCTGTAAAGGGTCGATATATATTTAGCAAAGAGAAGGTAACTCTCATTTTTAGGCAACACAGGAGGACCTAATATACGTCGGGTGGCTGTCAAAAGAGAGGACCGAGATTGATGGGCTACAGGCTATAACAAGAAACCCCCCCCCCCCCCCCACCAAGCCCAAAGTCTCACTAGTAGCAAAAGACCAGTCCTTTAACCATTTCGTTAAAATCTCTACTACACGGGTTCCAACCAGCTTAGTTTCTTCTAAAATTAGGATGTCAGGGGAAACAGTTTGGACTAACCATTTGAGGGCTAGCTGAGAGGGGGTGCCCCCAAGACCCCACACATTCAGGGAAAGGACAAACATTAGGGGCCCTTATTTGGGCCTTTCTCTGCTCCAAGGGCCCTAAGAATGGTTTTTTGTTTTCCAACATGGATTTCAAGTGAAGCATGATTCTGTACTTTAGACAGGTGGGCTTATGACCTAGAATTATCTTAGGCGATGGTATGATAGTGAGCCCTCCTTTAATAGCATGATATGAATTGTTTCTATAAGATGGGCAAGGTCTCAGTTTCGAAACATAATATGAAGAGGGAAGGATGGTATGCCTAAGGATAACATCCTGAGGAGATGCCACCTTTGGGGAGGACTAGGGAGAAGGCAGGAGAGGAGAAGGACCAGGAGGCTCAGGGGAGGGTAGGGGGAGAGTAGGGGAGGGGCACGAAGATAGAAAAGTGCCACCCTCTATGTGATTAAGTGGAGCAACATTATACAAAATCAAAGGAGGGGGAGAGCTAGAAGTGGGCTTACCATTGATAGATGAGGAGGCATAGTTGGGGACCTGTTGAGGCGCAACCATATTCTTCATCTTAGGAGCACTCGAAATAGGGGCGGGTGCATCGGTCAGGGTTGTCTTCCTCCACACTTATTTGTATTTAGGCCTGGAAATATCAGGGCATGGACAATCTAGAGCAAGGTGACCAACCTGACGGCATGAGAAACATCTGAAGGGAAATTTCCAATAATCCAGCCACTGCGTCCATGAAATCTTGTGCATTTTGAGGATAATGCCTTCATATAAACCTTATCAAGCGTCCATCTCAACTTGAATCTTTGTGCACCTTCTATCAAATTTCATCTCCCAGCCATTTTCCAGTGCGATGAAGGAGGCAAGTTTATTGGCAATAGCTTCAAGGAGGGAACATTGCCAAAAAAATTGTGGGAGCCTGGGAAGGATTACCCACACTTTTTAAATGCTACGAGGAACACTCAGATTTCAAGCTTACTTCCCAATTATATAGAACGAGGTCTGGAGAACCCCAATTCTAGACACGCTCAGTAAGCCTGAGTTTATCATCCACTGAAACTACTTTAAAGAGGAGCCAGCCTCACGATAAATGGTGAAAGGTTGGCGTATAAACCAAAAAGGGTTTCCAATGCTCATCAAGATAGCCTGAGATTGCTTCTTTCGACGCCATTCTCCCATAGAGAGGTCCCATGAGAGATTTTTCCAAGTAATCTAGCACTTCAGAGATTGATATGTTCACAGAGACAATGAGTTTTGCAGATCCAAGCTTTGCTCGAACACCCTTCTTATATCGTTTTGACCTAGAGCTGCTTGCCTGAGATGGATCACCATCTGTGGGAGAAACTTGTTTGATATTGTGCAGTATAGGAGAGGCATGATGCGAAGGAGGGGGGGGAGGTAGAAGTATCATCATTTTGCATGCCTTGGGAGGAGAAATTTATGTAATGATTAGCCCGTCGCATAAAATCGAATTTTCTTGGAAGTACATGACCTGACTCTTGATTGTAATCAAAATTTGCCTCATCCTCACTCATGATGATGAAGTGGAGTACAGTCGGGCGAAGGAAGGGGGACATGCAAGGGGAAAGGACAGAGGAGTGTCAGGGAAATAAGGGTGGCAGCAGTGTGCACATATAAAGGACAGGGGAGGAAGGAAAACCCAGATCCTATGAAAAAAACTACCCAACCTCAAAGACAAATAATGGGGGGTCACATGCAAAGACCACAAGAACCTAGCGTCGCAGGGGCTGCAGGAGCTGAGGGCCATAGGAGCTGAAGAAAACTATCAAAAAAACAGAGCTCCTTTATTATATATATTGTGTGTGTGTGTGTGTATATATATATATATATATTAAAATCATAAATTTAAAGTAATAGTTAAAATTAAAAATTGTAATACTAGGGGTTGTGGATGGATCTTATTCTAGAGCTACAAAATTATCAAATTTCCAATTGATTCTCTCTACAAAATTTCACTCTTAGACCTACGTGGGTGGAAAATTATTTTGGTGTTGAGAGGCAGAAATGAGTTCCCCGGGTGGGTTGGGGAGGGGGAGGGGGGGTGAAAACCCATCCTATAAAAATTTTGTAATGAGAAATAATCACAAGAGTACTAGAGAGTTTTTAGTAACCAAGGGGGTAGTGGGATATTTAGGGGTCCACAATTTTAGTAGCTTAATGACAATTGCAGTTGAGAGAGAGATGCATTCCCAAAGAGACGAAGAACCCAAAATTTGTTATCCCCTATAATAGCCTAGAAGATCATCGTGAACATATCAAGGACCATGCTTTCATATGCAGGTTTGTGGGAGGGTGGTCGATGAAGAAGGAAATAAGGAAATGGATACAACAAAAGTGTCACTTGAAAGGGAAAGTGGACCTAAGGCTAGGTTAGAAAGGGTTTTTCACGGTGATTTTCTCTAATTTGGAAGACAAAAATAGGGTGTTTGAGGGGGGTCCATATTTCCTGAAAAACGTTGGCTAGTATATGAGGAATTGGGAAGAGTTTTTTTAACCCAGATAAAGAATAATTTCTTGCTGCCCCTGTTGCGGTGGATTTATTCTCTTCCAATTGATTTTTAGATTTAGTAAATTATAGAGGGTATTGGTAATTTCATAGTGAAATTTTTTAAAGTATCGGAGGTAACCAAAAGAGGGTACAATATGTCATACATAGAAAATGTCTGCAAATGAACATCTCTCAGCCCCTCTCAGAATTGAATGATTTCGTGTACTAGGACGAGGTGTGGAAGAAATATTTGGACTATGAGCATGCCTTGTTTAGATGTCAAAGATGCCATGAGCATGGGAATGTGTTCAGGGACTTCTCACTAGGAAAGAAGGAACAACAAGAGGAGGGTCCAAAAGAAGAAATAGATATCTTTACCAAAGTAGTGAATAGGCATAGAAACCCTAGAATACAGAAGCCTTTGTAGGAAAAAAATAAAACAAAGGAGGGAAATTCATTAGTGGTATTTAAGGTCATGGAAAAAGAGGAATTGATTCCAAAGGACATCACTATGGTAGAAATGACCTTGAAAACCCTAAAGAAAAAGAATATCCAATAAGGAAGACTCCAGAAGATGCGCCAGAGTCAGAGGCTTCTTGGTTTTCTAGGGATTGGCAAGGTCCTAACCTTGATGGATGAAGAAACAAAAAACCTAAGAGAGGAGGAGAACTTTTTGGTAAGTATCATTAATATTTAGGCAAAAAATAACCTGTTATAAATTCCTCCAAAGTAGGGGGAGCTCTATATATAAGTTTATCTACATTGGAAAATTCAAGGAGTCTCATCTGACATAGGTGAGAATGGCACAAGTGATATACAAGGTTTGAAAGGTAAAGGAAAATAGTTGATAGTGAAGGAAAGAAAAGGAAAGGTATGATAAAAATGATAGAATAAATACAAACTATGGGAGGAGAACTCATTAACTCATGTCAAGTTGTGTCCCTCTTGGAGCTCTACCATACCTCTCAAAATTTGTCTCAATGAAGATAATTACATTGAACATTAGAGGGATTAATAACAAGGGTAGGAAAATATACTTGAGAGAAATATTAAAAAAAAGAGAAACCATGCTTGGTAATTTATTAGGAAACTAAGGTCTCAATGGAAAATGTGTAGAATATAGGAGGTAAATGCTAGAATGGATGCAGATTAAATGGCCCTGCAAGAATATTGACCTTACCTCAAAGTAATGATTTAGCCATAACATCGTCAACTACGAAGGCACTGACCTTCTAATAAGGATGAAACTGAAAACACCTATGCATGAGGCTCTCCTATGCATGAGGATATGTCCTAAAACACCTATTCATGAGGCTCTTGTGATGTATTACATGACATCACCACCCATGCAAGTAGTACCCCACTTTGTTTCTCTTTAAACAACATAAGCGTATACAATAGATATTGTCCTATTAAATAAAATTAAGATTATTTTAAGTCATAAGTCATAGTGAATAATTATAACCAAAATGATTTTATTAAATAAATCATTGGAGAAAATACTCACCGCATATTTATGTGTACTGAATGTTGATTCCACCGCTATCAAGCCATTGTGGGATAACTTGACCATAGTTTCCAACATCCCTTTTGCTTGTATTCAAGCTATAAAACTAATCTCTCCACCATTTGGCTTGTGGTATAAGAAGAAATCATTTTGGTGTTTTTGATACGAGAGATTCACACTCATTTCATATTTTCTATGCAGACAAAAACTTTCTTTCGTCAGACGATTATAGATGTTTACAATTTATTTTATGCGTAATAAAATATCCCTATGTTGAGTTGTAGCATCTATACCAAGATATTTCTTAATATGCATTTTACAAACAGATTCAATTGGCAGTTAAAGAAAAACACAACTTTATAAATAGTAAATCATGTCCTTTGAAAGTCTTGGCTTCTTCTGAGGAACATCATCACTTAAAGTGTTGTGTTTGCCATGACAAGGCCATCCTTTCCCATATTCATGATCATACATGTTCTATGTTATTACTGCTATGTTGGGATGTTGAACCATATATTTACAATAAAATGGCATTGACATCCCCTCTTTTTGGCAATTTAACGTCTTGGTTTGGTTTTCCATTCTTCTCTCTTGTCAACTAGACCATATGAGTAATGATATCTACAAAATAAATTTTGAAATGTCACAACATATGATAAATTATAAAGAACTATTAATATCAACATCCAAACAATGATGTTCTAAAATACTTACCATTCATATAGTAAGGTGCCACTAGCCCTTGTGCCTGGGGGTTTGATTTTTCGATGGAGGAAGGAACATGGAGCATCTGGATTCAATTCCTCTCCTTTTATAAAATCATTAATTCTTTCTTTGGGAATTTTCACAACATGATCAATATTCATGTGTTTTTTGTAGACTTGAGACCAAACTAAATATTTACTAGAAAAAATTATTTTCTCTTTAGGGTCTTGCACCTCATGGACCATTATTATCTTCTGTTTCTTTTCTATGTTGTCTCAATGTGTGAAAAAAATGTGGAAACATATGAGGAAGTTGAAAATGAGGACACGCTCATCTAGATTTAACCATTCATTCAATAGAAGGTATATCTCTATGTAACATCTTGGAATCAAATTTACCTAATGATCAAACATGAAAGGTAAGGTATAACTTTAATCATAACCAGTGTGTCTATATTTATCTTTTAAATATAGGTGTCACTGAGGTACTAGCTTAGAAACCATGTTATTAGATCTATATAAGAAAAGAGATCAAGATGTGTTAAATATTCATATATTATGGGAATTACTGTATACTCATATTAGTAATAACAACACTCTACTCTCTAGCTTAGATTATCTGTTAGTTACCAATCACTACCATTACTTTACCTAAGCACAAATATACCATAATATAAATGAAAAGATTATAAAATATTTATACCTTATTAGCTCTATGCTTGAAGTGGTTCCAATACAAGGTAAAATACCATTATGTAGGAGAGAATTCATGTGCACAATTATTGCTGAGTAAGGTCTGAGTTACCTATCTGGTTGAGATAGAGTGCTGAAAGAAGTTCAATGCTAGATATCTTTAATATTTTTGTGTAATATAAACTCTCCTAAAGAGGCCTAATATAAGCCTTGTTGCAGATATTTTCTAGTAGATCTTGATCAATATATTGAAAACATATTGATGACACCTTGTTGACGTCTTGTTGATTAATTCTCCAAGGAATGGTTTGGTGAAAATAAATTACTGATGCCAAAGAATTGTGGAATAAAATGTTCAATCAGAAAGTGAAGATGCATGACGGGCATGGCTCACTGAAATCTTGAAGTCAAAGAGTTTAATTTATTTTTTATCTCAGTTTAAGGAAATGACCACATGATTGGTCAAATCATGATCTGCTCCTTAATCTGATTATAAATTATAAGGATCCTTGAAGTAATTGTCAAGGACTGATGTCAAATATGATCTGAATCACAAAATAAGAAGTCAATATTGGGAGGTATAAAATCATCCATAGATTTGGCTATACTTGATGTAAGGTCCAAAGGATAGAGGGGTATAGGTTATTATCTCTACATAAAAAATACTCATATGCTTGAAGTGGTTCCAATACAAGCTAAAATCCCATTATGTATGAGAACATGCATGTGCACAATTACTCCTTAGTAAGGTCTGATTTTCCTATGTGGTTGAGACCGAGTCCTGAAAGAAGTTCAAAGCCATATCTTTATAATATTGTTGTGTAATCTAAACTATCCTCAAGAGGCCTAATCTAGGCCTTGTTGCAAATATTTTCTAGTAGACTTTGATCAAGATATTCAAAACATATTGATGACACCTTGTTGATCTCTTGTTGAATTAATTCTCCAATGAATGGTGGCTGAAAAGAAAGGATTGATGCGAGTAAACTGTGGAATAAAAGGTTCAATCACAAAGTGAAGATGGATGACAGGCATGGCTGATTGAAATATTGAAGTCAAAGAGTTTACTTTCTTTTTTATCGCAATTTGAGGATATGACCACATGCTTGGTGAAATCATAATCTGCTCCTTAATCTGATTATAAATTATAAGAATCATTTAAGTAATTATCAAGTAATGATGTCACAAATGATCTCAATCTCAAAGTAAGCAATCAATATTGGGAGGTATAAATTCAACCACAAATTTGGCCATATTTGATGAAAGTCCAAAGGCTAGAGGGGTATAGATTATTCTCTCCACATATACAATATTCACATCCATCTATAAGATATTATTTATAATTGAGGAGAAAAAAATCCAATGTTGCTAACATTGTAGGAAGGAAATTTGGAAGGATTCTGAGGTCAATAATAGCATAGGTCCTTTTAAGATCCCTATACAAGTGATGGTTATCACATCCAAAACTAGTACTAGTGGCTTATGATATGTCAAACTAAATATTTTGACCCACAAAAGTCCCCTAAATTCTATATAATAGCATACCACAAGGAGGGAGAAAATTGATTATATGCATCTATTTTGGTTTATTTTATAATAATCTACCCTATCCCAACCATTAGATGTTTGATCATTCCCAAGCACTAGACCCTCTTACAATGAAAATATTGTAGATATTTGTAAGGACTAATGATGTCCAAAACTATATTTTCTATGACTGCCAAAAGCATTAAACGATGAGAGGAACGAGATTCATATAAGCAATTGTGGAGGTGGATAATTTTTATATCTAAGGTGATGTATAATGGGGAAGTCAAATGGTCATTCCAAAAAAGGTTCCAAACATAATGTTTTTTGCATCATCTTCAATATTGGTCATATCAAGTCATAGAATAATTTTGGCATGGAGAACCATGATGCTTACAACCTAGCCTTTATTCTTATTTTCGGACACCTGATTTCTAGCATTCTTGGACTGAGTTTACTCCCATGTACTCGAACACTTCCTTCCTATGATAAATATTATGAATAAATTGAGAGAAGGGCATGGGAATCTTTATTTTTTCAAAATAATGTATATTATTAAAGGGTGGAAGCATCAAAGGGATTGTTTCAATCATTATGGAAGTGATTAGAGGTTCGTCAAAATGGCACTAGGTTATTGGAAGGCTAATATTTTCTAACCATTACTATTATCCCTTGTGCTCTTGCATTTCTCCACTATTTTATGGTTTTATCTAATAAGAACAAAAGATATTCTGAAATATAAAGCCTTCAATGTTTTCTCTCCCCCAAAACTCTTTACCCCTTTAATTTCATCCTTCCATCATTATTTGTCAAGTGGGGAGGACTAGAACCTTTAGTTAGTCCCCCAAACCTAAAAGTAATTTAGGGGTCATTTTCAAGTGAGCCATCCTTCCTTACAATTTTGGGTCTCCTTAAAGCTTCTTCCTTTATAAATTTTTTTTCATTCAATAATGGCCTCATCTCATATTTATTTCCTTCTTACCTCAGTCATTATGTAGTTATATGGCATGATATGATAGGAAGGGGATAAGTTCAGGGGTTTCTTGTTATTCAATAACACATCCTCCTCCTATATTTATTCCTACTCTCCCATCATGAGCATACTAGTGGCGTCAAGGATGGGAGAATTCTTCTCTGATATATAATATACCATACTTATGTTATCATCAAGGACATATAGAATTTTGATATCCATGCGTTGATCTGCCACAAATCCCTAGTACCTTACTTATATTATTCCTCATAATAGGGGCAGGATTATCATATTGGCTTGTACCATTTAATTCTATACTTCCCCAGTCTTGCCTTTTTAAGATCATTAGACATATACTTAAAAAACTTAGTCACCTCTTATTTCATAGACTTAAACAACTTAGTCTCCTCTTCTTTCTAAGGCCATAGGCTCTTGACTAATATATTAAACTTCAATTTCCTTTCCCCTCCCCTTATCAGGGTAATATTTACTCTAAAGGGGGTCATCTATTGTATTTATATGTATCCATGAGGCCCTTATGTTACTCTCTAAGTCCTGCAGATAATGAAATGTATAATCTAGGTGTATTGGCTTCCTTTTCCTTATATGTACAGAAAACTCAGCTTCAAAAGTAGCATCATATTATACCATGTCAATAGGATGAAATGGACATATTATAACATCATATCTTATGCCATGACATTTCATACCACTTCAAAACCTTATGACCTTTGTCTCTATCAAGTTTTTGTAATATCACAAGTTCATATTCATGTTTAAGAGTTATTTCATATAAGAGTGCTAGGGAGACTAATTATCAACACTTCCTGTAGGTGCTGGAAAATAATTTTCCAGCACCTACAGTACTTTGAGAAACGTGTTCAAGAAACAATTTAAAACCCAGTCAAGTAATAAAGGAGTCCAAATTGGTCAAAATTGGTCGAGTAAAAAATTAAAATTTTGGATACGATCACTATAAATGAATATCATCATTACGTTGACTTAAAACATTGGGTAAAAGGTAAAAAGTAGAAAGATAAAGGTAAAAAGGTAACAAGGTAACAAGGCATAGGTGTGAATCTCTTAAGGCGATAATAGCAAATGGAATGGTGTATTGGTAAGGATTTACAAAGCACTAGCGCAACCACTTGGGAGAGGTGATAAACAACAGTATAAACAACATACACTTCATAAGTAATAGTTGGGAATTTTGGCAGCATGAAAAAGTTTTGGTTCACGTGTACCTATTTCTAAACCCATTCTATTATGTAATCCAAATCAATACTTAACATGAAGCTTATGATTGACATGAAAGATCCACACACTACAAGAAAAAATCACATTGGTGAGGGTCATGCTTGTGATGGACCTTTAAGGTCCGTCACCAATGTCACATATGGTGATGGTCCTTAAAAACCCGTCACTGTAAGTGTATATAGTGATGGTCCTTTATGGTCCGTCACCAAAGAAATTTTCAATGACACCTTTGGTGAGGGTCGTTAAAGGCCCATCACTAATTCTCTCTTTGGTGACACTTCTAGTGACGAACTTTTAATGACCCTCACCAATCCTCTTTTTGTTACTTTTGGTGACAGTCAAAAAATGTCCATCATCATTGATCATTAAAAAACCGTCACTGTAAGTGTATATAGTGATGGTCATTTATGGTCCGTCACCAAAGACATTTTCAATGACACTTTTGGTGAGGGTCGTTAAAGGCCCATCACTAATTCTCTCTTTGGTGACACTTCTAGTGACGAACTTTTAATGACCCTCACCAATGCTCTTTTTGTTACTTTTGGTGATGGTCAAAAAATGCCCGTCATCATTGATCATTCCAATGAGCTTTTGATGACGCTATGTGCCTATTAATATATTTTTTGTCAAAATATAACGATTTAATACAATTATTGTGGAGTATTTTTTATAATATGTACAAGGCCATAGTGGTTAGGGTCAGTCAATTTTTCTAGAAGTAATTAGTGTGTATCATTTCCCTCAAGTAATGACTAGTTGAATAGAGATTTCCTATGAGTCAACAAATGATTCATATATATTAATTTTATTATCTAGCAAATTCCCTTTAGATAAAGTTCCACTACTGTGTGTAGGAAATATATTATTTAATACATAATCAAGCTTTGACAATTCTATTAGTGAGAAAGACCTAACAATCCTCAACAATCGGGGCACACCTTAAATTAATGCTTTGGCACACACTAACATTTCTTATCACCCCACATGTCTTGGAACATCTTTGTACCTAGAACATATTGTGATTACACTGACGCCCAAGCACATGGTGGCATGCGCTAGCACAACATGGAACTCTCCTAGCATGTGTTGGCATACTGCATATAGTCCCTAGCATGCCCTGGAACACCTTGGTTGAATGCATTCACATAAATTAGCACTTGGTACACAATGCCATTTGGCATGTATTGGGACCTATTATTAGTGTGCCTAGCATGCCCCTTTTCAAAAAGATAAAGTCCTGACTTATTAACCCTCTTAATATTGGTTCTTCCTTTTGTTGCCTTGACACATATTGACATACCCTGGCACCCTGCGCCACAATATCCTTAGCACCTAGCATGTATTGGCATATCTTAGCACTATTAATTGGCACATGATATAATTAACACACCCTGGAACTCCCAAGCACACTTTGGGAATTCTTGACATGCCTTGATATTCCCTAGCATGCCTTACCAATTCTTAGCATACCTTGTCACTCCCTCCTTGGCATGACAACTAACATTCATTAACACTAGTCTCTGGCACACGTTCCTCATATTCATTAGCTTCCATGAATTTTTACCTAGTGCTCCCTTAATGTTTTTTCCTAGTAATCCTTAACACTCATCAACATGCATTATCACTCTCTAGCACACCTTAGCACTCTTCAACATTCCCTTCTACTTCATAACATGCATAACACTAGTCCTTGACACATATTGGTGCTTGGCACGTCTTGGCGCTTGGAAAGTATTAGCATGTATGGAATATGTTGAGATGCCTTGGTATGATTTGGCATGGTTTAATGCACCCACACTGGTTAGATTTTCTACATGGTATCAGAGCAGGAATTTTTTGGACGACGAGTTTGAAGAGAATATCTGAAGATTTTGGTGTAAAATTTTCAAAAACAAATAGAATATTTGGAATCCTTGTGAAAATCTACCCAAAAGGAAAAAAAAAAATCGGTCGAATCAAAGCTCAGATGAGGGAGATATCATCGATTTAAAATAAATTCTTTTTTAGAAACTTTTTGTAACGTCGAGACAATTACATTGTGCACGAGTCAAGAACCTATATGTACTTGAGGTACCAGATGCATGCAAAGCTTTGAGGAGAAAGGCAGAAGTTAGATACTTGGTGGTTTAGAGGGAGCATAAATTACCTCTCAACATGCATTCTCATGAGAAGCAGTCTCAGAAGGTTGTGGAGTAGCTGCCACAATTAGAGAAGTAGAGAGGAGACCGAGTGGAAGCATCCACTCAAGCAGAGACCTCCATGAGGGGGAAATTTTGAGCCAAATAGGAAGAGGGAGCAACCATACCTTGAGGTGTAAGGTGGGGTGATGTGTAGACATAATCCCAAGATAAGAAATTTGGGCAAGGTCCATTGAGATGGCATGTCTCATGGATCAAACCTGGCTACGAGGAGCCCACAGTACAACAGTAGTAGGAAGGATCAATTAGATTGATGTAGTCAGATGTCAAAAAGACAGAAATTATAGTGACAGATGTCAAATACTGGAGCACAAATCAAAGTTAGCAACAACTCAAAGGGCACGGATGTAGATGTCAGCCGCAGCACAGAGAATCCACTACTAGACAGGTGCAGTAGCTAGTAGCAGCCAGAAGACTCTGATGACAGATGCATTATACTGATTCAGTTGTTCGGAGGCTATTCAGTTTCAGGATTTGCAGGTGAAAACAACACTAGAGAAGTGTAGCATGCAGAACATTCCAAAGGTACCAGATGGGGATTGATTGAATTCCTTTTTTGTTGAGAGGGAGTGTTGAAATTTGCAACAAGAAACAGTGAAATTGGCAACTAGAAAGGAAAAAAAAAATGCGCCCACACCGGTGAGGAATTTTGATGTGCCAGGAGTGAGGAATGTGAGGCATCTAATTTATTTTTCCCTTAAATAAATTGGACAATAAATTGTAATTTCGTCTCATAACAACTTGTGTCAGTTAACTAAGTCATGATGATTGAGTTAGCTCAATAAATTCGATTGAAGGTGATCGAGGTGGATATTTTTGGCCACCCGTCTATTCCACTTGGGCCCTCGCCATTTTCTCTTTCAGTTTTTCAGTTTCCTTAATTATAGCACAATTTACTATTTTTGTCAATTTTTCGGGCCTGAACTTCCAGAGCCATTTTGAGGCCCCAAACAGCATTTTTTGGGCATGCAAGGTTTGGAAATTTCATATAAATTTCATTAGTAGTTGTATTCCTCGGAGCGATCTTTCTAACGAGGTATCATGTGCGTCAAACGAAGATCATATGACCAAGTTACGACCCCGGGAAGTTGGTTGCCCAACTAACCGCAACGGGGCCCATAAACTCTTAGTGTTACATCTCCTCGGGTTAGGGTTTTGGTTGTTTAGGGTTTTATCTTATTTTTAAATGATAAAAAGACCCTTCATCCTTATTATAACACAGTTTAGAGGAACATAACTATCAGTTGTATTTATAGAAGATTTCCCATGTGTGGAAATAGCAGATCCAAAGGAGGGTGGAACCTGAGCAGAAGATTGAGCATGCAGAAGAAATGTACCATGTGAAGAATGGATTTACATGTTGAGGAGTTAATTTTGTGGAATATCCATGGATTTTTAGACAGATATTTGAAGCAACCTATAAAAAATAAGTCAATGGACTATTAGTGGTTGATTTGTGACCCTAGTTCAGTCATCTACAGATTGTTAGAAGGATGATAAGAGGAGCAGTTCAGATTTATTCATAGATTGGACAAAAAAGATCAAATTGTTGATACACAAGAACAATTATTTTGAGAGGACTCAAACCATTGTTATGTGGATGATTTGAAGAGCCCTAGATGAAGAAAATATTGTGAGCCCTAGATCAATAAAAATAATTGACTATGGTTGGGCAGATTGATGCTATTCCAAGTATAGTTGGAGGGTTGTTAGGTGACTATCAAAGAAGAACCCTAACTCTTGTACTTGTGAAGGACAAAAATATTGGTAGAAGGGCAGGTGTATAGGGCCTAAGGATGTGCATAATTTGAAGGACTAAAGTAGCAGTCAAGTGGGCCAACCAACTAGCCCTATTTCACTATATTGTAGAGGATCAATTCAGTGAGAAGAAGGGCAACCTCCATAGCCCTAGACTTCTCATCTTGGAGCCATAGTATGGAAAAAGTGGGCATACCAAAGATTTGTTCATAAATGGAGTTGTGAACAACTTGTTCAACTTGTTACCACTCAAACTAGTAGTGGACCTAAAAGGGGTTCCTAAGAGGGAAACAACTAGGGCAAGGGAAACAGTGGAGGCTTAGCCCATTGTCACCACAACTAAGGCTCCTTGCTCTTCACGAAATTTCACCGATGGGAGGATTCCTGGTAGTTTAGGAAGTCACTCGTATATTATAGGTCAATGAATAGGTGGGAAGTGACCCTAGAATCCCTTTCCCTAAGATAGAATATAGAGTGGGACATGCTTGCCTTTTAAGCAAGGGAATTGATCTTCTAGGGAGAGAGGAGAGGGATTGAAGGGTTGAGGGAGAAGAATAAGACTTTTAAAGGAAGTTACCAATCCCTAAAATCCTTTGGGAACTTGGATTCCCAAATGGTCCTTAATGAAAGGCCTTTGACACCAAATGGGACCACATGGGGCCAAGTGGACCCAACCTAGGTTCGGGGATGGAATTTAGCAACCAATGATGTTCCTATCTTGGACAATGTGAGGGGAAAGTATTAGGCAATATTTTTTACTTCGATGGGTCAAATTGATCCTACTAGGCTCTAGCCTTGGGAACACCTATGCAAAACTTGATCCTAGAGCTAGGGCTTGAGGTATTTGAAGATTCCATCGTCAGAATTGGCCCAAATTATGAGGAGAGTGAAGGCACCTACCAATGCCATTGCCTCTAGGAGATCAAAGTTTTCCTCTAGCTATATTATTGGGAAATTGATGCCCTAGGTGACCTAATGGGGCTAGACCTAGGGAAAAATGGAAAATTGTGAAAAAGGGGGGGGGGGGGGGGAATCATCACCCTTTTTGAGGTACTAGTGAATAATTCACTTGGGGATATGGATTCAGGGGTGATAATGAACAATAATTCAGTTTCTTGATCATGGAGGCCCAGAAAGTCAACTTCGTCCAATGTTAGAGGAAAACGAAAAGTGACCTTCAAGCATTTATACTTCATACAAGTGGTGCAATTTTATTGAGATAAAATGATCTCTAATATATTCATTCATCCAACAATTTCCCATACATTAAATAAGATAAATAGACACATAATTCCACATTTCCATCATGCAGCAATTAACCCTAGTTATAGTGAAATTCAATAGTATGCAACAACAAGAAGAATAGCGTTAAATTTTGATTCACAATGTTAGAGAGTATATCCAACAAGCTTCACATTTGCAAAATCAAATCTCCAAGATAAAAATAGCCCAAATCCATACATCAAAATGCATCCATCATCCAAAATAGTCCTCCAAGGAAAAATGTGAAGTTCTCTAAAGATAGAGAGATCCCAAATCAAGTGATGATACAAATGAATCCAACTAACTCCTATTTATACATTGATTAGGAGTTGATCGAATTAGCTTATGGGCTTACATTAGCCCCTAAACATAAAATATTATGCAAGTAACCCTAAATTTTGGTGACAATCCCACCGAACTATCTCATACATGGAATAATAAGCCTCATAAGAGGTCAAATGATGTCTTAGGGCCTTCTAGGAGGCATAATGGGGTCCATGAGTGCCATAATGATGCATGGGACCCATCAAAAGTGTTGGACAAGGGGGTGGCCCCTTGTTCTTCAAACATTAAACTTGTGGTTCTCTCATTAAACCTGTGGACTGAAAGGGTTGTGTGTGGCCACCATCAACAAGTAGGTCAAGTGTTGTCTTGTTCATGGTAGATTTGTCATCAAAGGATTAACACCAATCCCTAGTTTTATTCCTTGTATCAGTGTGATTGTAAAGGGTCGCGATCCATAGTACAAGAGCTCTAGCCTGTTGTATTGTAGTTTTTAATATAATGAAGAAGGGTTTGCACACTAACACTCCCTGACATGCCCTGGCACTCTAGCATACCTTGGAATTTCCTAACATGTAACCTTGATACTCCCTCCTTATCACACCTAAAACTCACTGACACTCCCTATCAGACACTCTTATTCATTCATTACAAGGCATTTTGAACTAGTTCTCCCTTGTGTTTCCATGGCACTCCCTAGCATGCATTGACACACCCTAGCATTTGGCACATCCTAGCATGTTGCCCTGGCACTCTAGCATTCCTTGGCACTAACTTGCATACCTTTAAACTCCCTCCTTAGCACACCTAGAACTCGTTGATACTCCCTATCACACACTCTTATTCATTCATTTCCATGCACTTGACACTAGTGCTCCCTTATTTTTCCTTGGCACTCCCAAACACTCCGCCCTGGCATGCATTGGCACACTGTTTCCCTAGACTCTAGCATGCCTTAACACTGCCTAGCATGCCTTGACGTCACTCCCTCCTTAGCACACCTGAAACTCACTAACACTTCCTGTCACAAACTCTTATTCATTCATTTTTAAATATAGTTTTATCTGTTCTGTTATGATAAACTGTCTAGTGGAATATCCATGATAGTTTACGAATCACCCCAACATATATCCTTTATGCAAGTCATATGATGATATTTCTTCACACTTATTTATCTTTAGTTGTCCCAACACAGTGTAGGTCATCACCACCACCCTTGCAAAATTGAACATGTTAGGCTCGTGGTCCTATCTAAGCTTGGAAGAAAAATTCAAAACTTAGTTACACAACATGATGGAAGATTATTATTATTAAGGTTTCCCATGCTTTCTAATCAATAATATCTAGTGGGATTGGAACAACAACACATTTTGTTCACGATAAATATCCATGATAGTTTACGAATCACCCCAGCATATATCCTTTATGCAAGTCATATGATGATATTTCTTCACACTTATTTATATCTTGTCCCGACACAGTGCAGGTCATCACCACCACCCTTGCAAAATTGAACATGATAGGCCTGTGGTCCTATCTAAGCTTGGAAGAAAATTTCAAAACATAGTTACAAAACATCATGGAAGATTATTAAAAGGGTTTCCCATGCATTCTAATCAACAATATCTGGTGGGATTGGAATAGCAACAGATTTGTTCACAAGAAATATCCATGATAGTTTACGAATCACCCCAACATCTATCCTTTATGCAAGTCATATGATGATATTTCTTCACACTTATTTATCTCTTGTCCCAACACAATGCAGGTCATCACCACCACCCTTGAAAAATTGAACATGATAGGCTCATGGTCCTATCTAAGCTTGGAAGAAAATTTCAAAACTTAGTTACACAACATCATGGAAGATTATTAAAAAGGTTTCCCATGCATTCTAATCAAAAATATCTAGTGGGATTGGAACAACAACACATTTTTTTCATGAAAAATATCCATGATAGTTTACAAATCAGCCCAACATCTATCCTTTAGGTAAGTCATTTGATGATATTTCTTCACACTTATTTATCTCCTCTCCTAACACAGTGCAGGTCATGATCACCACCACCCTTGCAAAATTGAACATGATAGGCTCGTGGTCCTATCTAAAACTTGGAAGAAAATTTCAAAACTTAGTTTCTCAATATCATGGAAGATTATTATAAAGGTTTCCCATGCATTCTAATCAGCAATGTCTGGTGGGATTGGAACAACAACACATTTTGTTCACAAGAAATTCTAACAAAGATCACAATTGAATTGATAAAAAATAGTGTTTAGAAGACAAGATTCATCCTAAACCACAAAAATAATGGATTCTGGTAATTTCTCCACTCCCTCTTAGATGCCCTTGTGACTTCTTTGATGGTGTTACACAAGTTATCCCACCTAGCTGCAAAGTGGGTGTGGTACTCTTCCTCTCCTAGTCTTATAGCGAGAAAGTAAGGTATACCCAAAGTTAAGGCTCCAACAACTGAGTTGATTCCATTGCTCTTTGTACACTTCTGGAAACTACATCCATCAAAAGAGTCAAATCCCGATAGATCACGGGGGATTAAAAAATCATGATCAATTGGGTCAATAATTCATGATAGAAAACATCTACCTACATCCCATCCTATAGGATATCATAGATCCCCCCAACTATTTGGACTAGTTATCTTTCACACACATTCTCCAGGAGCTAAACACCACAACACACAATCTTTCAAAATAATCTCTCAAACTTCCCATCGATACATTTGTGATACTAGATTCCATCGATAGTATGGAGTATGACCAGATGATTATTCATGTCTAAGCTCGAAAAACAACCCACTTTAGATTGATGCATGCACATTCCAATCATGACAATCAATTTCTACATCTTCTCAAAAGAGAAAACAAGTAAATTTATTCTTTGTTCACTTTACAACATAAACACCAATTTCACCCACAATGTTAAGATAAGTTGAATGATATGACTGAAAAGGTGGGAGGAGTATTTTGTGGTGTATTGAACAGGACTAGCGGACACACATGTAGCATGGATGAGTAGAAGTGGGATGTCCAAGCATGATTTAATAAGATCTATAATCCACACATTAGAGAATGAGAAGGGGGATTAAGACCTAATTTCATAGGGGCTAGGGGGCCTGGAGGGAAGGTAACAAGAGGAATTGAAAGAGGAACCCCCAATAGTGGTGATAAGGGGATTAGGGGCCCCATTATCACAACGAATAAGCCATTAACCCATAACCCCTAAATTCCCTATCCCTTAACCCCGAAGCCATAATCTCTTAACCCTACACTCATAACTCATAAGCCATCAACCCCTTAATGCATTAAACCTTAAGCCATTAACTCCTAACGTAGAATTTATGAACCCCCTAAGCACTAACCCCTTATTCTCTTAACTCATGACCCTTAAACCTTAATCCATAACCCATAAACACCTTAAAACCCAACCCCTTAACCCCTAACACCTAAATCCCTTAATTATTAAGCCCTTAACCCCTAAATACCTTTCCCCCAAAGCCCTTGGCCCTTAACTCTTAACCCTTGAAGCCCTTCACCACTTAGTATCCAAGGCAAAAAAACAACACATCAAACCAACAAAATAACCTCTTAGGAGAATCCTTCACCTCTAACTAAGAATATTGGTACCATTTGATTTTTAGAGAACTAGGTGTTGGTCTCGAGGGTGTGTGTTTGTGGGTAATGCCCTTATTAACATGTATACCAAATGTGTAACAACTGGATAATTTTCAAAACCTCAATAAGAATTTCTCACAATATCTACACTTCATGTTGACATGGAGCTTGTAGTTCTCTCCCACATAAGGAATTGGCAATGAATAGATCATTCACAATGACACAACCTCTTCAACCCTAATGCACAAGGAGCCAACCCTTGATACAAATATTTTTTTTGCTAAAAAAACACAATTGTGTCAATGTAGAATACTATACACAAGAGAAAATAAAATGATATTATCCACATCAATGCTTGAAATAGCCTCACGTTTTCCATGAGTGGTGAGCCAAGGGGTGAATGTAGGGCACTATTAAAGTTACATCATGTTTAAATTTCTTTTACATCACGAGATTGTTCTCCATTAGGGTTGATGCATCATCATAAGGGAGCATAACACTTTTTTGTGGGGGAGCGATTAAAGTTGTAACATGATCAAGTGACATACACCTCCAATTTAAATGACATCATTATATGCCTGTGTCAAGTTGTTAAAGATGTTATTTATAAACAATAAATTTAGTACTTGAACTTCATCTTTTCATGGCCTTGACACTAAGATGGATTTGTACTAGGAACACTTCATGCAAATAAGAGGGGGCCTTATTTTTAAACCCTCATACACACTAGAGCACTAGATGTTGCCCTTCAGATCCCCCTTGGTGGTTTCAAAGTGGGTTTACATTAGTGTCTAGTTGAAACTAATGACATCATGATATTCCTCTTCTCAATAACATATTCTAGCTTTTCCATATACACAACATTGAGTTAGAGGATCACCTCATATGTAGATGCTCCATTTATTATGGATTCAAGGGAAGTTCTATTTTCTTTTATCAAGATTTAGATGGTCATTATCTACTTTCTTTCAATACATGTCTAACTATTTTTATGAGGGAGGTCCTTGGATTTAGATCTTTATATAAGACCTTATGTGGCCTTCCCCTTTTGAACTTTTCCAAGGGGGTCACCTCCTTCCATGTTGCCTTACCTACTTAGGGCCAAAATTGACAAGCCAATATTCAAACTTCTTCAACTATCAAATTGGTGGGGCCTCATACCTCTTATTGAACCCCTTAATGAGACATTATTTCTCCAAACAGAGTGTTGAGGATTTCCCATTCCAAATCACAGGTTGGATGTCATAGGACCTGTTACCCCGCTTTCTATATGAGTTTTTAGAGGATAATTTTAAATTTTGATTGACATATCAATCCTTGTGATTCTTGTGACATTAATAATTTTCCAATTAAGATATACGAATGACTGTATAATTGGTTTGATGACACCTTACCTTGGCCATCTAAGACACTAGGTGTAGGAAGATGTTGTTTTAGCAATCACTTTAACTTAATATATATGATCCATGTATATATTTCTAATATGTATTATTTTTATTGTGATCACATAAAAACTCTATTTTAACTCTTAAATGTTTTAGCCATAATTCCTATGCTAAATTATTCCATAGTATTTTATAATTTTACTCATAAAAATGTGTCACCTTAATAATTTAAATATATAATAGTGATTTAAGTAATTACTACACATCCTATTTTAGTATACTCTTATTATACCTAGTCAAATTTTAATTGCATAATTTCATAGCATATTCATTCATTTTAATTACGATGTCCTGCCCTATGATTCCCGCCAGTAAGAAATCAATTATTTAATTCATAAAACTATGTAAACTACTTTGTTTTAATTTTATCACCGTGCTTTCATGTCGGGTTTTTGATCTATCAGTTGTGCAAGTTCATTGAACGAGATTCAAGCTCTTTTTCTGCACAAGGTTAACCCAACTCGACCCTGACATCAAATGACAAGAAAAAGAAATGTATGATGAATCAGTTGGCAAGCAGATTACATGGTCATGATATGGTGGCCCACTGTTGATGACGCTCTCAGAATCACCCATCTGGACGATTTTTTGAAGGGGGCTCGCAATTCTTTCTATGGGGGATTTTTTATTCTTCCATGGATCTGGTTCCTCAATTGATTTTACTTTTGGTCTCTCCTCGGACATCGCTCTTGTTACCTTAAATTTTGACCAGGTATGTACACACTTTCTATAAATCCTCCTGAATGAAAATTTAATTCGATTTTTTAGGGTATATGAAATTGCAATGATTTCTGTTTGCTACTCTTCGAAAATGAATCTTCATGAATGTCGTATAAACTCAAGATTTCGATCTTTAATATTTATTGAGGCACCTCTGCTGATAGCGGTAGAACTATTCCAAAGTGCCATGCACTTTTTATCCAAGCAGTTCTTCAATATTGAAAGCTTCAAATGTGTTGCAGTTTCTTTTGCCGTAGAATCCCTATCACTTCTTCTTAGACTGACATGGTATCGTGCATATTTCACGATGGAAAGGAGACCATAGAAGTGCCATAGAGGAGCTGATATAACCAAGCATCTCTGCTATGCAGAATTATATTTCAGATCTTTCAAACTTCCAAGTTCGTTACCTTTGAGAGACGCGGGACTTCTGTGACTGACATGAATCCAGTTGAACCTCTGCTCTGAACGAAGATTAATTTTGTTAAAAAAAATGAAAACATCTCCACAGCTTGATGCCAGAAGCTATCTTGCTTATGAATGTAACCCAAAAAATTCTATACTCAGTGTGTACCCACTATAACTAAAAGAAACTTTAACAGGTTGGCTAAGAAGTGTATGAGCTGATGTGGATTGAGAAAATCAAGGGTCTCATACAGAGGCATATATTCTGTATAGATGCATTTTTATGCTATTATCGACAATAATGATGAGCCTTGATGATTCATTGTCCTATGACTCCTTTGCTAGCCTCCTTTTGTATGGAGAATATTGTCAACATACAATCTATGGCCATGACTTTTCCACCACTTAGATTGGAAGCAAGCCTTATCATCAGAACTTCCAAAAACTTTGACAGAATGCCATGACTGATTTGAACAGAAATGCATATCTCAATTCTTCTTTCAAGGCTGACTAAACGTATGTATATTAATAATGGTCTGCCTGAAAATATGATGTCATGCCAATTGAAAACTATATTGAAGAGGGATAGGAGGACACACTTACTGCAGAATATATGATTACTCAGAGTCATAACAGGAGTAAATATAGATCAGCTTACATGCCTGAGATGATGTTTATAATATCCCAAACCTATACCCTGATTTCCATAACTTGTATATATATATGGTGCAGCCATACTTTTCACGTGTTGAGAACTTGAGATTGCAAAGGGAGAACCATACAAGATGTTCACATAGGCTGTGGGGCTGTTTCAATTGAGAGTAAACTAGTAGGAACCAAGATATAAGAGATTGAGCAATGCCTTTTTCAGAGGAACTGAGATAATTGAGTGATACCATATATGATACTGCACTAGGACAGAGATTTCCCTGTCATAGTGATAATTCTTAGAGGATGAGATCCATTCAAGGATCACAGAGAAACACGGCCTGTTGATGATATGATTTTTCTGAACAGTTACTTTAACCCTTAGCAGGGAACCATGGTGGCAATACCTTATCACATAGGATTTCTATCTTCAAAACGAAGTATTCTTAAAGGCACACTAAAAGAGTCAAACTAAAGAGAATACTGAACTGCTGATACAAACAGTGATCATAGTGATCATGCCCAGAAGACCTAGGATTTGGTATCCATGTGTTATGCCCAGGACTCTGACTTCATGGTCGAGAAACTCTGCTTCAAATATAATGAAGATACAGTCTAAATGGGACTGATACATAATCCTTGGAAAATATATTACTGGAACATACCTTGATGACTTTCAACTTTCGCTCATGATATTTGAGTTGCTCTTGGATTGGAGCCCATGTCCACTGATTAGGGCTAGTAGAAGGCCTTAAGAAAATACCACAGATTTTACATTCTTGATACCTAACACAGAGGGATAGAGGTACCAATGAAATTCTTCAGATGCTTCTAAGTGATTGCAATCTCTTTGAGCTTTGGATTGTTCTCTCCTGTGCTTTGATTCCATGTTAATTTTGGAAACATGTTCTTTTCTTAGGATAGTTACTTCATTCAATCATGAGCCCATTAATCCATTATCAATGACATTAAACAATATATGATAGTAACTAACGAAAGTGTTGAGAATTAGGTAGGGCAAGAGTTAATGAAAATTCTCATACATGATAGTTGTTTGAGTTACTTCTTACTTATCATATTTGTTCATTATTATGATTACGTTTAAAACATCAAACAACCATAAAAAACAATAACATCAGCGACACAATAGTTAGGCTCTAAGCCAGGGCTAAAACCCCTCTCGAGGGGAAAAACCACAAATCTCTTCTTATAGATTCTTCACCTGATGACTACAATGACCATGACAAACCTTGACCTAAACTGCCTCTCCTAGACCAAGACACAATCATCCTCCTTTGTAGCACCATGTAGCACCGTGTAGCATATTCCATCACCGAGACCTTCTACTGAACATCATCTTTGTACTAATCATCACCATGATTGTATCATGGTTGAGCTGGCCTTCTTTTACGCTGTGTATATCTTGCACTATAACAATGTCTTCTCTCTGCACTCCTTGCAGAGACCTTTATCACGCTGTAGAAATTAACCAATATTTTAAGACCCAAGATAGAGATATACTAAAGCTATTTTATGTTCGCTAAATAGTCTTCCTTCTTCACATCATATCATAGACCTTAACTGTGCCTTTTTCTCCATATGCACTGAAGTAGAATCCAAACTGTGATAAGTATCCAAACTGTGGAACCTATCCAAAAGCTTCAGAAGATATCCAAATTGTATATACAGAGGTATCCGCATTGATTTATTCAGTTGTGACCACATACCATATGTGTGTGTGTGTGTGTGTGTGTGTGTGTGTGTGTGTGTGTGTGTGTGTATAGAGGGCACATCCCCTTGAGCAAGCCGACCATATAGCTGTGAGTGAGGCCGACTAGATAATGTTTATCTCAGCATTGATGAGGTACTTCATTTCTTGCATTTTGAGGCTTGTCTTAAATCATTGCATTGAGGACTGTTGTGAGATTCTTTCATAAGATACTGGAGCATATAGCTAGAGTAGATTTGACACTTAACTCAAACCTAATGAACATCAAGAAGAATTCCATCTACTTAATAAAATATTTCTCATGAAACCCATGAAGCAAGCACACCAAAAATACACTTTATTATCTTTGTCTTCTTCTTTTCATAAATACATAATTACATAGCCAACATGAAGACCGACCTAGTTACACTTTTCAACATAAAGAACATTAATGAGAAATGTTGAAGACAAGCCAATACAAAAGAACAAGAGAATATGGCACAAGCGAGGGAAAAACCCAAAAATGGGGAAAACCCTTGAACAATTCTTCTTATTATTCAAATCAAATGTACAACAGAGAGAGAGAGAGAGAGAGAGAGAGAGAGAGAGAGAGAGAGAGTTGATAGAAACATTATTGACTTTCTAAGGTGATGATTAGTATCATTTTCCAAATGCCAAAGACATGATTCAGAATTCTGCCTTTAAACATCAACAATCTTATTCTGTCCAGATTAGTGGTCAAATGTAGTCAAAGATTTTCCTCAGTGCTGACTTGCTTTAGATATGAACTGAGTTCCGGTTAGGGTATGATATGATACGTTTGGTTGAATCAAGAGATTTGATTCTCGGTTCCTCCAATCGTGGTGATTTCGTTCTACAGAGGGAATTTGCACAAGGTTCACCACATTCCTAGGTGATGGCCCATCCCCAACCCTCCATCTCCCTTTTCCACTTCAAAATACTTCTAGACAAGCAAAACTAGGTGTTCAATAGGCTATATGTTCAAGATTCCATGGAGGAATATTAAGCTAAAGGCATGGGCAACAATGGCTTCACCAAAGAAGACGACGACATGTGCCTTTACAATTCAAAAATTAGCGAAGAAGTAGATAAGAGAGGAAGAATACATTGATTACGACAAGGAAATTAAATCTCCTAAGATCGTAGGTGGTCACCAGCCAGATGCTCTAGCACATATGGATTGTGATGATCCGATCATCCCTAAAAATTCCAGAGACCCAAAACGGGCCTGGGATTTGCCTCAAAAAGGGCCTGGGATTTGCCTGGACCCATATTCCCAAGAGTCTCAAAGCAAAGAAATTGGATCCTAAAGAGATGACTGTGCACTCAAACAAGCAGGATTAAGGCTCTGTTCTAGAGGAGAAGCTTCTAGAGGCTACTAAATCCACTCAAGATGTAGCTAACAAAATTTTATTTTTATTGTTTAATTATAGGAATCGTTGCAAGAAACATTCCCATGAGGGACTTCTATTGGCTTAGATGACGAGTCTGAATGGTAAATATTCTGCCAAAATGGTTTAGGGCTTTTGTGTTATGCCATTTGGGTGGCACGGACCATAGTGAAAATGAAACCTAGTGGTTGGGATAAACTCTTCTGACCTCACTAGTGAACCAATCTTACCTTGGGTGTCCTAGGTTGATCAATTAGGCTTAATAGCATTCTCATTCGCTCACTATTTTAACTGTTTCTTTGTTTTTTATCCTTCTTTCTTTGCCTTTTCTCATAATTGTAATTCCTTGCTGCCCTATTAAAATTTTATGGTTACTAGTGGAGTGTATTTTTTCTTTTGGTGTCATTAATCTAGGATGTTGTAAACACGTCTTTCTTTTCATATGTGAATTTTATTTAGCATGAAACAAGTGGAAAATAAACATTAAAATGGATTTTGCCCTGTGTGGCTTGACCTTTCAGGCATGGGAAAAGTAGATAAAGGATTATATTGACTATAGTTGATGTTGTTTTTGTGATTGATGATATCAAGTTGAATGAAATGTATAGATTGAAAGATGGCATCATAGATCAAATGAAAATGGGATCTCAAAAGCTAAAAGAAAAGTTGAGAGACTCAACCTAGAAAGTGGAGCAATTAGGCAAGAGTGTAAGATTTTGACCAAGATTCAATTAAAGCTATGCAAAACTGTGTTAATAGTGAATTCACCAAGGTTTTTTCTTCCAACATAGGATCATGCTTGAGATAGAATCACCACAGGAGAGTTCTTAGGAATCCATTCTTGAAATTATCTTAACTTGTTTGTACCCACACCATAGAGAATTCTAGGATGATGTTCCTTCCATGGAGCACTCTTTGATGCTCCATAGACATAAAATGATGCCACACTTAGGTTCTTGCCTAACCATCTCAGTCAAATCTTTGTCATATTCGCCCAAAACAACATACTTGCCCTCAGGGCCTCGATCAATAAATTTTTTTTGGGACTTATGAGTTGCTTGTATAGCACTTATGAGATTCTTCAAAGAAACTTCAAGATTATTAAACAAATCGAAACCATTTATCTCACATGAATGCAAGAAGTAAATTTTCCATAGACCCAAAGGAATCTACATATTCTTTCATCAAATGCTCTTTCTCAACTATTTGATGTTTACTCTCTTTTGCCACTTCTGGAGCTGATACCACTGCTCCCTAAGCCATTTTTGTTTTGCATTTGGGAAATTGATACTATTGTTTCTTATTTCTAAAACAATAAATTGTGTATTCAACTCCTTCTGCACTTTTTTTTGCTCTTTTTTTTGCAATCCTGAATGCATGTCCAAATTATGAGCCTTTCTATAGTTTCAAATTCTCATCCAAAGAAAAATTCCAGATTATTTGCAGCTTGCTGATGCACCTTCCCTATTTGTTTCCACTCCATCTCATTCATCCTTCAACATCAACAGTGTAAGTTCATAACCCATTGAGATCATGTAGTGCTTCCTCACCATAAGCATGTTCAACATATCCAGTAATCATTGTATTTCAGGAAAATTCCCTCTGTTCAAACATATTATCAAATACTAAGCATGCCTCTTCTATGCTGCCACATTTGGCATACGGGTCAATAATAGAATTTGGCATACAGGTCAACAAGAGAATTCTCTACAAAGATATTTGAGTCTACCCTAACTTTAATGATGATTATATGGAATTGCATCCTAAACTAATGCATGCTGCAAAAGCAGTGGAAAAGGTGAAATTATCCACTTTCATCCCATTTTGTTGCATCTGATTGAACAATTTGAGCGACTCCTGACAAAGACCATTCTGAGCAACAATTTGAGCGACTGCTCACAAAGACCATTGTGAGCAAATTCTTCGTAACGGAGAAGACCTTAACAAGTTGATCCTTCGCCATAGCTAACATTTCTATATCCAACCTCCCAGCAACATAGCTCTAAGCTGACATTTCTATATCCAACCTCCCAACATCAAATTGGTTAACTCTTGATAATTCCCTAGTGTTAACCCTATGCCAAAATAGGGGGTAACATAGGCTCCAACTCAGAGACGTTCTCTTCTTGGGAGTGCATGAGAGTCTTAGAATTTTGTCATGTATATATGGGAATGGCCTCCCCTTCTAGTAAAAGCACCACACAATTTTGTCTTTTACAAAGAAAAAGACAAGTCCTCTATTTATGACAACATGAAATCAAATTTAGTGATCAAGGGAGCTTATTCATGCCACATTGTTGCTCAAAGGAGTTTATTCCTTTCCTACCCTACTGTGGGTGCTACTTGAAATCATTGATCCAGTGCAATGACCTTAAAACTTCACCAATAGAATTTTTTCTTTCGCTATGCTTAGTTATCATGCAAAATAATGAAACATTAAAATTCCAACATTCATAGGTTGGGTTTTCTATCACTAATGGGTTGAACAAGAATTTGGGTACCTGCAAATCAGCGGTATCTTCAAAGTTCAATCACATGTAAGTGTTGACATAAGCTACTACAGGATTTTTCCATCCAAGATTGCATAGGATTGTAATAATTATTGCTCATTAACTTTGCGTGATGTCGTAGGACTTGTTACTCCCTTCTTTGCATGATCAACTGTTTGATGAATCATATGCATTCCTAGAGTTTCAATTTGAAGGAAATTTTCATGTTAGCCAATTTTCTCAATATGAGAAAAATCATTGTGCAAAGATGGATAGATAATTGTTTCTCGAGAGTTATCATTCTGAAATTTAGGTATTCAATTCCCTGTCTATTAATAAGATTTATACATCTACGATTAAATATTTTATTAAAAGGTTGGATAATTCTTCTATCCACACCTCTATATGCTTTGCAACTCAGAACATGTTCGAAATTCCCTTGTTTCCATGATAAAAATACATACATTTCATTAATGATTATGTTTGCTTGGCATGCATTTCATTTATTTCTGGTCGTTTTGTTGTTTTCAAGGTTTTCTTTTCATGTCTTTGGGTTTGATTTGGAATTCTCCAGAAAAACAAGAATTCTGAAAAACACAGTGACTAAATCTCTCCTGAATTGTTGCAATATGGCTCTGCTTTTAAAGCTCACCCTTTCTAGATTCAACATATGTGTTCGGGAGAAATTAAAATAAACAAAGAATATGTTAATTCTGGAAACATGTTCTTTGCTTAGGATAGTTACTTCATTCAATCATGAGCCCATTAATCCATTATCAATTACATTAAACAATATATGACAGTAACTAACGAAAGAACATAAATGAGAAATGTTGAAGACAAGCCAAGACAAAAGAACAAGAGAATATGGCACAAGCTAGGGAAAAACCCCAATATGGGGAAAACCCTTGAACAATTCTTCTTATTATTCAAATCAAATGTACAACAGAGAGAGAGAGAGAGAGAGAGTTGATAGAAAAATTATTGACTTTCCAAGGTGACGACTAGTATCACTGTCCAAAGGCCAAAGACATGATCCAAAATTCTACCTTTAAACATCAACAATCATATTTTGTCCAAATTAGTGGTCAAATGTAGTCAAATTTTTTCCTCAGTGCTGACCTGCTTTAGATATGAATTGCATTCTGGTTAGGGTTTGTTATCCTATGACAACAAACCTTTTGCACTCCTCTAAACATTATTACAAGGTTGTGGCTTCCCGTTTCAAGTCACTGTCCTCAATCTAAGGCTAGTTAGAGCTCTAGTTATAACCTTCCACAACTGGTTAGGGCTAGTGCAGCCCTCCACAGCTTCTTGATGGAAGCGGCATAACTGTGACCACATATCTAGCCTGTATAGGGTTGTGACCTGATTGAAACAACTTCCTTGGAGTGGCAACAATCCTTCTCTAGAGGATTCACACAATAGGCAGCTCTAAGCTATCCACAGGTCTACGACTGACTTGAGGATGGGTCTTGGTCTGTGGGAGAGGGTTAATAATGCCTAGATTAAGCATCATTTAACCCATATCTTCTTGGCATCTTGTCTAAGGAGCTTGGTCTATTGTGAGGAGGAAAATCATGTAACGAAACCCCAATACATCTCTACTAAGATTGTCCTGAAACCAGCAGCAGTCTACCCATAGCTTCCTCGGCACTACAACAAGCAAATAGACTCACTCAAAACAGACCTAACCTCTACGTTTAGCCATTATCCCCACTCGGCTGCCTCAGAGATGCAAGAGAGATTTTTTATGCCTCAAATGGGTTGGGAGAGAATCCTTATATAGAATTTAGAAGAGAAGCAAACTTTGATATTTTGGAGGCAAATTCAAATTTTGAATTTTCAAATTTCCTGCCTAAATAAAATCATGATTTATAGAATTTCTTTTTAATAAAAAAATATTTTCCTGATCCAAATTTGAAAATATTTAGATTGAAAAGAGGAAATCAATGGGATTATAATCTCCATCAATTGAGCAAACCAAAGTGGAATTTGCCTCTAGTTGCCAATTTTAACACTCCCTCTCAACTAGGGAGAATTCCACCTACCAATCCATCTACTGCCATTGGTCATCATGCCATCTTGAACCATCTCTGCTATGCTCGACTCTATTATGATGAACAAAGATGTGAATAATAAAGAAGAATTGATCGAGAGTGAGTCATAAGACCTTGCCACTCTCCATTGACAGAAGTCAGTCCGAAGGTAGAACCTGAATTGATCCCAAATCAAGTAGATAAACACCATGCATCCTAGCATAGGGAGTACGACAGTATGCGATGCATCCATCGGTAGTGCTATGGTACCTAACCACTTTTCCCAAATCATTGGCCATATGAGAGGTACTTCCCATGTGTCCCGGACTACATGGGTAGGATGTTGCAGGAACACCAGCAGGGAAAGAATATATCACATCCCGCACGCAATCACACATAGGGATAGGAGAATCCACATCCCACAAACACACATCACAATCATATGTAGGGAAATGATGGACCGCATCATACAAACACATATCACAACCATATGTAGGGAAAGGATGAACCACCTCCTACGCGGATGCAAAACACCAAGTGTAGGGAAAGAACGAACCACCTCCTACATGCATGCAAAAACACCGAGTGCCTGCAAAACAAAAATAGTAGGAAGAAATATACACATGGGGAAAGGACGAACCACATCCCACCGACATGTTAGCTATAAATTGTAGGGAATGAGCATCCTACATATGGGGAAAGGATGAACCACGTCCCACCGACATGTCAACAGATGCCTATATGCATCTCTCACTGGGGTATCCACAGGAGAAGGTGAACCACTCATCCTGCTCATATGCCATAGTAGAAGGTGAACCACTCATTTTATGCATATGTCACCAGCAGTAGGGGAAGGTGAACCACTCACCCTACACACATGTCAACCATCATGGGGTGTCACAGGGGAAGGTGAACGACTCACCCTGTACACAACGCACCACTAGGGGAAGGTGAACCACTCACCCTATGGTCGCTCATAGATCAATAAGTACCCCAAGCCCCCAGGAACTCCAGGAGCTCAATCTTCAGCCAAGAATCCATTCATATAGGGAATGGCGCCAAGCTGCTTTCTGAAAATCAAAACTAAATCGATGGGAGCCTCATAGCTCCATACAGCAGCCTACAAACATATTGACTTACAACAGAGATCTAGTCAACATTTAGGAATCCTTATCTTCTTGTACATATAGATAGAGAAGATATTTGACTGATCTTACTCCCTCTTACACAGGGATATCATAGCCTATATTTGTCTTTCCAGGGTGCATAGTGTCCATCAGACAATCTATGAGATCTGACCACTCAAACATGCAATAAAATAGAAGTGTCCTCTGCTTAACCATATACAGTGGTATGTGAAATATTTCTTCTACAATATAGAATGATAGTGAGCACAAATGGCTTACTGCAATAGAGTGGCTTCATAGAAATTAATGCTTGTTGTTTCATACATTTAGCTGCAATGGTGCTTCCAGAGAACAGACATCAGCCTTTGATTTGTGATACAAAGAAATGAAGATGGTCACCAAGAGATATAGTAATTTTCCTTTTATTAGACCAATAGTGAACTTCAGATAATACTTGATCTTTAATGAGCAGCTATCCAATATATATGTATGAGGTTTATCCTTAAATTGTATTAAAGCCTTTGTATCAAGGCATACATCAACTATCCAATATATATGTGTGAGGCTTATCCTTAAATTGTCTTGAAGCCTTTATATCAAGGCATACATCAGAGTTGACTATGACTGGGTTCAATAGCTACTATGTTTTGTGCTTAAGGAAAAATCTAGGTCTTCCATTAAATCTCTCTTATTTGGACAAATGTTATCGATAGATGAGCCCAATCATCATAGCTCCCTCTAAAACCTTGCATTGGTAATCATCATGAGCTACCCAAATTAGAGATGAGACTTACATGAGGTAATTTCATGGGACAATACAGTGGATTCATAGAAATTCATGCTTGTTGTTTTATACATTCAGCTGCAATGGTGCTTCCAGAGAACAGACATCAGTCTTTGATTTGTGATAAAAAGAAATGAAGATGGTCACCAGGAGATATAGTAATTTTCCTTTTATTAGACCAATAATGAACTTCAGATCATACTTTATCTTTAATGAATAGCTATCCAATATATGTGTATGAGGCTTATCCTTAAATTGTCTTAAAGCCTTTGTATCAAGGCATACATCAGATATCCAATATATATGTATGAGGCTTATCCTTAAATTGTCTTAAAGACTTTGTATGAAGGCATACATTAGAGTTGACTATGATTGGGTTCAAAAACTACTATGTTTTGTGCTTAAGGACAAATCTAGGTCTTCCATTAAATCCCTCTTATTTGGACAAATGTTATCGATAGCTGAGCCCAATCATCATAGCTCCCTCTGAAACCTTGCATTGGTAATCATCATGAGCTACCTAGATTAGAGATGAGACTTACATGAGGTAATTGCATGAGATAATAGAGTGGCTTCATAGAAATTCATGCTTGCTGTTTTATACATTCAGCTGCAATGGTGCTTCCAGAGAATAGACATCAGCCTTTGATTTGTGATACAAAGAAATGAAGATGGTCACCAAGAGATATAGTACTTTTCCTTTTATTAGAACCCTCAGCGGAAGCTGCGGCCAGCTGAGGGTTCCTGGATGGGCTTGCTTCGGCTGGCTGGCACTGACACTCTTTAATCCTTCTCTCAACTTCGAGAACAAACCTTAGAAATCGGTACTCGAAGTCTCCCGAAGCTAAGGGTGAAACCAGAAAACCTTACCAGGGCAGGCACTCGAAGTCCCCCGAGGCTAAGGGTGAGATCTCCGACCGGAGACACTCGTGCACTAAACAGTGCTGCAGACCGACTAAACAACCGGCGTGCTGAAGCAGACAGAAGTCCCGCTATCAATAATAATATCAAATCATGAATGATCAAATGAGGTGAGAGCCTCTCCTTTTATAACATCAAACTCCCTCCAAAACTTAACTCTCCCTGGATCTGCGCAGTTTACCTTGGGTTAGCCTGATGCCTCCCCCATCATATCCACGTGGACCCCCCAAGGCCCCCTCTCTAAGTTACAACGTCAATCTACTAGGAAAAAGAACACTTTATTATAAAGTGAGGTGACTAAAGTGAGGTGACCCCTCTTATTTCTCACTTTATTTATTATTTCTATCTAAAGCGGCAAAATAAAGCAAAAATGCAATATTCCAATTAGCAAGGCTAATTGGGAATATTACAGTTTCCCCCGGCAAAACGTTGCTTGTCCTCAAGCAACTGAAGTGAGGGATGCTGTAAGATCTTCTCATCTTCCCAAGTGGCATCCTCATCTGGCAGATTCTTCCATCTCACCAAGAACTCTCTGATCTTCCTGCTCCGCAGCTGTCTCTCCCTGGTGTCAATAATGGCCTCTGGCTGTAATACCAGTGCCCCTCATCATCTGTCGGAGGTAGCTCCCCGGTGACTGTCACATGTTGGCCCAGTGCCTTCTTCAGGCATGATACATGGAAAATGTTATGAATCCGGCTGCCTTGGGGCAGCTCCAACTCATATGCAACCTGTCCGATCCTACGAATCACCCTGTATGGTCCATAGAAGCGAGGCTTAAGCTTCTCTGCCCCCTTCTGTTTGAGTGAAGACTGGCGGTATGGCTGTAACCGTAGGTAGACCAAATCCCCTACCTCAAAGTGTCTCTCTACTCGGCCCCTGTCTGCATATAATTTCTGCTGATTTTGTGCGGTGGCTATGTTGTCCTTGAGAGCCCGGAGGATGTCTTGGCTCTCTTGGATCCATAATTTGGCTCGAGGAGCCCTGCTAACACCAAACATCACATCCACAAAAGATAAGGAATGGTATCCATACAACGCATAGAAAGGTGTCATGCCAATGGTCATGTGGTGGGTTGTGTTGTAGCAGTACTCGCCCAGATGTAGCCATTTCAACCATGCTCTCTGCTGCCCACTGACGTAGTTACGCAAGTAGCCCTCCAGCCATTTGTTGACTATCTCTGTCTGCCCGTCTGTCTGGGGATGATAGCTAGTGCTCGGTGTCAACTCAGTCCCTACCAATCGAAAGAGCTCCTGCCAAAAACCACCCATAAAACGGCTGTCTCTGTCACTAACGATGGTCTTGGGCAGATCGTGTAATCTGAAAATCTCCCGGAAGAACAGCTCTGCCACCTGCGCTGCTGTATAATGTGCCGAAATGGCGAAAAAGTGAGCATACTTCGTTAGCCGATCAACTACCACGAAGATGCAGTCCTTGCCCTGCACTATGGGCAAACCCGTGATGAAGTCCATCGAAACACTCTCCCACTTCCCCTCTGGAATGGGAAGCGGCTGCAACAACCCTGCGGGATGGTTCATCTCCCCTTTGTTCCGCTGGCAAACCTCACACTCCCGAACATGCTGGAGTACGTCCTCCTTGAGGCCCTTCCATGCAAATCTCTCCCGGATGGCCCTGTACATCTTGGTGGACCCCTGATGGCCCGCCAATGGTGAATCATGAGAGGCATGGAGTATCTTCTCCTTGAGCTGAGATCCCTCAGTCAAGAAGATCCGATCCCTGTAATAGATGACCTCATCTGCCACCCTGTATCTGCTATCTGCTACCTGTCCATCCAGCACCTCACATGCAAATCTATCCTTGGAATACTCAACCAGTAGTCGAGCCTTCCAATCAGCGTCCAAGCTCATGAGGGATAACGTGGTTGGTCTACGGGAAAGGGCATCTGCTACCACGTTGTTCTTCCCTTTGACATACTCTATGTCAAAGTCGTAAGCCTGGATCTTGCTGATCCACTTCTGCTGCCTCTCCTGTAACTGCTTCTGCTCCAGAAAGTACTTCAGGCTGTTATGATCTGTCCTGACTCTGAATCTGCCGCCTACCAAGTGCTGCCGGAATTTGGCCAATGCATGCATGATGGCCAACATCTCCTTATCATAGATGGGATAAAGTCTCTCATGTGGAAGGAGCTTCCGGCTCTCGAATGCAATCGGATGACCCTCCTGCATCAAAACTGCTCCAATCCCTTCCCCTGATGCATCGCACTCTAGGATAAAGGGCTGCGTGAAATCGGGCAGTGCCAGCACCGGACAACTACTCATCACCTCCTTGAGCTTATCAAAAGCTCGCTGGGCGGTATCCGTCCAACTGAATGCCCCCTTCCTCGTCAGCTCTGTGAGGGGTGCAGCAAGCTGTGAGAAACCCTTGACGAACTTCCTGTAGTAAGTACAGATACCAATGAACCCTCTCAGCTCTGTCACATTCCGCGGCTCTGGCCAGTCCCTGATAGCCCGGATCTTCTCGTCATGGACTCTCACCCCGTCCACTCCTATGATGTGTCCCAAATACAACATCTCTGTCAATCCAAACTCACACTTGGAGAGTTTGGCAAAGAACTGCTGCTCCTCCAGAATGCGCAAGACTGTCTCAATGTGCTGGAGGTGCTCCTCCAAGGTCCTGCTGTATATGAGAATATCATCAAAGAAAACCAGTACGAACTTCCTCAGATGATCCCTGAAGATATGGTTCATGCAAGACTGAAAAGTGGCAGGTGCATTGGTCAGCCCAAATGGCATGACCAGAAACTCAAAGTGCCCATAATGACACCTGAAAGCAGTCTTGGGAATGTCCTGTTCCCTCATGCGTATCTAATGGTACCCGGACCTCAAATCAATCTTTGAGAAGAATCGTGCTCCTCTCAACTCGTCCATCAACTCATCGATCCTGGGAATGGGGTACCTGTTTTTCAGGGTCTTCTTGTTCAGAGCCCTGTAATCAATGCACATGCGTAATGTGCCGTCCTTCTTCTTCACCAGCACTACTGAAGAAGCGAAAGGACTGGTGCTGGGGCGAATGTGCCCAAGGGCCAGCAACTCCTGAATGGCCCGCTCTATCTCATCCCGATAGGCCTTGGGATGCCTATATGGGGTGGTGATCACTGCCTGTATCCCCTGCTCCAGCTCGATCGTGTGCTCAAACCCCCGATCTGGTGGCTGTCCTGGTGGAATGTATCCAAAAACTACTGCATACCTGTCGAGAAGAGTTTGTAGATCAGGGTGCACCGCCCTTCCCGTATCTACTATCTCTGAAGCCCGCAACTCGACTGCCCACTCTATATCTCTCCTGCGGAATGTCGCATCCATGCTGTGTGCCGATACTGTCTGGGGCGGATATGTGTTCTGTCCTCGGATCTTCTCATGCCTCCCCGTCTTGGGATCATCCCACTCCATTTCCAAGGCCTTCCAATCTGTTGTGACCTTCCCTAGAGTGATAAGCCACTGCACTCCCAATATCACATTGGTGTCAGGAATGTCCACCACAAAGAAGTGATCAGTCAAAGTATAGGTGCCCATCGTCACTGATAACTCTGGTACATATCGAGCACAAGCCATGGTCTGATCCCCTGGAACCAAAACCGAAAACCCATCAAAGCTCTCCGTGGGTATGCCTCTCCGTGCGACCATCTGGGCATCGATGAAATTGTGGGTGGCCCCACTGTCAACTAGAACTGAGACACACTGTCCCCGCACTGTCCCACGTACACGCAATGTCAGATACTTGGGGACTCCTCGTAATGCTGCTAGAGCTCCCCCAGTAGGTGCAAATGATGCCTCTCCTGCATCGGGTGGTGGAGGTGGTAAAGCACTCTGCGCTGCATAACACTCTCATGCCTCCTCATCATCCAGCTCATCCTCTTCTCCACTGCCCTCGGAGAAGACCTCTATGAAATGTGCCTTCCCTGCTGTGCACTTGTGTCCTGGTGCCCACGGCTCCTGGCAGGTGAAGCACAATCGTTTCCGTCTCAGCTCTCTCCTAGCCTCATCATCATACTGTCCTCGTCCGGGATTCGCCTTGGGAGGCGGAATCCTCGTGTCCTTACCCCTGGGCTGGAAAGCCTGTCTCTGGGGATAAGGTGGCCGGGTCCTAGGCAAGACATCTTGTAGGTCACGGGTCCTACTGATAGCATCCTGTAGTATAGCCGGTTTGTTCGACCGGACTAGGCCACGAAGTGGTTCTGACAGCCCCTCTACAAACATCGTGATCATCCGAGCTGTTGATAAATCAGGTACCATCACTGAAACCCTCAAGAAGTCTGAGATGTATGCCTCTGCACCCCCTGTCTGTTTGAGCTTAGTCAGCGCAAGGAAGGGCTGATCCGGGTCCTTCCTGTCAAAACGTTCCACCACTCTCCTGGTGAACTCAGCATATGTGGTCACTGCAGAATGTCCCAGTGTAGTTAACCCATGGAACCACCAGTTCTGGGCCTCACCCTCTAGATGTAATGCAACCATCTTAATGGCCTCCTTCTCTGGCATCTGGTTAAGCTGAAAGTAGAGATCCAGTTTCTCCACCCAAGACTTGGCCGTAGCCTTCTGTGAGCCATCAAACATTGGCAGATGGAATTTGCTTGCTGCACGGTGACCATCACGGTGGGAGCCACGCCCCTTGTTTCGATCATAAGACTTGCCGCCACATCGGAACTGGATATACTGATTGAAAGGGAAAGCATCCATGAACTCCTGTCCCATGCTTCGCCAATCTGCAAACAGAACTGCATGATTGTCTAGACCCCCATCTCTTGATGCCGTTTGCTCCTCTTCCTCTACCGGGAAAGTAGGCATGGTCGGGCGAGTGGGAGTGGAATCTACCCTCTGCGCTGACACAATGGGAATAGCATCTGGTATGTGGCTAGACACGCCCGATCCTTCCCCCACCTGGAAAACCCTAGGGGGTTCCTTCTCCACCATCTTCTTGTTTACATCCTTCATGAATGCATCCATCTTCGCAGTCAACTTCTCAGTCAACCTTGCGAACATGGCCTCCATTGGATTACGCTGTTCTGCCTCTGAATCAGAATCACTTCCCCCGAGGAGACGGGGATGGCCTCTGGACGTCATAGATTGCTAGCACCACAGGCTGAGCCAGATCTATGCTCTGATACCACTGTAATATCCCCAAAGGGAAATCAACCCGATGTCATGAGGGAATACCAATACGAGATATAGAAAATATAATACTGAACCAGATCATTGAATCATAGCACATGGAATACCAGAAACTGAGCCATTTTATTAATCAGAAAGTACATAGAGAGGAGTACAATAATTCAGAGTAAGTGCACCTATCCTTGCCCTAGGCAAGTGGAGACTCTCTCAACAGAAAAATGGCTGCAACAAGGACAGCGTCCTAGGCACATACGAATGCGAATGAGCTACTTGGCCCAGTCTTGAAATTTGAGAGGCGATGAAATGGGCGATCTCCAGCGAAAACCCTCTCCGTGAAAAACGCTACATATAGCTGAATGACGCGAGAAATAGATGATAATTAGTCACCCGGTTCTCAACGGATAGATCAGCTCTTGTGGCCTAGAAAGCGGATTTGTTGAGCTGCGCTCTCCCAAGTGCGCTCCTTGGATCGGGCATCAAGTGGATGCTCTGAATGCTCGGATACGCTGAATCGAGGCCTCCAAACCAGATCTGCGTCCTTCCCTTCCTGATCTGCGTCCTCCCCTATCAGACCTGCTACCAAACCCTCAGATCTATGCTGGATCTGACAATATCTCTTCAGATCTACAGCCTCTAGGGCTGGATCTGATGTTAACCCTTCAGATCTGGACTAGATCTGCCAACATCTCCTCAGATCTGCAACTCCCAAGCTGGATCTAGGGCTAAACCTCCAGATCTGCAACATACAAGACTAGATCTGCAAGTATCTGCTCAGATCTCCCCTTCTCATGGATGGATCTAACAATGAACCTTCAGATCTGCAACCCTTTCCTTCAGAAATGTACAGCGTCCTCCCTTCCAAGCTTGACAGCGTCCTTCTCCTCACTGAACAGCGTTCTCCCTTGCCAGATCTGGACTGCGTCCCTCCTGGGGAAGCGTCCTCATCCTCCTGAATAAAACTGCGTCCTCTCTCCTGATGAGACAGCGTCCTCTCCTCACTGAACTGCGCAGCCACTAGAGGGTTCCCTCCTCCTCAGATTTGCTTCAGAAACTGCGGCTGCTCTGCATGATCCTGTGACCTCGTGGATATGATACATCTATTGATTGAGTAGGAATATTTACATTGTCTCATAAATATGATGTTTCCCACTTACATTGTCTCAGACATGTTGACTTACAACAGAGATCCAGTCAACACTTAGCAATCTTCTGCTTCTTGTACATATATATTTGACTGATCTTACTTCCTCTTAGGGAGATCATAGCCTATACTTATCTTTCCAGGGTGAATAGTGTCCATAAATCACTCAAGCATGCCATAAAACATGAGTGTCCTCTGCTGAACCATATCCCGTGCTATGTGAAATACTTCTGCAATGGTAGTGAGCAAAAATGACTCACTAGAGAGATTCTTCAATACGAGCAGCTTCATAATAAGCCATGCTTTCTCAGAGTAACTGACTTCTATCGATGATTCATCCGTGGTGGATCCCTGAAGATATAGCACCTAGATGTGCTCTTACATACTGACAGCCCTGCAACTTACTGTGATAAAATATGGATCATTTTAGTTTAATGAGCAGATGACCACTGGTATCTAGGCATGTAATGAAAGACAACATCAATAGGTGTATAATTATTTTGAGAGTGTAACCATCTGATATTAATTCATGGATTTTATAACTCCCTCTTAAGGTGATCATCTGAACTTCAACCATGATCTTCCCATGTGAGAGAAGAGACTTAGCATGAGGCTCTGTCGTCAGGAGAGTTGCTCCTCTTATCAAAGGAGCTGCAATTTCTTTTCTAGGAGGATCATTGTAGCTACTTCTAAATAGAAAACCTTCCAAAAGATAACATTTTCTGAAGTGGCCACTGAATTCTGAAGACAACTTCGATTGTGAACAAGACTGTCAGTTTAAAGGAGTTAAAACATATCACCATAGATGCTGATGCCATACATATGATACATGGTGACTAATAGAAGTCCTTCATATTTCGCAATGACTATTCTTCCTTAAGAGTTTCAAGTTTATTATAACAATCTTTACTAAGTGTCAACTATGCTTCTTGTTGCACGATTGATGATAGGAAGACCACAAGATCAAACATAGGTCACTGTTTACAAGGTTACTTCCTTTATCACTGATCTTCTTGTTCACAAGATACTAGATCATATAAGGTATGCAGGTGTACTGTCTCACCATCCATAAACATCATGGGAATATTGTTTAGAGAAATTATTAATTTCCATCAAGTAATCTTGACATGAATACAATTGATGGCCTTAACTATCACTAGTGCAGAACAGATGATTCCTTTTGAAAAAGGACAGTGAGAAATTTCGCTGACTTTGATAAATCATCTTCTCAATCTGTGGACTTCCCAACTTATTGATATAAGATCTATGCTTCAAATAAAACCTGAAGATGTTCCATATGGACAGATACAAGGGGGTAGATAATAAGTGAGTTGTAAGGATAGATAACCAGAGCATATATTATATCCATTACTTAATGATTCCATAGCATCTTATTTCTTGTATCAAAATAATGAGCTTGATCACCAGAATTACAAGATTGTACATGTCACATGATCAACCATATATCAATATATAGCCTTCTAATGTAACTTTGTGCAAAAGCCTCATGTCTCTTACGAATCTTCCTTAATTACTGAGGACAATCTTGAAACGTCTTCAAGGCTGATATGACTTACCAGAGATTGATTTTTTGAAGTGACCACTGAATTCATATGATATTTTAATTGAGACATCAAAAAACATCCTGGAACTGAACATCAATGATTTAGGCTGTCCGGTATTGTAAATACAATGTTGAATCCATAGAGCCAAGGTCAATCACACAACAATGATGTCAAAGCAATAGAGTTTCATATGAATCCTGACCTATTTCTGTATCTATAGTCACTACTGAGCAGATATTTGAATTTGTAATTATATATATACAACAGAACCAATATTATAATCTAATGATATATTAACACATCAAGCCAATAGTACAGTGCATCTAAGAAACTTGATGCTGAAGTAGCAATTTCCCATGCTGCTAGTTGATAAACATATGATGGTAATGACTTACCATTCCCTGATTGATGTAAACCCCAAAAGAGAAAAATCTGAATTGCGTATTCTTGTGCTTGAAATAGGTAACAGACCTACTTGATTCACACTCCCTTAGATACAACCTGCTTTAGATAATGAGCCGAGAGTAGGGACTGCAGTCAATGCTGAAAAGATATATGGGCCGCTGAGAAAGGAAAGGAAGAATTAACCAGAGGATACTTGCACTGCTAAACTTCATTGGAATTACAATAGCTAGCTTTGAACTCTTGAGCTTGGATCAATGTATGATATTTCTAAAACTAGTGCATGTATTGACATATCCTTGGATTGATGATGCAGAGCTGAAAGAACCTAATGAAGCAGCAACAATCCACTGATTATGAAGATAAATTATAAGGACGAGATCTTCCAATGTATTTCAATGCCACAACTGAGCAAGGCATGTAGACATAATTGAAACAGTGGGACCTAATCCAAATCCTCAAATCAAAGAAGCCATATGAATCATGAAATATGGAACTAATTCATTATACCTTGGGCTGAGACTGAATCTTGGATTAGGGCTTATCTAGGTGAAAGGGTTTTCTCCCTCTTTCACATTTGAATATTTTGAGATCCATTTCTTGTGCAACATACCATAGACAATAGGTCTTAGCCAACAAGGTTTTTCACTCTAGCTTGGGCTTGTCTTCCTTGTCCTGATACCATGTTAAAATTACATGATCTTTGCATAGGACAGTTACTTCAGAATTCCATAGAAGCCCATTTATTTAAACCATATTATTTTCTTTAGCAATTTGGCCCTAGTTGCCAATTTTAATAGACATACATATGTACACTGCAGTAAAACCTTGAAGGACCACCTCAAGCACATAAATTATGTATTATCTATGTTGAAATAAAAACATTTTTATGCAAAAAGTACCAAATGCATTTTTGGCGAAAAGAAAATGACTTAGTACATCGACAATATAATATCAAAAGGCCGTGTAAAGGTAGCCCCAAACCCAAAAACATCTCTAATTGCGACGATTCCAATAGTTAATGGGATATTACCAAAATCTTATAAAAATGTATGCTCATATTACAATGCCCTTATCTGAGATACCTAGGAAGGACTCTCTTTGATTGAATTAGAAAGCATAACAATTTTTTCATCCTATGGAAAAAAGTAACGTCCTCCACTCTAGTACTACCTATTCCATAATTTAAACTAATCATAATTGCATAGGATGCATTCTGATTTAGAATCAACACAACAATAATGCAAGGTGAATGTGGAGGAAAATTCCTTGTCAATGGAACATGTACAACTGGAAAAAGGTTGTACAAATTTGGAAGAGGTTAGAGGAGGCATAGCTGCCACCTTTACAATCACCTTAGCCTTCAATTTATTTTATTTTTAATTCTGGTTAAGGTCACTATGCACGACTTTTTTATTCCATCGTGAATCAGATGTAGGGCTTGCTAAAATGCTTTTTCTTGAGTTTTATTTTCTTATAACTTTTTCCCTCATTTGGGCTTCCCAGATCGCTAAAATTATTTTTCTTGAGTTTTATTTGCTTATAAATTTTTCCCTCATTTGGGCTTCCCGCCCTCTGGGATTTGGATTGGGTATCTGCTGCTACTGCTGAACTGAACCTCCTCCTCTAACCATGAAAGCTGAACACAAAGTTTTTACTTTATTTGGGTTGTTCGGGGGTGGTGATTGGGCACCAAGAAAATTATAACCACACATTTAAATTCAAGCTGCATTGATGCAATATCCAGGGAGTGATAGAATTTGTGGTATGCTTAAGCTTTGAGAGGTTTTTGTCTTCACTAAATTATCAAATTCATCACTCTAGTATGGATTTGGGTGTTTTTTTTATGAATAATGACCTTCCATAGCTCAACCATGTGCATGCTGATAAATCATCCATAAATTTTTTGTAGGTTTTTCTATTAGTAATTTAGCTGCGACCCCATCTTCATGAATGAAACATTCAGATAAATTAGGCTTAGATCAGGGAATTTTGTTGGGGTATTTTTAGCGAGCTTTAAGATCCCATATTCAAGATACCTCTGCCAGTTTAGTGGTCGATATAAAGTTTCCTCCCTTCAGGGTTTAAATTAAGGACAGTGACATTGAAATGTGGTTGTAGGAAAATTGCTGAAGATAAGCGTTCTTAATTTAAACCCAATCTCATGTTCTAGCAAAAAAATTATTAACTTTTTTTTTTTTGTCTTTGAGTATATTACATATGATGTGGGTCTCTTGTTGAAGGCCTTAGTTTGACATTGTGGTTAAGGTCGCATATCCATAATTATTTTTCCTTGAGTTCAATTCCCACCACAGTGCCTATGCATGACTATAACTTTTTCTTATAGCTCCACGGTTGGCATATCTACCAATAATATGGGTATTGTGTTGAATGTGTTTTCATTGAATTTTGGTAAGGACACAAATCCATAAACAATTTGTCTCAAGTCTTGAGTTTAATGTCATGGGCTTCTCCTATTCTATGTTATATTCTCTAGATCTCTAAGGTATTCATTATTTAGCTTGGCTACCTCCAACTTTCTTTGTATGCACAAGCCTCAATGTTTCTCTTGGATAGCACTAGTTATTCTTACACAAGTTTGACCCTTTGATGCACAAGCTTTACACTTCTCTTATTTCCAATAGTGGGTATGCTTGCACTAGTGGAGGATGAAGGTGAATTTCCATATTCAAAGGGAAAAATGCATTTGCAAGTGATGCTTCTTATGTGATGTAGAGACATAGGAGCACTTGTTTCATTGCTCTGTTTCTTACAATATTTTTGTGTAGATAGAATTTGAGTCACTTGGTTCATGTTTGTCTTTGAATTTAACTGTAATGTAAGACTTATATAATCATTCATTGGCTTGCATTAATTATCGACCATTGTTGATCCCTTTAAGACATGACCAGTTTGTATAAATGGTTGACAAAGTTTGCTTGCAACTTTAAGGTATGTCTAAATCAAGTTTTAAATTTCAAATTTAGTGAACACAATGACTTAGGGTGCATTTGCCTCTTCAAGAATTATAGGCCTAAATTTTTGTCTTCATAGATACCTTGATAAAAGGTTCTTGACACGTGTCTTTTCTCATCAGGGTGGTGGTTACCTTCATACACCATAAGCTCTAGTATCTTTCTATGATAGTCACATTGACTACCTCTTTCTTCTAGGTTGTGATTATGACTCGGATTAATTGCTCGACATTCTCCACCCAAACTGAAGTCAGGGTGTGGTTGGGTTCACTAGGGGAGTATAGTTTCTATGACAACAACGTCAATGTTTCTTCAATCGATGGTTAGATCACCGTCTTTGCTAATATTATGAATTCATTGTACTTGGATGCTAAAGAGTTTTGACACAATCCTTTCCCTTATCTTTAGTTTGTACAACCCCTAAAGGGACTTTTTGGAGGTGATCGTGGTCTAGCCATTCAAAACTTATAAATGTGAAGAATAAACAATTTGAATCAACAAGCGATAATGCTAGACAAAGCTCCAACAATAATTTTGTTAATTCTGTAATTGGAGAGAAGCAAGATCGTGGAAATTTTCTCCATCTTGAGCATGGGACTGTTGTGGTTTCTGATTTCCCATCTGAGTTTTCAAGTTCCCTTGATGCTGACATAAACAAAGAGTTGACTTATTTTTCCAATTATATCATTGGAAAAGAAAAAGCTATTTTGCATGCTGGGGAGAGAAAAATCAATGGAATGCATGAGAGTAGGTTGACATCTCAACTGGCTACACATGAAAATGGCACAGTGGCTTTTGATCAAAATCTGCTCAAAGAGAAAAGGGGTGAAGTGTTAGTTGTATCTGAGAAGTCAACAACAAATACAGGCAAGGTGTCTGAATGGGAATTACAATCAGAAGCTACAACAATCCTGCCTAAAGCTGATATGGCTATTTTGGAGGAAAAACCAGGTTTTCCGTCTGGTAACAAAGTTGTTGATTGCAAACAATCTTCTGGATATAGAAAAAAAGGTAGGGTTAACCATGATAGTGCTAAAGTACTTAGGGGAAGGTTCAACTGCCAATGTGAAGGCTATTGACACACAAGGTATCGGTCAAGTATCCACCACTAATAGTGATATTTGTGAAATGTCTACCCAACTTTAGGTGTCATATTTGCCTGTTGAAAGTGAAGGCAAGCAAGATTTAGTAGCTATATTGACAGAAAAGGAGAATAAAATTTCTTCCAATGTTTTTGTGAAGAATAATGTTGCAAATATTGGTGATGCTGCCAAGGTAGTAGTTGTCAAGAAGAAGAAGAAAAAGAAGGATTTTTCCAGTAAGGAAAATGTTACAACTCCCACTGGGTTTATATAATGCTTATAAGGTTCAAGAGGAGGAGGAAGATGTGAACCTTCCAAAACCATCCAAAATAGTAACCGATGTTGTCAAGAGTAAGACCTATTCAAAAGAGCCTGAGAAGCAAGTCCTGAAAGAAGTGGATGATTGGGAAGATGCAACTGAGCTTTCAACTCCTATGAATCAAGTAGATATTTTAGTTACTGAATGTTCAGGAGATAGAAAGTACTCCAGAGATTTTTTGTTGACAATCAAGGATCAATGCAAAGATCTACCAAATCATTTTGAAATATGTCCAGACATTATTGAATTACTTGGAAATTCCCAAGAACTTGTAAGTAATGTAGGAGAGGTTGATGCAATAGCAAGCACTGAAGAGGACTTGATAGGTAGCTGAGTGAGAATTATCTACTTGAATGTCGTGGGAGCAATATGGCCAGTTTGGATGATGATAGATGGGCCAAGCGGGTGGATGCTTTTTCTGATGGTTGTGATATGCGGATGGATGTGGATCTTAGTGGTTCCTCTGCTGTGTTTCAAATTGGCCAAGGTTATAATATCAGCTTTGTAATAATACCTGTGAAAGAAAAATGAGTATGAATGTCATCCTTCCTAGAGGACCTTATGTGTAAGCACCACTTCCACAAGTTGGACTAGTGAGAAAAAATTCTGATGTTGATAGATGGCATCGTGCTTCTAGTTCGCAGAAGGGTTTGACTCCTCCTCCACAGCGTTCTTTGCCCACAATTCATATATAAGAGAACCCATATGAAGTGGGCAAGGTTTCTAATGAGGATCAGTTGAAAAAAAGACAAATTAATCCATCCTTAATAAATTAAAGGCCCAAAAATTTGAGCAACTTTTTGAACAGTTGTCTTCATGGTATAATATCTCAAATATTTGACAAAGCCTTGATGGAGTTGGATTTTTGTGAAATTTATGCAAAATTCAGTTTTCATTTTGTTGTAGGAATAATAGAACTTTATGAAGATAATGAGATTTTTTTTTCAAGCGAGTTATTTTGAACAAATGTCAGTAAGAATTTGAAAAAGATGAAAGAGAAGAGGTAGAGGCTGAGAAAGCATAAGAGCATGGTGAAAAAATCATTTTAGCAGAAGAAAGAGGAGAGAAGAAGGATACAACACGACGACAAATGCTAGGAAATATAAGGTTTATTGGTGAGCTTTATAAAGAAAGTATGATGATCGAAAGAATTATGCATGCATGCATCAAGAAATCAATTGGTGAATTTCAACATTTAGAGGAGGAAAATGTTGAAGCTTTGTGCAAACTAATGAGCATTTTTGGTCATATGATTGACCATTCAAAGGCCAAGGAAAATATTGATGCTCACTTTGATAGGATGACAAAAATGTCCAATAACCAAGGGCTTCCCTCTAAGTTGAGGTTCATGTTGAAGGATCTGATTGATCTGAGGAGGAATGGATGGAAACAAAGGAAGAAAGTTGAGGGCCCCAAGAAAATAGAGGAAATGCATCAATATGCTATGCAAGAACTACATGGACAGGGAGGCCGCTCTCGAGGTACCAATATGGGACATTCAAGTCGAATACTTATGACACCACTTGATCATGGTGTGAGAGGACCTGCGATGCCACCTTACATGGCAGGTGCACAGACGGGTGCACTTCCACATATGGGTGGGATTAAAGGGACACAACCCCATATGAGACCACATGATTGTGGATTCACCAGTCAAGATGCTCGGATTGTGGATAGGGCTCAGTTGGAAAATCAGTCTATGCCAATCCCTTCAACACACAGAGCTTTTGATGATGGCCACTTGACTCTTGGTCCTAAGGGAGGTCTTGGTAAGGCAATATATTAGAGGGAGGGCTTAGAATTTTCCATATGCTAAGAATGCTCTAGAAAATATTCCACCATTCACACCCTGAGTAATATACGAACAAGTGCTGGTCCGATTTCAGGTTGTAGTTTTGACCGGATGCCAGTTAGTGTGAGAGATGAAATTTCGACAAGGACTTGTGCTGCAGAAAAGCCTTTATTTGAAAAATCATGTGTCCAGGAAAGAAATGTTCTGGATAATGACAAAATAGAGTGTAAGAATTCATACTCATCTAGTGATAGAGGTGGGAAGACTACAAATGTTGAATTTCAACTGTAAGAACATTCTTCTCAGGGAACTTTGATTTCACAACTCATTGAGGTTCAACTTAGGAAAAAGGCTGAAATGGAAATCAAAGAATATCACAGGTGCATTCCTTTACAAAGCTTCCATGCATTTTCATTATTTTTTTAGAGAATTCGACAAGTTTCCCTGACTTTTTCTTAATTTTGCATGACATACCATCCAATGTCAGAGATTTGAAAGAGACAACTTTTTGTGTAGATGACCTTAAAGCACCATTGTTACATTCAACTATGGTTTCGGTTTGGATATTAGATTCTTTTTTTAGGAAAGATATTGAAATTGAGCTTATGGGGAATCTACTTACACATTTATGCAAGTTTGTGCTTTTCTTGCTAAATCAAGGACAACTTACTGAAGGGTAATGTGAAATTTTGTGTTTGTTCTTATTCAAGTTTGAATTTATTTAAGGACTGCTACAGTCTATGGTCATTTTTTATTATGAATTATAACTATATATAATTTTGATGTTTCTAGGTTGGATACTGTACTATTTTCATTGGAGGATGCTATTGTTGATGCGCCCAAGGCTCCTGATTTCCTTGGTCATGTAGGGTCAAAATCCACTAAGCTGATTCCATGTCATTAGAAAAATTTTGCATCCTTCCTGGGAAACAAATCCATTACATAATAGGAGTTGCCCAAGAAGGAATTTATAACATGAAACCAAAAAATTACAAGCAATGTTAGTTTTTCTTTCCAAGGCATATGATAGAGAAAACTGGATTTATTTAGGCTACTCATCCATATAGGGTTCAATGTGCAATTGGTCAACTAGATAATGAATTGTCTTTCCTCAATAAATGTGTAATTCTAATTAATGGCTCAACCTATTCTTCTATCATGTCTGCCATTTTTTACTGTAGAGTAGGTGGTCTCAAGGGAGTTATAACAGAGTAAAAAAGAACTATAAACTTGACAACTATACAAATAGGATTTGCCCTAAACTCGACATATTTACTCTTTGTTGATTATGTTTTTCTTTTGGGTGATATGACCAAGGTAGATGTAATTATGCTGAAGGACCCCACCCTTGAAAAACTTAAATTCCTACCTTAAAAACTACCAAAAACTGAGGAGATACAAGAATCAACACCATCTTTGATTTGAACCTAAATAGTCTTATTATCTCCGAGTATTTCCCTAATCACAATGACCAATAGATTCTCCTCATGAATTATTTTTCTCATTCTATTTATTATTAAAATCCACAAAATTTATCCCTACATTTGAATCTTGGGAAAAAAACATAAAATTGTTATCATTTAAATTATCCATATCTCTTGGAGCCTAAAAATCAATTTGATTTGGATAAGCTTTATTTATAACCTCAAAAGAAACCCTATTATAAGCTGAAGGGCCATTATGTCCTCTTGAGTCTTGGAAAAATATAATGAAATGAGATTGGGTGAAGACGAGATCCAGGTTTACCATGTTAGAACCTAGGTTCATTGAGATGACGACTTTGGTTTGAAGATATCCACCATACGAACTAGGACCACCCATACTTACCGTTACCATCTCTCTTTCATCATCAAGATTAACATACTAAGGACTTATAACCCGTGGAGGTCCATGGTAGTTATTGTAATGTAATTTATTAGAATACATGCCATTTCTTATTTTGAGATTTACCACATCCAAAAATGCCATCATTCACATCATTTTGAAGAAGTATACAAATTAGGTCAACATAATTTTTTTTCACATTTATGACTTCCCTCACATTTGTTGGTTCTTGAAACTCGAGCACTTTTATAACAAAAATATGCAAATTCAGACAACAAAAATGGTCCACTCTCTTTTAATTTTCTAATATTATATTGAAGTTTTATTAGAGCCACTGTTTGTTTATTTGTTTTGGTTAGAAAATGGTTTGCTCTTGGTTTTATGTGACTTTCAATTTATCATATGTAGCATGTTGAGAAATGAGAAAGAATAATGTGTGACATTTATCTTGCAGAAATTGATGCTGAATGAAGTGATACATAGTTTAACCAAACTACAATTCACTTTGGAAAAGGTGGAGGAACATCTTAAAAAACTGCTCAAGAATACACCATATACAAAGTTTGACCATAAGTAATATATGCATTTTTATTTTGTAGATATGTTCTTTTTTCTACCCAAGATATCACAACAAGAAAAATATTGATATTGTAGAAATTGTTGAGGACCTCATTGAGGTCGATTTTTCTGATGCCCTATTTGATTGATACTTACTCATATGTCAGAAAGGCTTTAAATATGAATTAATATGTTCATGAAACAAATTATATTCAAATTTTATAGATATAAAAGATAAAAACAAATGTCAATGTCTTTGTTTAATTTTTACTTGACTCTGATGTGGGCAGGTTAAAGGAAATGTGATTGGAAAAAGGATGGGGAGACGCCGCATATCACGTCTTGGATATTGTTCATTTGCTATTAGAGATCGCTTAAACACCTAAGCCATTGACTTTGGAAATGTTTCTAGTGGGAATTCCTATGGTTTTTAATGTTGTAATGATCTCACCTCATGGTTATTTTGGGCAAGCAAATGTCTTAGGAATGCTACACACGACATTGGTGGACATGTAAACAATTTTTTTATAATTACAATTTCCATTCCATGATATCCTCTCTTTATTGTTTGATTGTATTTTGGACGTTTCTTTTGATTTTGTTTTGTCTTTTAACTATGAAATTGAAAATACTTAGTTCCATGTCCATTTAAACAAAAACCAAAGCTTGAAGATGAAATTAGTATTACACTATATTGATTGGAGTCCTTATAGCTATTTTGTGTTAAAATATTTTCGTGACTATCAAAAAAAGTTACTTTCATGTTGTTATTTGAGTACATGTTGTTTGTATACTTTACTAAGTTCATGCATTAGAAAATGAAATGTTGTTGTGAATAAAACGACAAGGATTAAACATCACACCTTAGATTATTTGTTTTCACAAGCTATCTACAGCTTGAGATTTTTAGCATATAGCTTAGTTGACATGATTGTTCTTAAGCTTTCCTTGAAATTTGAATACGAAGTTACTAAGGTGTTCTTTTCTATATATGGTGATATTTTATTTGCTTTGTTTATACAGGTTATCTGGCCACATTATAGTGACAATTATTGCCTCAATGAAGAAAATTTGTTCAAGTTTCTTACTTGTATGGGGAAAAATGGCTTTGACATTGCTGATGTTGAGGTATATGTCGTATAAACTATTTATAGTCTAATTTAGTTTATATTTATAGTGTTCATTGTATTTCATGTTTTACACTCTGCATTGTATCTTCTTTTGTTTTCAGAAAATAAACTCAGTATAGATGGTAAGAAGCATGAATTGAAAAAAGAGAGGAGCAATAACATTGGAGCGACAAATGCAAAAAGAGAGAGAGAGGAGAACTGGTCTGGTGATACTCTTAGAGTCAATATCTCGCATAATACACACATATAAAGATTGATGGTCAAGTCTTCAGAGTTGGTGAATTCACCTGCAATGCCTTGAAAACACAACGTCAATGTTTTGAAGTGATGAAACACCATTTCATGTGTAAATTGTAGTCCAACCAATATTAAGCTGGAAAATCATATTGTAATACTTTAACATTTCATATAATATAATTTATATGGTTGAAATTATTTATAGTTGCACTTGATATTGTTTAGTATTTTAATTAAAATATGTGATTTCGTGTTTTCCTATTAGATGAACATGCACATTGTATGACATTTTTTAAATCATACAAATTAATTTATGTTGATTAATAATGAACACAAAATCAATTTAAAACTACTAAATTAGTAGTTTATATTGATTAATGATGAACACAAATAAAATGAATATACAACTAGATTAGTCATTTATAATTATTATTAATGAAAGTAAATGAAATGAATATAAACAACTAAATTAGTCGTTTATATAATGAATAAATGGCTACTGCAAATGATAAATTTGTGACTACAAATGACGACTAAATTTTGCATATATACGACTATTAGTAGCTAATTTACAGTATCTTATAACACGACTAAAATTTATTCATATTTCTTCGGTCATTAATTGGTTTCAAACAATGACTAAAATTTGCGTATATATGACTATTAGTAGCTAATTTACAGTATCTTATAACACGACCAACATTTTGGTCATATTTCTTTGGTCATTAATCGGTTTTCTCGGGTGATCATATAGTAATATATTTTGTTGTATATTTGGTCATTAATTGTGAAAATCATCTTAAACTACCAAAAGCCTGGTCTAATACAAATCTAATAGTGAGGAACTTGTATTGGCGGTCATCAGTTTTCGGTTGAGTAAAGGTCTCTTCTCAGGTAAGGTCTTCTTCTGTGCTTGTAGTATGGACAACTCTAGGACCATTACTTTTTTATCATCTTAATAGATATGTATTTAACATTTTGTGATCCGTTTTTTTGAAATTTAGCTTTGCCATGCACTGGTGGATGTCTGAACCTCTGGATGTCTACCACTACTTTTTCCCAGGCATTTATAAACGCCACCAAAATTGAGGAATTTGTTAAAACCTAAAAGTAAACGTACATCACCCATAAGACTTCCATCCTTGAGGGGAATAAGGTTATAAGGTTATAAGGTAGACATCCAGTGACACTATTGTTTCAAGTGATACTATTATTGAAGTCATATAAGGAAGCCTTTGTTGCCTACATGTTAGATAAAACCTTTGTACAGTGAAAAACTTTGTAGTGATATCTTTTTTCTAATATTTGAAGTGTTCTATTCCACTTATAACATCAAAATCTACAATGCATATAATCTATAAAACTAGCAATTGCACCATCACTAAATGTTGCAAAGGAAACATCGTAAGTCAAATAGTTTCCCAACCATTGTTTTGATATCTTTACAGGAGATTTTAGGATGTCAATTTTAGTTCTCCACTTCTTTTCACCTATAGACAGGGCAAAATTAAAGGCATTGATTGGAATGTGATAAACCTGAATGAAGTCAACTATGTAAAATCTATCAAATTTCTAAATATAGACATCCATTTAAAATAACTAATTGCAATCCCAATGTAGTAGGGGAGATCATTCCAGGTTGCAGCATTGTCTCCTGTCCAATGCGTGGCTTGGGAACCTGACCCAACAAAGGTAGAATGAGTAAGTATGAATGGTCTCTTCTGTAGTACTGATTTCAATGCCTTATTCGTCACAATAGCCTCTGATAGCCCATAGAGATTATGAGCATTGTACTCCAAGACACCATTATAGTGAGTTGCACTAGTAGCAATGGTTTTGATACCCAATGCTCCGTGTCCTCCAACAGAATTGATTTGATAAGGGGTGTCATCCCATCTGGTGGTGTTGGAATCGCTACAAACCAAGCAGCAATTTGTCTGTGAATATTTTTGCTGGCAACTCCTATCATTTGGTAAGGAACATGTGATCCCAATAAAGAATTTGGAAACTTCATTCATATCAAGCCAAAGGTCATCGAATGCGACTATATCATGAAACTGAGAGATTTCATTTGTCCAATGTGTTTGGGTTGGATTGTTAGAACTGCCTTTGGAACTACTGCCTTAACTTTAGAGATTTTAGAAATGGAGTCAGTCAGGACTTATAACATTCGTATTTACCTTTGACTACAGAAGCACTTCTGTTGGATAGCTAGGTTATGCGTCCGTGGAAACTGCCCTGTTGGATTGAGTCTATACATCTAGACCCCTTATATTGGACGGGCGTCCTTCCCCATCTAATCTAATAAGTTATGTTTGTAGTTCCTCAAGAGGCAAGTTACAGTTAGCATTTCCAGGGTGGAATGTTAAAGGGCTGCCAGATTTCAGTTAAAAACACACCAGGAAATGTTGCAATTTGGATAAACTTTACCCTGTGCAAAAGAAAAACTAGTATAATTTTTTTGTAGTAATTCTCTTCAATTGTGATGGGAGAAATAGTTATACATTTTAAACTTGTCTAGTTCTTGGCTAATATATTTGTCAGTGACAATAACATCCAAAGAAATAATGAGTACTATATCTTTGATCTAGGTGGTTTATTTCTACTTCGACCAAAAGCACTATAGTTGTACACTCATGTCATCTGAATGGATCTGACTGGCATCAGGCCATGCCATGACTCTCTATGCTTGTTCAATCTTAAAAAAATTTATTCTGCATTTCTACCTGGGTTTAGATCAATATGCCTTTGGTTGAGGTTATTATTTTTATAGCCTTTGGGGTTCATCCAGAAGGTTGAAGAATGGTGGTGCACTGAAGTCCTTTGGTGACATAATCCAAGTCTCTCTTTAAGCTAGTTGCATACAATCACTTTACAATGGGAATTAGTTATCAGGCTCGATGCTTTTAATCATATATCTTGCAATATGAACTACGATGAATTTATTGTAATTCCTGATGCCTGTCGATTCAAGATTCCTATGTTCTTTATTAACCTAAATCCTTTTGGTTTCAGGTGATGAACCAAACAATAATAATAAAGTTCACAGGCCCCTACAAAACAATGAAGAAGCTTTCTAATTTCTTTCATTTATTTCCCTGGACTAGTCTTGCGAGTTCTCTCATTTGCATTTACTACCCTAGAAAAACTTGTTCGGTTGAAATATGGCTTTTTAACATCTCATCTAATCTATACAAAAGAAAATAGGGAATGCTAGGAAAGACTCCATTCACATATATAGATGATTAGAAAATCTTGTAGTTCATATCAGAATGGATCTGTGTTTGACACAAACAAACAAAAAAATAGAACACTGGCATTCTCATCTATAATGACTTTTAATAGTATGGAAAAATATTACAGTAATGTTAATTAATTTTTCAAATATGTGCAATATGGTGCAAATGCCTAATGATCCGCTAGACATTTCACTCTGGAAAAGTGGAATGGAACTGGCTGCATCTATATTGTGTGCAATTTATCAGTACAAATTTCTATTACTGTCTTGCTGCTTTACCGATGTCAGGGAGCACTTTGCCTCCACAAGTTCAAATTAGCAAATGAGAAGCACATAAAAGACATGATTCAGTAGCTTGAAACATAAAAGACATGATTCAGTAGCCTGACACATAATTATTCAGATACAATCAGTATACCATCAGGAATTTAATTACAATGAAAAATATGCATATTATTTTCTAATTTGTGCCCAAACCCAATTCAATAATATAGAGAAAACATATATTGTCTATAACCAGCTTACAAACAAATTGAAGCAATAAAAGACCTTGAACATAAAAGACATGATTCAGTAGCCTGACACATAATTATTCAGATACAATCAGTATACCATCAGGAATTTAATTACAATGAAAAATATGCATAGTATTTTCTAATTTGTGCCCAAACCCAATTCAATAATATAGAGAAAACATATATTGTCTATAACCAGCTTACAAACAAATTGAAGCAATAACAAATTTGACCTTGAAAAATAAATTAAAAGCTCTTCTACTAAAAATCTCAAGCTACATTACCAATGTGCAAATAGTCAGCCAAAATGCATTACAAGTGAACAAAGATTCTTGGAATCCTTGGACAAATTTAAGGAGAAAATAGGGTTAATAATCTTCCAAAAATGCCTAGAAGAGGAATCGCATGAAAATACACCAATCATATTGACTATTAGAGCTATTTGTTGCTTGAAAAGAGTCATTGCCACCATGACCAAGAAGAGGTTACATAGTGATGTTTTTAAATACTGAACATTGACACATTTTGGGAAAGTGTTTCTCATTACACGAATAGTCCACCTTTATAGTATATACCTTCCTTCCAAGACATCAATTTAGTTTGGAATTGACCAATAATTTGTCTTTACCTTGCATTAGTGTAGCTCATGTAATTTAAATTGTGCTGTACATAGCATATGATATTCCAACGAATAGGTTCTCTCCCCTAGTAATGTTTTGCATGACTGAAAAGATATAACTAACAAAGAATACACAAATGAATTTATTGTAATTCCTGATGCCTGTCGATTCAAGATTCCTATGTTCTTTATTAACCTAAAGCCTTAGGGTTTCAGGTGATGAACCAAACAATAATAATAAATTTCACAAGCCCCTACAAAACAGTCAAGAAGCTTTCTAATTTCTTTCATTTATTGCCCTGGACTAGTCTTGCGAGTTCTCTTACTTGCATTTACTACCCCAGAAACTTGTTCGGTTGAAATATGGCTTTTTAACATCTCGTCTGATCTATAAAAAAGAAAACAGGGAATGCTAGGAAAGACTCCATTCACATATATAGATGATTAGAAAATCTTGTAGTTCATATCAGAATGGATCTGTATTTGACACAAACAAACAAAAAAATACAACACTGGCATTCTCATCTATAATGACTTTTAACAGTATGGAAAAATATTACAGTACTGTTAATTAATTTTGCAAATCTGTGCAATCTAGTGCAGATGCCCAATGATCCGCTAGAAATTTCACTCTGGAAAAGTGGAATGGAACTGGGTGCATCCATATTGTGTGCAATTTATCAGTACAAATTTCTATTACTATCTTGCTTCTTTACCGATGTCAGGGAGCACTTTGCCTCAACAAGTTCAAATTAGCAAATGAGAAGCACCTTGGACATAAAAGACATGATTCAATATCCTGACACATAAATATTCAGATACAATCAGTATAGCATCAAGAATTTAATTACAATGACAAATATGCATATTATTTTCTAATTTGTGCCCAAACCCAATTCAATAATATAGAGGAAACATACATTGTCCATAAGCAGCTTCCAAAAAAATTGAAGCAACAACAAATTTGACTTCGAAAAATAAATTAAAAGCTCTTCTACTAAAAATCTCAAGCTACATTACCAATGTGCAAATAGTCAGCCAAAATTCATTACAAGTGAACAAAGATTCTTGGAATCCTTGGACAAATTTAAGGAGAAAAGAGGGTTAAGAATCTTCCAAAAATACCTAGAAGAGGAATCACATGAAAATAAACCAATCATATTGACTATTAGAGCTATTGGTTGCTTGAAAAGAGTCATTGCCACCGTGACCAAGAAGAGGTTACATAGTGATGTTTTTAAATACTGAACATTGACACATTTTGGGAAAGTGTTTCTCATTACACGAATAGTCCACCTTTATAGTATATAACTTCCTTCCAAGACATCAATTTAGTTTGGACTTGACCAATAATTTGTATTTCCCTTGCATCAATGTAGCTCATGTAATTTAAATTGTGTTGTACATAGCATATGATATTCCAACGAATAGATTCTCTCCCCCAATAATTTTTTGCATGACTGAAAATATATAACTAGCAAAGAATACACAACTTTCTAAAAAGTTGGAGTTTCAAAAAGAACTTCTTTCACATCTATCCATTGAATTTCTACTGGTTTTAATTTGTACTCAATTTTTCATTAGCCCAGGCATATATGTTTTAACAATTTTATGCACAGGCAGTAAGAATAGTCATGAGAATGGAGATTTATAAACAGAACACGCAGGTTTGTGAACCACCGACCATTTCCTACAGGCTACAACAGACATGAACCCAGCAATGCAAATGCTCAGAATGAGTGGGTTTAATCTGTACTGAAGTTTTCATTAGCCCAAGCATACATGTTTTAACAATTTTAAGCACAGGCAATAAGAATAGTCATGAGAATGGACATTTATAAACATAACATGCAGGTTTGTGAACCACCGACCATTTCCTACAGGCTACAATAGACATGAACCCAGCAATGTAAATGCTCAGAATGAGTGGGGTTACTTGTAGAAAATGAATGAAATTCACAAGATAGATATGAGGAAATACCGAAAGCCCATTACAGCATTGGAGCAGGACGACCGATGAGGGTTGTGTACTGTTGAACAACAGCAAGCGGAGAAGGGCCTGAGAATAAATACAAGTCCAAGATTCCCCCATTTGTTCTATATGTCAAGAAATATCCCCCATACGAACATCCAGTCCATTACTATTCAGCAGCAAAACCCCATGAGCAACACCGCCTAGTCTCACATCAAAATAAAACGGATGAGACCCATAAAGATACAAATTCGTATTCAAACTGCTAATGTCTGAATTCCAGAGCGTATAGTTATGATTCGCATTGAGGAGAAATGCCTACCTAGTGCTCTCTCCCAATCCATACAGAGAAGCAGTTGATGGCAGGGAAGTAGAGACCTCCAAGTATTGGTATTTAAATACAATATTCCCAAATAAATTACCAATGTCATTTGCAGTGGAATTAAAGAGAGTCTCTCCACTTAAACGCCTGGTGGTTGCAAAGCCGAATGGATTATTGGAGTAGTTAAACACCAATTCATGAGGATGGTTCTGAGATTCATCACTAATATTGACCTCACCATATCTAGGCAGAATATTGCTCGGAACTTCCCATCGCTGCTACTTAGCATCCGTAATATAAACTCTCAAACTATCGTTGGATTCGTACCTGAAACACGATCAAGTTCAATACAATTAAGCCCTCTTTCTCTGTTAGTACTAGAATAGAGCATTGTAAATATGATATGTATCATGTAGATCTAATATACACATGGTCTTTATGTATTAACTTGAACACATGTAAATCTAATATGCAAAAATAGATGTAAATCTAATATGCAAAAACAGGGCACTAAAATGAGGACCAAATCTTGATTCCAAAAAGGGTTCCAAAAAATCCGGCTCATCTAAATTCTTGTCGTCCTAATCTGAAATCCTAGTTGTGCCTTCACAAAAAATTCGGGGTAACGCCCCTTTTCTGAAACCCTAAGCTCCTAGGCTTCGATGACATTGACCCTCAAATATCAAAGCTTGGGAGAAAGGTATACCTTGGAACGAAGTAACCCACCCGAGTAATATTGCCATGCTTCTTGAAATGCTTCGTCTGCCTGTGTCCTAAGCCAGACACTGAGCATGATGTCTCCATTCACCTTTACTCACCCTTGAGCATCTTCGAATTTGTACCATTGAGGCACCAATGGACTGTCAGAGAGTGTTTGTTTTGTCTCGTCTCCATGGGCTCGCATGTGCATTTCAAAATTTGCATCGTGCCTGAAACCCTTGCTTCTTATCCATGCTGCCTCTAAACCAACCACCTGTGTCAATAAATAATGACTTCAAATCAATGACCAAGAAGAATTTAATCGTCTAACAAAAGATTGAACTATGCACATGAAGGACAGCGAGGCAACAGGTATGTTTTTTTCAAATAGTGACACCTTAAGGCGTAATTATAATATAACTTCATACATTGTGGTTCTCTCTCTAAAAAAGGTTCTGAGAAATCCCTAAGCTCAGAAAGATTTCCTTTACTGAAAACTACCAAGTCTCTGCATCTGAAAGAATTTGAACAGGAATAGTTTTCCTTCCCATAAAACATATCGGTCCCCATTTTTTTACCATATTCTTCATCTCATGGATCTATTTGCATAGCAGTAGGGAGTTCTAATAATTTTATAGAATCTAGATTTGCATGACAATGTTTTTTCTAGAGTTTTCTCTTCATGGATTTTTTGTTATGGGTCTGTTTAAATTTGAATATTCTACTACCTTCATGATCACTAATCAAACTCATCACCACTACTACACATGGGATCATCACTAGGAGCTACATAAACATCATGTGGCTCAGAGTCCTAGGACTCCTCAAACTCCTCTCCAACCTCAATATCAGTGTTAGTAGTAGCATGAGCAACAACACTACACTTAACAGAACTAGAAGAACATGTTTTCCAAACTGCACGAGAACTACTTCCCTCACGAGTCACCATGTGCCATGCTTGGTCTCTTTGGTTCGCTTCCTTCAACTCCTGGTTCAACTACCATATCTTCATTGGAACCAACACCCCGAACTCCACTAGACAACGATTAACCATTTTGTAGTAGTGATTCGCTATTTGTACTGGTGATTCGCCATGATTTTACAAGATAATATAAACTCGTGAGAGATTCGCCAA